>VYZT01006215.1:2679-46401 GCA_013400735.1 Pomatostomus ruficeps | reverse complement strand
TCCTTCCTCCCTCCCTCCCAAACCCCTCTGTAGAACAGGGCCCGGAGTCACTGGGGCAGCTGCTTTGAGGTTGATTTCCTCAGCACAAAAATCCTGTGGGAAAATAGATCTGAAACCCCAGTTCTGTACTGGGAGCCCGGTAGCAGCTCTGGGTGGTGCTGCTGGCGATGCCAGGAGAAAACAGCTGCTCGCAGGGAGCTGGCACCCATTTTTCCCTGGAATTCTGCCCACCTCGCTGCTGCTCCGGCGGCTCTCCCCTTCTCCAGCCCCGGTGAGTGACAGCAAACAGAAAACAACAACAAAAAAAGCTCCGTCGTGCTCATATTTACTGGTGACCTACTTAAAACGCTCCTGCTGCTGCTTTGGTGTGTGCTGCAGCGCTGCTGGCTCCAGCCTCCCGGGAGTTGCTGCTGGAATGACAATGAATGCAAAGCGTGGCCGCTCGCTGCCTTCACTGGAGCCTCTCAGAGCCGTGGTTTATTTTTTATTGCATCATTTACACTTCCTTTTCCCCCCCACTTGTGATGTATTATTCCCATTTTTGGTCTCGCTGCTTTGTGCTCTGTCTGCAGGCAGTGCCATTGTTTGAAGTGATGCCGTTAAATCATGGGATGCCTTCATCTTTTGGTAATTTTTCTGTTTGTTTTTCAGGGAAATTAGGCTTTTAGCTCTCTCCTGGAGAGCCTGAGCTGTGTTGTCAAAGGCTTGAGTTGAGCTTTTTTTTTTTTCTGGTGAAAATTCTCCAGCAGAGGTGATTATTTATTTAACAAGTGCTTTACACCGACTCTGGTATGTGTTTGTAGCGTTGTTGTAAACGGGTTTGCAGTGCAGGATGGGAACTCATCGGGATTTTGCATCTTCATGGAATCCTGGAATGCCTCGGGTGAGAAGGGACCTTAAAAACCACCCAGTGCCACCCCTGCTCTGGTCAGGGTCACCTCCCACTGTCCCAGGGTGCTCCTTGGACACTGCCAGAGATCCAGGGGCAGCCACAGCTGCTCTGGGCCTTGCTGCCCTCCCAGGGAACAATTCCTGCCCAATATCCCATCCATCGCTGCCCTCTGGCACTGGGAAGCCATTGCCCTTGTCCTGTCCCTCCAGCCCTTGTCCCCAGTCCCTCCCTGCAGCTGGGATAGCTCCAGCTCCTGGCCGAGCTTCCCAAGGAGGGTTTGTGGTCTTTGGAGTGGGAGTTGGGATGCGTGTGCTGTGCTGTGCTCAGCCCTGGTCCCCCACAAACCCCAGAAATAAACCGGGACTGACTGGAGGAGCTGCCAGGGAAGTTCCTGCCCCAAAACGCGGCTCCCTGGGAGGAGGTCGGGTTTACAGTGGGGAACATTGTCCATGCAGGTCTGTGTCCCTGGGAGCTCATCTGGGGACAGTAAATGGAATATTTAGCAGGACACAGAGCAGGCAGGGGAAGGAAGCCACCCTGGTGTTGTTGACCAGAGAATCTTTGTCACCAGCAGTGGATTTTAATGCCACCATCTCCACGTGTCCCCGCTGTCCCTGAGCTCCCATGGCTGATTCCACCTTCCAGAGCACCCAGAGCCTGTTCCTCAGTTTCGGACACTGATCAGGGGTTGTGTTTTATCTCCTCATCTGCTTTAATTCCAGTTCAGCCACCAGAGCCTGTGGTATAAATTCATATTCCCAGGCCACGGGGTGCCTTGCATAAAGCGTTTTTACATCTAAATGGCACCATACATCCTGGAACAGAGCTGTGATTCATGGCTGCTGCATGGTAAAGCTGAGGTGGAAGCCAGCTGACTAATTTATACCAAGTAATTAGATTCTGAATTAAATGCACAAAAGATGATTATTTTTCCCCGTCATGTTTTTCCTTGTGTGAACTCAGCTGAGCTGATACCGGAGAAGGAAAGGTGCTTTTCATTCTCCATCACCCCAGCCTGGTGTCTGCTGGCAGCCTCAAGGGCAGCCGTGAAGATTTCCAGGGATGGCTCCATCCCTGTGCCACCCTCCTGGGAATGTCACCGGCCAGGCTCCCTCCCAGGATCCCCAGTTTGCAGCCAGGCCCTGGGGGACTCTTCCTTCACCCAGGGATGTGTGTGGGTTTGCAGGGCCGGGGTCCTCTGATGGGGATGTTTCCTTGATGTGCAGGCAGAGAACAGCCCAAAGCAATAAAATAACCCCATAAATAATAAATAATGTGCTGTTCATGGGTCAGGGAACGGTCTGGGGGGAAGGGAGCATAAAACCCATCCAGTGCCACCTCTGCCAAGGGCAGGGACACTCCCACTGTCCCAGGGTGCTCCAAGCCCCGTCCAGCCTGGCCTTGGACACTGCCAGGGCTGGGACAGCCTCAGCTGCTCTGGGCAGCCCCTCCTTAGACCCCCTGAGCCCCCCAGCCCTGATCCCCCAGCACAGGGATCATTCCTCTGCTCCCGTCCTCCTGGAGGTGCTGCCGGAAGTGGATTTACCAAGCTGAGCTGTGGCTCCTGCAGGATCTGGGCTGTCACCTCCTCCACACCCTGGGGACAGGTCCCCCCAGGCTGTTGTGACCACCTCGGGTTGTGTCCAGCCCCTGCCTGGGGGCTCCAGCCACCCCCGGTGGTGCCTTAAGGGCCGGTGAAAATCCACGGCAGCCCTAGCAGTGCAGGGCAAAGGGCATTCCCTGGGTTTAATGGGATCTCAGGGGCACAACTCAGCCCAGGGGGAACAGCCGAGCAGCACCCCCGGGTCCAACGTGGATCCAATTGGATGGAGCTCAGCAATGAGCAGATCGACCTCAAATCCCCAGTGAGAAACGGAACAAATGAGGGAACTGTCCCCCATTCTAATGACCCCCCCAAGGGAGACTCCAGCCCAGCTGAACAAACCTGTTCCAGAGAGGAGGCTCCGGGCAAGGCTGGAGCCTCTGCTTTGGAGACACTCGGGATGTTCCGTCTGCTCCCCTCAGAGAAGCCCCAAGCTGAGCTCAATCTCAGCCTCCAAGGGTTCTCCACATGTAGGGCTGAGGGACAGGGAGTGCTTGTGAAGGGGACAGGGCAAGGGAAAGGGGATAAAAATGGATAAAAAGGGGATAGAAATGTGTAAAACGGGTATAAAAAGAAAAGACAGAAACCATCAGGCATCACTGCCCCACAGAGCCGCTGGACGCTGAGCCTGGCCCAGGGTGGGTGTTGGGTCCTGCTGCATCCCCGGGGAAGCTGCAGGGGCTGGGCTGTCCCTGGGCAGCCTGGGGCTCCTTCTCCACCACCTGGCACGGGGACAACAGGGACCCCCACGGGCTCCTTAGCACGCAGGGTCAGCAGTGGACACCGGACCCTGGTACCGTCTCTGCGATTCCCAAACTCCCCCGGCCCAGTCTCCCCAACCAGCCCAGCTATTTTTAGCTTGGTTTCCCAGGGAAACGGGGCTTTATGTGGCTGCTGTATCCTCAGATTTGACAGTGAGGGAGAGAGGTAGTAAAGATCCCTCTCTGTGAGACTTTTTTTGTGAAAATGGCTCGTTTCGATTAAAGAGACAAGCCCTGAAACCTTCAGCCATCCCGGGGGTTTCAGCCTCCCCAGCCCTTGGGCAGTCACTGCCCCGCTGCTTCCTCGGCCCTCCAGGAATTATCGCAGCGTGGAAAAGGAGAGAGTGCCGAGGGACAGGGCAGGACTGCAGGGAGTGATTTTTTGGGTTTATTGATTTTTTGGGAAAGCAGTTCCTCCACTCACAGAACATCTCGCAGGATGCTCTTCATGGAGGCATAAAAGGTGTTTCTGTGGAGCCTCCAGCCGTGTGCAGGATATGGCACCTGCCAAATGGATCCTTTTCCTTTCTTTAGTGAGGAAAGGAAAGGAAAGGAAAGGAAAGGAAAGGAAAGGAAAGGAAAGGAAAGGAAAGGAAAGGAAAGGAAAAGGAAAAGGAAAAGGAAAAGGAAAAGGAAAAGGAAAAGGAAAAGGAAAAGGAAAAGGAAAAGCTCTCTCGGTGCTGAACCCAGCAACCCTGGGCTGCTGCAAACTCTTCAGCCCCATGAGACTGACACACTGGGGCTTGGTGCTCACATCTCAATCCAGGCAGTGACATTTCCTTTCCAGCAGCTTCTGAAAAGAGTAAAACAGGTGATTAAAACACTTACTCATAATTTGTCACCTCCAAGGCCAGCACATGTTGTGTTTTGCCTTGCTCAGCATCAGCTGGAGGGTGAGGCAGGGCAGGATCCTGTTTTCCAGACCAGGGAACATCCCCACTGCGGGCATGACCCGTGTGAGGCGGGGGTTGAAGCAGCCTGGACCAGGGGAGGGGATTTTTAAACCCCTTGTGGTGTGTCAGGAACCTGCCAGGGGCTGCGGGCGGGAGCTGGGAGCTGCAGGAGCCTCCTGCCCTTCTGCAGGGCCAGCTGGGGACAAGGGGTGTCCCCAGGGTCTCTGAAATGCCACCACAGCTCCGTGTTCAGGCCCTTCATCCCCCCAGCCACCTTCACACCAGAGCAGGGGATGTCTCCAGCATTGAACAGGTCCCACTTTGGGGTGGGTGGGATGAGGGGGCAATTCTCAGAGCCCCCATCCCTGCCTGAGCTGGACGTTGGCAGCGTGAGGGCCGAGTTTGCCCAGCTGCTCCTCGGGGCTGGGCTTGGCTCAGGCTGGAATTAATTTGCTTTGTAATAAGGAATTACACGAAGACTTGTGAATGTTAATGGTCCTCCCGTGCCTCGCTGACAGCTCCACTGGTGCTGTATCCTGCAAATTGGCCGGGAGAGTCCTGAAGGACAGGAGAAGGGAACAGAATGAGGAGGAGCTGGAACAGGGCAGGAAGCGGCTCGGAGAGAGGGAGCTGTGGGGGAAGCTCAGGCTGGGCCAACCTCACACCTGAGTGACTCAGGGAGGACTCAGGGCCTGGGTGGCTCCATCCCCACTGAGCTCACAGTCCCTGCAGAAGGAGGTGCTGGGATGTGTCACCTCACAGGGACAGGGACAGGGACAAGGACAGGATCTCCCACTGCTGGCAGGGACCTGAGGAGCTGCAGGGGAGTGCTCAGTGCTGGTGACTCCTCTGTCGTGGGGCTTCAGCCTGAGGCTCTCATCACAGAACGAGAAAATCGAGAAAATGATCAGGGTTGGAAATCCCTCAGATGATGGAGTGCAACCATCCCCAGCACTGCCAGGGCCACCACTGACCCCTGTCCCCAAGTGCCACAGGGCTTTTAAACCGCTCCAGGGATGGGGACTCCACCCCTGCCCTGGGCAGCCTCTCCCAATGCCTGCCCACCCTTTCCAAAAATAAATTTTCCCAATATCCACCCTGAGTCTCCCCTGGCCCAGCCTGAGGCCGTTCCCTGTGCTCCTGTCCCTGTGCCCTGGGAGCAGAGCCCGACCCCCCCGGCTGCCCCTCCTGTCAGGGAGTTGTGCAGAGCCGGAAGGGCCCCCGGAGCCTCCTTTGCTCCAGAACAACCAAGGATCCCGCACTCCCAGCCTGAGCAGCCAAACAGGCTCAGGTAACGCCAGCCTGGGGGGCACGGGGCACACAGAGGAGCAGGAGCGGTGTCAGGGGGTGCCCGGAGGGACAGACCTCGCTGAGATCCTGAGGGGAGCAGGGCTGGCTCCTCACTGTCACTCCTGTCCAGGCTGTTGCCTCATTATTTACTCTGAATGAATCGGAAGGGCTTTGGTGTCCATGACATCTGAGGCACCTGCTGTGATTGATGCCTTCGAGGTTCCACCCAAACTGTTCCTCCTCCTGTGGGTGTCACTGCCAGGCCTGAGCTGCTTCAGCCTCCCAGGGGCAAATCTCCCCGCAGAATGACCTCGGTGCTCCTGATCCTCCCTCGCCAGGGGAGCAGCACTGGCCGTGCTCAGCTGGGCCAGAGGGACAAGGGATCGACAGGGAATGGCTTCCACTGCCAGAGGGCAGCGATGGATGGGATCTTGGGAAGAAATTGTTCCCTGGGAGGGTGGGAGTCCCTGGCACAGGGTGCCCAGAGCAGCTGTGGCTGCCCCTGGATCCCTGGCAGTGTCCAAGGCCAGGCTGGACAGGGTTTGGAGCACCCTGGGACAGTGGGAGTGTCCCTGCCATGGCAGGGGTGGCACTGGATGGGTTTAAGGTCCCTCCAGCCCAAACCATTCCATGATCTTGCCCACAGGATCAGAGTTGGGTTTTGTCCATATTTATGTGGAGAGAAGCAGCAAAAATGAATGACTGAGCACAGAGGGGTCAGTGCCGCTGGCCCAGTGTCCATCAGCTCCCGGGGATTCTGGGTTCCTCGTGCGGGGTCATGCCAGTCTCATGCCGGTTGTTATCACACTTCTCCTGTAGCTCGTGGCAGTGTTGGGTTGTGGTTGTAGCTGGAGCTAAAAATAGAGTGGGAAAGGGCAGGGTGGCCACCACTGACCTAGTTCTGGGCCTTGGTGTGCCTGGCCTTCTAAAAGTCAAAGACATGAAAGCTGCCTGCCTGTCAGCTTGGCTTCCAAGGGATGCTCAGTTTGCAGGGGATTGTTCCCTGGTCAGGCAGCTTCCTCCAGGTTTAGTTCAAGAATTCAACCACGTTTGGCTCAGTGCAACCCTGGCTGCAGATCGGAGGGAAATCTCTGGGAGGTTCAGTGGTGTTCTGTCCTAGCCCCTCTTGTCACCGAAACTGCAGGAAAAACAAAAACCCTCCAACAACATTTTTAGTGTCAGAGAATCAAGGCATTGCTTTGTTCTTGGCCAGGATGGGGCTCTGGCCAGGATGTGCCCCAGAAATCATTTCATCCACACACAGCCCGGGTGTGCAGAGAAAACCATTCCACGACACGGGAATTTTACCCGATTTTCACACACTTTATACAGTCAAAACCCACAGAGATCCATTGGTTCGATGTTCATTGGTTCCAAGTTATGCAGTTCTTAGTATTCAGTTTCCTGTTGGTTACTGATCTCTTCACCCCTGGTGGTTATTAGATCCTCATTGCTGGGTTCTCTGATCAATCTCTCCCGGCCCAGGGGTCTCTGGCCGTGCCAGGGGTGTTGTTTGGAGCTCATGATCGTTCCTGGCCCTTGCTGGTTGGTATCTGTGTCTCTCCTGTGCTGCTCCCAGCCTGGGGAGATGTTGAGCTCACCAGGCGTCCATCCAGTTCATTCTGTGATTCTGAACACTGACTGAAGTTATGAAATTAAAAATTTTAAATTTGATATTGATGCCTTAAGATTTAGCTTTTATATTTTTGAGACCCTACACTGCTTCAGTGTGTGACTCTCACACTCCCCACGGGCTGGGAGCTCCTGTTCTCCCATCCTGCTCAGACACAGCAAATCCTCTCCAGGCTGCACTCAAGGACACCTCCTTGTCCCAGGCCCTGAAGTATGTAAACTGAAGCTCTAAAAGGGGGGACAGACTTGGGGTAAATTCCTTCATCACGTGAAATTGTAATTGGAGAATTAACCCTGATCTGTAAATTGATCAAAACTTATAAAAGTATAAAAAAACTCGTGACCAGTCATCCATCTTGGGTGTGGCCTCTCCCAGAGAGGGCTTTTGACTGCCCGAGGTGTCCCTGTTGAAAGCCTTTCAATAATTACCCAGTTTATTCTCTTAATCTTGTCTAGCGTCTGTTCTAAGTAGCCTCTGATCAGGCATCAGTGTATTTCCCAACACTGTTCTACTCTGTTGGCGCTGCTGGGGAGGTCCCTGAGCCTCTCTGGGGCAGCCAGAATGTGCAGGGAACCCGTGGGAATGTGCAGGACCCCACAGACCCCCGAGACCCCGCACTGGGCGCTGGGGGCTGCTCACGCCAGGAAAATCAATTAACCTCCAACTGTAAAGCTCATTAACCCAGAGAGAAACATCTTCAGGCCTGGGTCAGAGGGGTTCTGAGGAAGGAGAGAAGGGATTCAGATCCTGGAGAAGGCACAGGGCAGGTTGGGGTTGGATTGTTCTGCTCTCCAGCAGAGCATCGCTCGGTAAGACCGCGGTGCCTGAGGATTGGGTCCTTCTCTGCTAAATGCCACCCTTGGCAGGGCAGCTGATCCCTCCTCCCCTTCCCGGAGAAGAGTCAGGGCTTTTACATGCTGTGGCCAGTGCAGAGACATCCACGGGTGACAGGAGCCAGGCAGGGGCACGGGCTGGGTGTGCTCGGCCTTCCTTGGGGCACCCCGGCGCTGCAGTTTGCGTTTGGTTTATTTGCTAAAGTTCTCCCTGGCTGTGGGGTTTGAGATGCAGTGGGACAGCAGGGGGAACCAGGCTGCAATGCAGCTCTGTTTTTGGGAGACAGAATCGCGTTTCTCCTTTCAGCCCCAAATGTCAACGTCAGCAGAGGAAGTCTGGGCTGGCGGAGGTAAAGTGTGCAACAGCTTTGTGGTTTTTACCGAGAGTTTGTTTTTAACCATCAACTTTCCGGGGGAAGTTTCTCGACTTTCCTCTGCACTTTGGAAAGGTCAGCTCCTGTCCCAGTCCTGCTCCCAGCCGGAGCCTTCAGCAGCCTTGTAGCTGCCTTGACTTCTGGGGCAGCCTCGGGGTGAATTCCCAGGGGTTAAACTGAATTCCTGCCCAGTAGTGCTCGGGTTGCTGCAGTTTGCTCTGTGCTTTGAAGGTCCTGTCACTCACAGCTTATCTCCTTCTCTCAGAGCAGAGATCTGACAGGGACTGGGCCTCCAGGCTGGGATTCCGAGTGACTCGGCAGGTGTGAGTGGCAGGGGAGATGGAGGCTGAAGCTTTGTGGAGTGGAGGGGCCGTGCTGTGGAGGGGACAACATCCCCCTCTCCCCAGATCCAGCTCTCACCCATCCCTTCGTGCCCTTTATCTCCGAGGACAAGTGTTGAACCCCACATCTCCAAAACTCCCCTCTCCAGAAAGCTCTGCCAGTGCAGCTGTGTCCCCACAAAAGTCTTTTCTCAGCCCGGCTTCGCTCCCTTTGTGCCTCTTCCCACCCCAGCTGACAGCTCTGCCTGGGAAAGTTTGTCTTTGCTCTGAGCCTGCTCTGGTGCCTCCATGGGGTTTGCTGGCTGCAGGTTTAATTAACCGGGAGTTCTTTGTGTCTAGACAGGTGAGGGGGGGGTTTCAGCGTGAGGGCAGCGAGGGAAGGACCTGCCTGGAGCGCTGTGGGGTGACGGCCTCACCCCGGCTCCTTTGGGGTGTGTCCTGCTTCACCCAGGCCCTGCTGACAGAGCCCTCCTGGGCTGGGCTCCCTGCTTTCATCTGGAGCCCTGTCATCCTCCTTGTTTGGTCTCCAGCAGACTCAGAACTGCCTTTTCAAGGTACTTGCCCAGCTGGAATATCCCTAAATACACATCGAGTCCCGAGTCACGTCTGCGCCATCCCTGCGAGCGAAGCTCACGGAATGGTTAAGCAGGGGCTGCATAAATCTTTAAACAAAGGTTCCGAGCCGAGGAGGAGGTGGCAGGTGATGAAATGAAGGTGGGGAAGGAAGCAGATGAGCTCCCTGCTGTGTCAGTGCCCTTCCTGCAGGGCTGAGGCCCCTCGGGGCTGCTCGGCTGTGCCAGCGCCAGCCCTGTGCTGGCCCTGCCGGGTGTGGGCACTGCCAGGTGTGGGCACTGCTGGGCTGCAGCGAGAGCTGGGCTGGGCTCTGTCACCCCTCAGGTGAGCGCAGGTGACTCTGCAGAGCAGCTCCACTGCTTCAGCCAAGGCAGGGATTTCAGACAGGGAAATAAAGAGGAGTTTTTCTGCAGAGTGGCTGAAAGGAAAACAGCTTTACCCAGCCACGGCCTGCTGCGTGCCCCCTGCCGCTGACATCCCAGAGTGGCCACTGATCACGGGGATGAGCCAGGCCAGCTCTCGTCCTGCAGCTCCAGGACAGCTGATGCCAAGTGACAATTGCCCATCTGGAAGTGTCCCAGACCAGGCTGGACAGGGCTTGGAGCAGCCTGGGATGGTGGGAAGTGTCCCTGCCCATGGCAGGGGGTGGGAATGGATGATCTTTAAGGTCCCTTTCAACCCAAACCAGTCTGGGATTCTGTGGTTAAATGATCTTGGACTTGAAGAGCAATCTTTGCTCCTGTTTCTTCTCCCGGGATGCAGGACAGAGTGATCACCACCGTGGGTTCCTGTGGGTCTGTGTTACACAGTTCAGACCAAGGGACACAGGGACAGAGGGACAAAGAGGGGATTTCTGCACAATTCCGGTGCCTCGTGCCTGGCTGGGCCTGCAGGGCTCACTCTGAGGTACAGAGAGCAGCGGGGCAGCTCTGAAATGATTCAGAAATCCCTTCTAAGCAGTGTGGTGTTGATCTCACATGTGTTGAGATGGTTTGGGTGGGAAGGGACCTCAAAGCCCCTCCAGTGCCACCCCTGTCATGGGGGGGACACTCCCACTGTCCCAGGGTGCTCCAAACCCCGTCCAGCCTGGCATTGGGCACTGCCAGGGATCCAGGGGCAGCCACAGCTGCTCTGGGCCTTGCTGCCCTCCCAGGGAACAATTCCTTCCCAATATCCCATCCATCGCTGCCCTCTGGCAGTGGGAAGCCATTCCCTGGGTCCTGTCCCTCCACCCCTTGTGAAATGTTCCTCTGCAGCCTTTTCTTAGTGAAGATACAGAATACCAATAAATCTGATATCAAACTCACAAGCTCTTTCCAAGGAAAGAGGAGGGGCTGCAAGGGAGAGTGCCCAGAATGCGGGGATGGTGTGAGGTTCCCCGTGTCAGCAGCCTCCTGGACAGACCGAGACGGGATCAGCACTGCTGACATTTTCCTCCGTGCAGGCTGGGAAATTCCAGCATCATCAGCTCACCCGGGACTCATCCCTTCCGGCGTCCCCTCGAGGTTGGTTGCCAGTGCTGCTGTTGCTGCATCTCCTGCTTGAGTTCAAAGGAATTGGGTTAATGAGCAGAAAGTCAGCCATCAAATTACACTGACGCTCGCTCGCTGCCTCCTGGATTTCCCACTGCAGCCTCTTTGATCCCTGCCATGCGGGCAATTAAACACAGCAGCGTTCAACAGGAACCCCCTCACGGCCCGCGCTGAGTCCCTGCCTCTGTGCAGCGTGGACTTCAGAGGAGGGTGAGACTGAGGAGGTCGGGGAGGGAGGAGAGCACAAATCAGTGGAAATTTTGTCTGTGGAAATGAAACGGATGTGGAGACAGGCTGTGATATCCTAAACTCCTCAGGTGCTTCGGCCCGCGTGGGAAAGGCGGCAGCCCGGCCTGGAGGAGGAGCAGCAGCTCGGGAAGGGACAGATCCATGAGCAGGGACTGTAGCTGAGGCTGGGGACCCCGCCGTGCTGAGGGATCCGGGACTGGGCTCTCACTGAGGAGCGGGACCAGGGGAGCAGCGTCAGCCTGGAAAAGGAGGAACCGCTCTGGGTGGCTGCTGGCACCGGCCTTGGGAGCAGAACGGGCACTCCCCGCTCTGCTGCTGGAATGACGATCCCAGCAGTGCAGACCTGACCCGGGAATCAGTCCTGGGCTTTCCAGGGGTTTAAATATTCATCTGAAGAGGGTCCTGCCCCCGGAGCTGGGAGGGAGGCGCGGATCCCTCTGGGAGCTGAGGCCGGCAGCAGCATCCTGCAGCAGAGAGCCCTGCAGCGCTCCTGTGCTGGAAGGGGCTGTTCAGCCCAAACGCAGAGTGCAGGGAGAGCCAGGCTGCTGCAGCTCCTGCTGCGGGCTGGGGAAGGGCTGTCACCACCCCGGAGAGCAGCACGGTGACCCCGGGCCCCGTCACATCTTAAAATTCCCTCCCGAAGAGCACCCTCTGACAAACGCTGGGGTTGTTTTCGTTTCACCTGCTGACAGCAGCCACATCCTGCTGGGGTTTGCTGAGCGCTGTCAGCTGAGCCCTGGAGCAGGTCTGGAGGTCAGGGCCTGCCTGACAGTGAGAATTGGGAACGGGGGCATCCTAATCCTAACTCGGGATTTAACGATTCCTTTCAGCACCATTAAAATATTCAGGGAGCCTGTGGAGTCGGGCACATCCTGTAACTGCGTGTCGGGGAGATGTATTTTTGCAGAGAAAGGCTGTTCTGTTCTGCCGTGACTCAGGCCTGGGGATTGGGAGCACAAACGGGGATGATCCAGCCGGGAGAGGACGTTTCCGTGGTGAGGAGGGCGGCGGAGGGGGCGTGCTGCAGCTCCTCAGCCTCGCACGCTGAACCAGAACATTTTTAGCTCATGCAAATGTTTCACTTCCTCCTCATGTGGTGACTTCACAGAGCCGGGCACCGGAGATGGTTCTGTCAGCAGTTCCTGGGATCCGCTCAGCGCGGTGCCAGCGTGCCCTGGGCTCTGGGAATGGTCCCAGCAGGTCTGGAGCTGCAGCCTGGGCTCTGGGGATGCTCCTGGCAGGTCTGGAGCTGCAGCCTGGGCTCTGGGGATGCTCCTGGCCCGCTCTGGAGCTGCAGCCTGGCACGGGGTGTGAGGGCCGGGGGCAGCCCCTGCATGTGGGATTTGCTGCTTGAATTTTGTGTTGAATCGTCTCTCACAGCCCCGGCTCAGCTGGGAGATGGGAGCTGGGCTGGGCCGGGGCTGGGCTGGAGCTGCTGCAGCCTGGCTCAGGGCCTGCCTGTCCTGCCTGTCCTGCTTGTCCCTGAGTGTCCCTGCCTGCAGTGTCCCTGAGTGTCCCTGCCTGCAGTGTCCCTGAGTGTCCCTGCCTGCAGTGTCCCTGAGTGTCCCTGCCTGCAGTGTCCCTGAGTGTCCCTGCCTGCAGTGTCCCTGAGTGTCCCTGCCTGCAGTGTCCCTGAGTGTCCCTGCCTGCAGTGTCCCTGAGTGTCCCTGCCTGCAGTGTCCCTGAGTGTCCCTGCCTGCAGTGTCCCTGAGTGTCCCTGCCTGTCCCTGCCTGTCCCTGGGTGTCCTGCCTGCAATGTCCCTGAGNGCCTGTCCCTGGGTGTCCTGCCTGCAGTGTCCCTGAGTGTCCCTGCCTGTCCCTGCCTGTCCTTGCCTGTCCCTACCTGCAGTGTCCCTGCGTGCAATGTCCCTGCCTGTCCCTGCTTGTCCCTGACTGTCCCTGCCTGTCCCTGCCTGCAATGTCCCTGCCTGTCCCTGCCTGTCCCTGGGTGTCCTGCCTGCAATGTCCCTGAGTGTCCCTGCCTGTCCCTGCCTGTCCCTGCCTGTCCCACCTGCAGTGTCCCTGACGCTGGCCCTGCCTGTCCTGCCCAGCTCAGTCTCCTCTCCAGCACAGCCACTCCAGCGTTTGTCCTTTCCCTGCCCACGGGGCTGTGTTGGAACAGCCCCAGCATCCCAGCACAGAGCAGGGGAGCTCAGGGCGATTTCGGTGACTGAATTAAGGGTCCCTTAGGTGTAAACACAAATTCAAGTTGTGCTTGGTTGTTTTTCTCAAAAAAAGCTCAATATCGTGGAATATTTGAATCAGCTTTCCTGCCTCTGTGGACACAGGAGGTCGGGCCATGCCAGTTAAACCTGGGGATGTTTTTCTCCAGGTACCCAGGGGGTCAGGTGGCTGCTGGTGGCCGTGGGGGTGATCCTGTCACTGTGCCCAGGGTGATGCCCTGCGGGGATCTCCTGTGACACCAGAGCAGCTTTGGTTTCAGCCTTTCTAGGAAACAGCTGGAGCAGGGCCAGGGAGGCACCGTGGGGCTGGGGGTGCAGATGTGCCTCTCCTGGGGCAAAGAGCAGGGAATGGGACCCTTTGTGCAGCACAGGGGGGCCTGGGAGGGGTGATGGGGATTTGGGGGTCCCCAGAGCAGGGACAGTCACCATGGCAACAGCAGCAGCATCCCAGGCAGGCGCGGCCACACGGCCTCGGTGATTTAATGAGTTCAGCTCCAAATCCTTAACAGTAACAACAATAACGATCAAAAGATGGAAATGGTTGGTGGCCAAGGGGCTGGGGCGTCGCTGCAGCCCCGAATTCCATGGGGAAACCACTCAGGGGATTCCTGGAGCAGGGATGAGGAGGAGGAGAAGGAGAAGGAAGGGGAAGGGGAAGAAGGAGGAGGAGGAGGGAGAGGAGGAGGAGGGAGAGGAGGAGGAGGGAGAGGAGGAGGAGGGAGAGGAGGAGGAGGGAGAGGAGGAGGAGGGAGAGGAGGAGGAGGATGCCCTCCTGCATCCTCATGGGCTCCAAGGGCTCCTGGTCCCTCATTTTTAACCCCGTGTGCTCAGAAGAGCGTGGAGAGAAACCCTGAGTGTGCAGAGAGCTCAGGGCTCTGCCAACTCCCCTCAGCAGAAAGGAGAACGGCCCCAAAAATCCCATTTCTCCCAAGCCCCAACAATCTCGGGGTTTTTCCTGGTGGTGATTTAACAGCAAAAGTCATTTTGCTTCTCCGAGCCCTGCCAGGCTTTAGCCAGGCTCAGTCTGTGCAGCACCATGGGAGGATTTTCCATGCTGAAAATCTGATTTTTTGGTACAGAAAATTTTCCACGCTGTAAAAAGAAGCCTCCCTTTCCATGGGGGTAAAGCATCCTTTCCAATTAGTATATTTTTTCCCCCTTATCTCCTGTATTTTCTCTCCCTCGCTGGCCAGAGCTACAGCAGGGGAAGCAAATCCATCTCTGCGTCTATAAAGGTTGAATTTTTTATAGACAACTAAATATTTTAACACATGGAGACAATAACACTCTCTTGTTAAAAATAAGCAAACTCCTCCGCCTTAGTTCTGTGGCAGTTACCAAAAAATAACATCCACTGGAGCACTCAGCTGCAATTTAAAAGTAAAATTAAAATTTCGTGGTGTTTGTCTGGTTTGACAAGATTTATTGCAATCTCTCATTATGCAGCAGGTTCAAGGGAACCTCTCCAGAGGACACAGAACAATTTAGAAAATGAAAGCCTGAAACAGTTTATTATTAGAAGGTGGGTTGGAGTTTGTAGGGCTCCTACACGGAGATATTTCATCTGGTGCATTGGAGATATTTTTGCTGAAGCCATTAAACCCTTGGCACACAAACCTGTTATTAAAACTGATTTAGGCTAAGACAGGATAAATACTTTGAACTCTATTTAATTGACTTATTTCACTTCAGGATTCGGTCTCAGGCCTAAGACTAAAGAGAATTTAATTCACAAATTTCCCCTTCCTGCCTGCTCGTAGGTGCCAGCTCCAGGTCCCCAGTGTCCCCTGCCACGGCCCAGACCTCGCAGCAGCTTGCAGTGTGGGAATATTTCTGTTTTTCACTTGGATTTGGAGCTTCAGGGTGGGAATATTTTCCTCCCTGTGCTGCTGCTGCTTCATCCCGTTCCTTGTGAGGCCGTGGTGGGGACACAGAGCTTTCCCTGCCCTCCCCAGCTCCCGGCTCTGCTGATGATCTCGCTCAGGAGTTCGGTGGGAGCTTTGTGTGCACAGGAAAAGTGGAGCAGGAGGAAATCGCTGCTCAGACCAGCAGGGATCAGCTGCCCAGGGAAAGGTCCCAGCTCCAGGGGACTCCAGGGGACTCCAGGAATGTTTGGAGAGCGCTCCCAGGGTGGGGGTGTTGGGGTGTCCATGCAGGAACACGAGCTGGGCTGGAGGATCCTGAGAGGTCCCTTCCAGCTCAGGATGTTCTGTGGTTCTGTGAGATGAAACTCTGGTTTTGTGCAGCCTGTATTATGTTTTTATTGTCCTGATTTTGCTCCTGCTCATGCCCCCAGCTCTCCCTGTGTGATTTTCATGTCTGATGACAGCTCCACCTCTGCCTCGCAGCCCTGGCTCAGCACTGGTGTGTCCTGGGTGATTTTCGGTGTCCCTGCAATTACCACGGCGTGTTTGCCTGGGCCTGAGGTGTGACACAGGAGCAGGCAGGGCTCGTTGGAGGGGAAGGGACGCCCCTGGGATGCACCACAATTCCTGCCTGGAACGCCTGGAGCTGCAGGTCTGGGCACGTCCCACAGGACAGGCAGGGCTGCTTGGACTGGGCTGCCCCAGACATGGCCACAGTGGCCCCTTGGCCAGGCCAGAGCCAGGGGACAGCTCTTGCTGGAAAGTCCTTCCCCAGCAAAGTGTCCTGTGTTCCCTAAGGTTGAGCCAAGTTCTCTTTTTTGTGGTTTTTCTCCTTTTTGGGCAGTGCTGGTTCCCCCGTCGCTGTGATCTCTCTGCAGCCGTGCCCAGCTCTGGGGTTGTTTTCTTTTGGGAAGGGTTTTGTGCCTGTGGGCTCCAGCTTTGAGCTTCCCTCCTGGCCCAGCTCTGGGGTTTGTCCTTGGCCCTGGCACGGCAGCACTGTGGGATGAGCCCTGGATCCTCTCCCTGTGTGAGGAGCACCAGGGGCCACCGTGGTGTCCCAGAGCAAACCCCAAAACGAGGGGTTTGAGACACCAGTGGCCAAAATCTGTTTGGTTGCCTGCCAGTGGAGTAAGGCTTACAAAACCACCCAAAATTATCTTATCTTGGGTGTTCAGTTATCTGCTTAGCTACAGCTCCCATGGATGTGTAAAAGTGATTGAATGTCACAGAATCAGGGACCAGTTCGGGTTGGAGGGACCTTAAAGCCCCTCCAGTGCCACCCCTGCCATGGCAGGGACACTCCCACTGTCCCAGGGTGCTCCACGCCCCGTCCAGCCTGGCCTTGGGGCACTCCCAGTGCCCATTTGGTGTCACAAACAGGAGCTCAGCTGGTCCAAACAGGACCCTGAGCTTCCCAAAGGAGCTCCCAAAGTGCGCTCAGCTCACACTCCCACCTCCCCCAGCTCCTGCGTGGGGGCCGGGGACGGGCAGTGCTCAGAGCTGGGATCACTCAGCAGCTCAGCAAAGGCTGGAATTTGTTTCATGTCCTTGGTGCTGAATTTCTGCTGGAAACAAACCCAGGGGGTTTGCAGGGTACACAGCAGTCCCAGCTGGGAGTGGCAGGGCTGGCTTTGCCACAGGGCTGGGATCAGGGGTGGGCATTTCCTCTTCCAAAATCCCATCAGGTGCTCGGGGGTATCCTCAGGGTGATCCCCAGGGAGCTGCTGCTGGAGCAGCCTCAGCTCTTGGCACTGGAGGTGGTTGTTCGAGCTGAGGCAAATGTGGCAGAGAGGTTCTCTGCAGTTAATCTGATAAATATTAATTACCAGCATCAAACAGAAAGATGGGGTAATAGATTCCCACTTTAGCATCCCCCAGCATTAGGAGAGACGTGTCCAGGAGGTGGTTTCTTCTCTCCAGCGCCGTCATGAATTCCAGTTTCTCAGGTAACTAAGTGGTATCTTTGGGATGATGGAACTTAAAATACATATACATAAAACATATAAAATACACAACATCCTGCTTGGGCCGAAAGCTCGGCGAGCTGTCCCTGGGGGTGCAATCAGTGCAGAGTTTGTGGAACAGAAACTTCCCAGTAAATCAGGAGTGGAAAGAATAAAAAATTCCAGCTGGTGAGGGCTTTTTGTTCCTGTCCTGCTGCTCTTTTCAAACAAATGATAATATCAGATATCAGGCTGCTGATGATCCCACCAGGAGTCACTGCTCCAGCGTCCCAGCCCTGGCAGAGATGTGCTGGGGATGCTTGGGAGGCATCTGGGCTTGGAGGAGCGTTTGGAAAAGCCTCTCCAGCCTCCTTTGCCTCCAGAATTCCAGCCGGGCTCCTTCAGCACTGAGCTTTCACAGTTTTAATCTTCAGCCAAAATCTTTTCTCTGCAGTCTCCAACTTCCTTTTTATCAACTTTCTTCTACATAAAAATCAGGAGCCAGTGTGGAGGTGGCTCCACAGGCAGCAGGAGGAAGCAGCTGAGATCCTCTCCCAGGGGTCTCCCAGGCCAGAGAAGCTGCTGGAAGTGTTCCCAGGTGATGTCCATAGGGAGAATCTGTTCCCGGGCTGTGTTAGGGCCCAGACTGAGGTGGTGGATGAGGCTGAGGTCCTGTCCCTGATGTTGTCCCCTACAGCCTCTGGGTTTGGTCACTCGTGTCCCTCGGCTCGGGGTGGTTCACAGTCCATGTGCTGAGGTGATTCAGGGAGAGCAGGGATGGCCCTGGACTGGGAAAGAAAAGCTTCCCACGTTCCCAGCAAAGCCCTTGCAGCTCCCACGGCCTCAGTGAGCACCCCCTGCTAAAGCCTCGGCTCCTTCACACACTCAGGCCCCGAAAATGCCTCAGAAAGCAGCTCCTGGCTCATTCTCAGGCTGATTTCTTCAGAAATGCTAAACCTGCCTGAGTCAGGGCATGTGGAGGGGAAGCTCCCGGGGCTGTCTGGAGGCAGCCCTGCAGTGCTCCCCAGGATCACAGGAGGATGTGCAGTAGAACAGCTCCTCGGAGCGCGGCTGCTTGCAAGATAAAACCAGGGAGGTGCTGCCAGCAGGGCTGGAAGAACTTAAACCCATTATCCAGAGACATCCCATCAGAAAGAGAAATCTGGGAAGATGTGGGGTTTGGGAAGCCCTCGATAATCCTCAAAGAGAAAAATGGTGTCAGCTCCCTGAGATCTGTGGTGTCCCAAACCAGCAATTCCCCATCACAGCACGGTGCCCCTGCAGCTTCAGGATGCAAAAAAGGGTCCCCTGACAACAGGACCAAAGAAATTCTGTGTATTTATGAGAGGGGGAGGATTTCAGAGCATTTATGCCCAGGAACATTTCCTAGAGGACGGGACTGACTCCTGCTCTCCACGGGGGGATGTGGAAAAGGATGTGATGGAAATGCTTTCACAGAAGGGCTGCAGAAGTGATACAAAATGCAGGAAACCAAACTGTTAGCACTTGATCAGGTCAGTCTGTCAGGTTACTGGTTCCACGTAGAACCAGTTGTTCTGGGGTTGGTTGTTCTCTGTGAACACACAAAAACACCCTCCCCTTGTCCAGGATCTGTCACCTTTTCTTCAAGTTCTGTCACCTTTTCTTTAGGGCCACAGCAGAAACTTTGGCACAATTCCAGACGTTTTCATTCACTTCCCAGTCTTCCAACCTCAAACCGTCCCATGTCCCGTGTGACCCATGGGTGTGCTGCTGTGCTGAGGAGGGGAAGGGCCCAGGAGTGCCAGGGAATGCCAGGGAATGCCAGACAGCCCCAGGGGTGAGAATCTCCCTGCTGAACCCTGGGCCCAAACTCCAGCTGGGTCTTTTCAGTTCACTCAGGAAGATCAGCCTGGGTGCTGAGGCAAAGGAAGGACCTTTGGAGCTTCCAGGAGGTGCCAGGCCCTGGAGCAGGGACCGAGGGGCAGGAGGTGCTGCCTTTCCCAAACCCCTCTGGTTTGTGTTCCAAACGGAGCCGTGGGGAGGAGCCAGGGCTGCAGGAGGGGCAGGAGTGTGCTGGGGAGCAGAAACTGATGGAGAACAGGGATCAGATTGGCCTTTGATCCTTCCCCGGTGCCACCTGAGCGGTTCCAGAGGAGCTGAGGGTGAGCTGCTCCTACCCTGAGGATGCCAGAGGGGCAGAACGTGGCGTGGAGCCCCCCAGGTGTCCCCTGCCCCTCGTCCCCTCCTTCCCACCACACTCCCGGTGTTTCGCTGCCCGCTGCTCCATCCCCTCACTGGCCAGCAGCCACATTCACCTTTTTTTGCTTTAAAAACCCCTTTTTGTGCATTTGCTGCAGTGGCCTGGGGCGGGCGGGAGCGCAGACGGACCTGAGCAGCACCAGGGCTCAGCTCTGTGCCTGAGTCCATCTCCAGGCCGTACAGGAGCCGCTTGAGCTCGGTCAGGCTCTGCCAAACCCCGGCCAGCGCTGCTGTGTCCCTGCCCAGAACAGACCCTGGCCACGGCCGTGGGTTGTGCTGGGGTCGAGCAGCTCCGCTGAAGGCGGTGACACCGGGCACGAGCCTGTCCCTCTCACTGCCCACAGCGGTGCCACCTGGGGCTGTGCTCGCTGAGGAAGGTTCATGTGGCTCCTGGGCAGCACCAGGGAGTTTTCCAGCAGGAGAGGAGTGGAGCAGTTCAATTTTCCTGGCCCATGGGCTGCACCATCCCCTCCCAGCTCCCCCAGCAGGGTTTGGGTGAAGCCACCCCAGATCCGTGCGCCAGGAACCCCTGAGTCCCGTGGGGTTTCTGCCAGAGCAGAAATCGTGCAGAGAGAGAAGCTGGCAGGGAGCAGGCTCTGCTCCCCCCCTGCCGCAGCCAGGGGATCAATCCCCGTTGCTACAGCAACTCGTTATTGACATTTTATTAACAAAAAGCCCACTTACGACTCGAAAGTGCTTATTCACAAAATCTGTTTGCACTTCAGATTATCTGAGGAGGCACAGTCTGCGCTGCCTGACATCATCCAAACCCAACAACTCCTTAAATGTAACCAGAGCTGGGTCAGGGCCCTTTCCACTCCCAGCCTGCCAAGCCCTGCTGGGGCTGATGCCCCCAATTTTCAACTCTAAATCTCCACTTATTAATTGAATTTCTCCTGTCTCCTGGCACAAGGGCAGAGGGGCTGGAACAGATTGTTTGGGAGATGGTTTTTCTGGACTCTTGATTTCCCAAAGGCTTTTTGTCCCAGGTAATGAGCATTAAACTTCCACAGAATCACGGAGGGTGGGAAAGACCTCCAAGATCATGGAGCCCAACCATTGGTTTGGTCTCTACTTTAGAAGATATTCTCCTCTTTTTGAGCATTTTCTGGTTTCCCAAAGTAAAAGCAGGAATGTTAAAGGAATGGGGGGAGGTGGGATTGCAGCTGTATTGATTCTGGCTGAGTTCGGTTTGTAAATATCACCCCAAAACACGAAATACAACTGCCAACACTGGTTAATTGTTCCTGTTAATGCTTCCTGAGCTGCCAGTGGTTTTACTAAATCCAGTTGTTGATTC
The DNA here is from genome assembly GCA_013400735.1 of Pomatostomus ruficeps. Classification (NCBI taxonomy): domain Eukaryota; kingdom Metazoa; phylum Chordata; class Aves; order Passeriformes; family Timaliidae; genus Pomatostomus; species Pomatostomus ruficeps. The sequence goes on along the minus strand of VYZT01006215.1, from coordinate 25,895 downwards.
AGTAATCAAAGTAATGACAGAGCTCCCAAAATCTTTTCATTTGAAGTCACTGTGGGTGCTGCAGAGTTAAGGAATCGTGCTGGAAGCTTATTGCCAGCGGGGCTTTCTACAGACTGATCATTTTCAAACCCGGCATTCTGAGTTTGTTTTAGCGCAGTGGTAGAAAAAGGCCAGTAAATCTCTATGGCAAATGGGAGATGTTATTTTGGATTTTGAGAACAATGGAAATGGAAAGTATTGACTAGGCCTAGGTTTAATTTAGGTTTTAATTATCATTTTTGTGTAAGTAGTCTTTAAATCCTTCCTACAAAGCAATCAACACTCCCGAGGTAAAATTCCACCCCTAGGAATTGAGGAGGAGGCAGCTCAGAATAGCACAGCAGCCTCTTCTCCCTTTCTCTCCGTGTCCTTGTGCAGCCAGGCAGCAGCCAGCAGATCCCGTGGTTCTCCTCTGCTTTGGATGCTGCAGCTGAGGGGTGAAGGAGAGGAGGAGAGGCAGGAGCAGCCCCGGGCAGAGCTGCATGGGCAGGAGGTGCCACAAACCCTTCCAGCAGCACAACCCCAGCTCCTGCAGGGCTCCTGGAGCCCAGGACTCTGCCTGGGGTTTGGGGCCAGGGCTGTCCCCTCTGCCAGGCCCCACAGCCCTTCCCTGCCCTGCCCTTCCTGCTGGTCTGGCTTCAGGAGCAGCTCAGGGCACCAGGAATGAGCACTGGTTTGGCAGCAAATCCATGAACCCTTCCCATTTTCCCATTTTCCCATTTCCCCATTTCCCCAGTCCCTGCTTTGTGCCGTGGCCCAGCCCTCGCGATGTGGGAGGTGCTGCCCTTTCCCTCTGACCGTGCCCTGTCCAGGGGTGTTCCTGGAGTTTTCCTCTCCACTCTGGTTCCAGCACCTGTGGGGCTGGCAGGCTGCTCATGTCCGCTGGTCCTGCGCCTGGAAGCCTCAAGGAAAATCTTCAATTCATCTGGATTAGGATCAACATCTCCGTGTCCCTAAAGGCTGTGAAGTGGCACCTCACAGGCAGCAACCTCCCTTCAGGAACTGCATTCAGACACAAAAGTGGAATTTTTGGAAAATCCCTTTCAAAGATGACATTCTGCTCATGGCCAAACCATCCCATCAGTTCCCTTCTGGCTCTTCCTCACCAAATAAACCCGGGGAGGAGAGCAGGTGGAGGCAGAGTCAGGAGCAGCAGGAGCTTTAACAGCCCCCAACCGTAGGGTGGTGACAGTGACAGTGACAGTGACAGTGACAGTGGCAGTGACAGTGACAGTGCAGGGATCACCTCCGTAGTGATGGGACAGGGAATGGCTTCCCACTGCCAGAGGGCAGCGATGGATGGGATACTGGGATGGAATTGTTCCCTGAGAGGGTGGGGAGGCCCTGGCACAGCTGAGGCTGCCCCTGGATCCCTGGCAGTGCCCAAGGCCAGGCTGGATGGGGTTTGGAGCACCCTGGGACAGTGGGAGGTGTCCCTACCATGACAGGGGTGGCACTGGAGGGGCTTTGAGGTCCCACCCAACCCAACCCATTCCATGGTGTTACGGTGCTCCTCCTGTGCCGGAACACACCCAGGCAGGGTCATTTTGGGAAGGATGATCGAGCTGTGAGTCCCGCAGGGCCGGGGTTGGGCTGTGGTTTGTGAAGGACACGGAGGCGCTGCTGGAGCAGACAGGAGCTGCTCTGCAGCCTCTCCGGGTGCGGTTCTGCAGGGGGAGGCTCCAGCTCTCCCCTCTCGGGCAGCAGGAAGCCCCGGGGGTTCCCAGCAGCCAGGAGGGAGCGCTGGGGACAGCTCTGGCCGGAGCAGGAGGAGCTCGGGGGTCTCTCAGCCAGCCCGAGCTCCCTGCGCCCTCCTGCCCTGCCGAGACCCTCCGAGTGTCCTGGCAGCTGAGGCAGAGCCCGGTGCCCTGTGGCAGCCCAGGGGCTCTCCTGTCCCGGGCCGGGAATGTGAGACAGGCACCGGGGTAATTCCACAGGGAAATCCTGCCCGCTTCGGGAGCTTCCAAACAGCAACTGGCGCCTTTGAAATCGATCGTGCACGGAAAGAGGGACTTTGGGGCTCGGAATCAATGGGGTTTGCTCATCCTGTCTTCTGGGGAACAGCTGGATGGGGGGCTGCGGGCTCTCACACCTGTCCCTGGGGTAGAGGCTCTGAGTTAACCAGTAAGGTACCAGTAAATTACCAATAAATTACCACTCAGGCGACTTTTCCTTCCTCTGATCATTGATTTCCCTGCCACACACCTCCCATCCCACGGGCAGCCAGGGTGCTCCTGTCCGAGGAGTGGGACCAGGAGCCCGGCCTCTCCTGCTGCCCAGCGCAGTTCCAGGCTCCCTCTGGAATTCAATACCCCCCAAACCCACCCTGACCCTGCGTTCACAGCTGCTCCGGCTGCCGGGTCTGCGGGCTCCTGCAGGGTGTAAATCCCGGATTTAACCTGCCCCGTTCCCCTGCTCCTGCTCCCCTGCTCCCTTATCTCCATCGGTTATCTCTGGAGCAGATCGAGTGCTCAGGGCTCGGTGTGTCTGCGAGGGGAAATGGGGTCATTACCCAGCGGTTACCCGAGGGGCAGAGCAAAATCCCGGAATCCTCTCGCTTGGGAAAGTCCTTTAAAATCATCGAGTGCGACCATGAAATGCGCAGGGAGAGCCTCCTCTCCCCCTCGCTTCACACCTCGGCTTTCAAACGCTCAGTCCCGGTATCGGCAGTTGGGTTTGGATGTGTGGCTCGTCCTCTCGGCACCATCGAGTGCCTGCTGGAGCTGGGTGGGTTTGGTGTCCCAGGACGTGTTTTTGGGGTGAGTTCCTGTAGCCCCTGCTGGGGTGAGACAGAAGTGCCTGCGCGCAGAGAAGGGAAAAAGTCAGTGATTGCAGTGATTGACCCAGGCTGGGGAGCTTTTCCCTGTGTGCACAGCCCTGGTGAAAATCAGAGCTTTTCAGAGGTTTTAATTTAAATATCATCTTTTGGACAAAACAAAAACAACAACAACAACAACCAAAAAAACCAAAACAAAACAAAACAAAAAAAACCCCCGGCTTTTAAAGTTGTAGCCATGACTTGCAGGCTGCTAAGTGTTGGCCGCAGCCTCGCTCCGTGGAATCCCAACATTCCCAGGTCCCACTCCTGCATCCCCGGGTCTTCCCAAGGACTGAACTCCCCTCCCAGCCCTGCAGCAGCACACGGGGGTCACTTCCAGAGAGCTCAGAGGCGAGGGAGGATGTGAAACACCCCAGAATCATTTCGGTGGGAAAAGACCCCCGAGATCATGACCTTGCAAAGGTTTCAGCCCAGAAGTGCTGATTAATGAACTTTAATTACGCTGCCTTTTTGCTGGCAGCGGCTCAGCTCTTGTGGGAGGGACAGAAGGAGCCACGGCGGCTGCAGAGAGTGACCTCAGTGTCTGCCCTGCCCCGGGAGCTCGGGGTTACCTCTCAGCAGCTCCTGCTCACCCCTGTTCACACGTGGAGCCAGAAATTCCAGCTGTTCCCCTCTCGCGCTGCGGGAACTCTGCAATAATGACAGGCAGAGTTTAAAGGTTCTTCCCTGAGTGGAGTCACGGGAAGGAGCAGCCACCCAGAGAGGGGCAGGGGACGGTCACCACCCTTGGGAACGGCTGGTCCCAAACCAGGCAGGGACAGCACACAGGGAGTGGCTCCCCACTGCCAGAGGGCAGGGTCAGAGGGGATACTGGGAAGAAAATCTTCCCTGTGAGGGTGAGGAGACCCTGGCACAGGGTGCCCAGAGCAGCTGTGGCTGCCCCTGGATCCCTGGCAGTGTCCCAGGCCAGGCTGGAGCACCCTGGGACAGTGGGAGGTGTCCCTGCCGTGGCAGGGGTGGCACTGGATGGGGTTTAAGGTCCCTTTCCACCCAACCCATTCGGGGATTCTGTGATCTCCTCCCAGCAAGGACGGTGCTGCGCCACAGGCGGGACCTCCCTGCGGGGCAGCGTCTCACCAGGGCCAGGAGGGATCTCGGAGCTGCCAGGGCATCCTCGGGTGGGTTTTTCAGAGCCCGGCTCTCTGAGCAGCGCTCCTGGGCTGGCAGCAGGAGGTTTCTGTGCCCTCTGTTCCTCAGGGATCCCAAGGAGCTGTTGGCTCTCGGGGCTGGGGCAGGATTTTAGCCCTGGGGACATTTGCATGACTTAAGGAGGCTTTTCACGGCTCTCAGGGTCTGGCAGACACTCTCTAATCGTCTAAACAAATCGCTGGCCCTGCCAAGCCGCGGAGGTTCACCCGGCACGGCAGAGAATTGCTTCATCCCCGGCCTGGGGTGTCACAGGAGCGTTTGGCAAGAGCCGGATCTGGCGCTGCCCTGCCAGGGTCACCCTGCGCTCGCTCCCGGTCACCCTCTGCCCCGTCCCGCTGCGGGTTTGGTTTCCACGTCCCGTGCCCGTGTGTGCCGAGGTCTGAGTGCGGTGTCCCCGTGTCCCCCTGTCCCCGTGTGCCCGTGTCCCCGTGTCCTGTGCTCCGGGGTGTCCCTGCTCTTCTCCCATCGGCGAGTTCTGCTTTGGAGCTGCCGAGGGGACGGGGTCAGCTCCCGGTGCTGCGGGCAGGAAGGCAGAGTCACGAGGCTGAGAACGCTTTCGCAAAAGGATCGGGTTCGGCTTTTTTCTTACACTGCGAACCCCATCGGCCGCCTCTGTCCGCGAGCAAACACCTGCGGTGCGAAAAGCCGGGGTGCTGAGGTGCAGCTGTGACACTGGGGGATGTCCCGTGTCTGGCTGTCATGGGGAGCTCTGGGAGCGTTCACACGGGAGGAGGGCGCTCCCCGTGCAGGCTGGGTCCAGCTGAGGGGTGAATTCGGCGTTTGGGCCGTGTCCCCTCAGCTCTGGAGCCGCCGCAGCCTCAGCGGGGGCAGCGGGGATGGCTCTGCCCCGGGGATTGTTTCACAGCGCTGGCATCTTGTCTTGTCACTGCAAGGGCTCAGCAGAACACGCACGGGGAGCCTCTGGAACCGGCGTGACAGCCTTGGAACAAAGAGTTCATCTGGTTCCGGGGGAGACAAATGCTCCACAACTCATTTTTCCCTGTCCACGGCGCGATTTCTCAAGTTTTCAGGGGCAATGTGAAAGATTTAACTGTGGTGAGCCTGGAGGAGGATGGAGGCTGATTAGGAGCTGGGGTTGGGGGGAGATATTCTGCTCAGCCGGAATGACTGCAGCAAAATAAATTAATGCTGAATGCCTGAGCCGTGGATATTTGATTTGTTAATGGCTTTGGCTTTGCAGGCATTTGGTTGATGTAGCAGATTTCTCAGTGCCATGTGCAGAAGTGCTGATTTCTCCCAGCACAGCCGCAAAATGTGGAAGCAGAAATAGTGATAATTCTGCCTGCTGAGAGATGGAGCTGCTGACGGTGAAGCTCCAGCGTTCAGCACCTCCAGACAGGATCCGACACGGCTGGGAATTGTTGCTGTCCTTGCCACAGCCCTGGGGAGGGCCCAGTGCCCCTCTGGGGCTGGAGGCCTTCAGGATATCTCATGCCATGTCATATTTTTAGATTGATTTATCTGTCTGTGGAGGAACTGATACAGGAGCACAAAACCCTGCAGGTCACCAGGTCCCTTTGCCTGCAGCCCTGGCAGCAGTGCCAAGTCCCTGTGGGGAGTTCGTGAAAGGAGTGGGATGAGTCCAGGGGGGTGAGTCCAGAGGGATGAACCCAGAGAGGTGAATCCAGAGGGTCCCAGGCTGTTTGGGATGATGGAGTTGGAGCTGTTGGAGCTGCAGCAGTGGCACTGCCAGGAATCACGGCCTTGCTTCCGATCCACACGGAGCAGCAGGGCCAGTGTGGGCAGGGAAGAGGCTCCTAAAGAGCATTTCAGGGAAAAGCTGCCCTCCCTGCAAGCAGAGATAGGAAGGAGGATCAATTCTCCTGCAGCTGAGGATGCAGCCTGTGCCAGGCAGTCATTAAAGGCATTTTCCTGTGCTGGGTGACATGGCTCTGCTCTCAGGCTGCCTCCTGAGCCTGCCTGGGAGCTGACCCGAGGTTATTCCAGGGAGGTGGAGGCTCCAGCGGCCTCACTGCCAGGGCACAGACAGACACCAGCCCCACTGCCCCCCTCCCTTCAGGCTGAACCCTCCTTGCTCCTTCCTGGGGCATCGCCCTGCCCAGAGCTGGGTGAGATCCCTCTCAGATCATCACAACCCCGTGTGACGGGGCAGGGTGCGGGTCCAGCCCGGGATCTCCAGGGTGAGCTCTCCTGCTGCATCTGCGGCCAGTCCCGGGGCCTTGGCTCTTTCCAGGAGGGACATTTGGTGCTGGGTGTCCACGCTGGGTTTATGGAGGTGGTGTCCTGCAGGAACAGCCCAACGTGAAAATGAAAATGTGCAAATGCTGAGAGCTGGGGGTGCTCCCCTGGAGAGGAGAAGCTCCAGGGAGAGCTCAGAGCCCCTTCCAGGGCCTAAAGGGGCTCCAGAAGAGCTGGAGAGGGACTGGGGACAAGGGCTGGAGGGACAGGACCCAGGGAATGGCTTCCCACTGCCAGAGGGCAGCGATGGATGGGATATTGGGAAGGAATTCCTGGCTGGGAGGATGGGCAGGCCCTGGCACAGGGTGCCCAGAGCAGCTGAGGCTGCCCCTGGATCCCTGGCAGTGCTCCAGGCCAGGCTGGACAGGGCTGGGAGCAGCCTGGGACAGTGGGAGGGGTCCCTGCCATGGCAGGGGGGGCTCTGGATGGGCTTTAAAGTCCCTTCTAACCATTCCCAGATTTCCTGGCAGTGGGAATCAGCCTGGCAGTGTGCATTTCCCCTCCAAACTTTGCATTTCTGTAAGTCAGAATCTCTTTGTTTATGCACCTGTTTTTCATGCCAGCTTTGCCACAGGGAAGAGCATTTTTCACATGATCCAACACATTTTTCCAGCTATTTCTGCAAATCCAGGCTCCTCGTGGAGTGAGGCAAAGGAAAAGCAGAAATAGGTCAGGTATTTAAATAAGATGGAGTTGTCTCTCCTCACAGCGAGTTGCCTTTTCTGCTGCCTGTGTGAATCGTGCTAATGTACCAGGGAATAAAGAGAACAAAGGGAAGCAGAAGTGCCGGCGTTTTCATTCGGGGAGTGCAGCTTCAGAGCCCTGCACTTTGCAGAAGTGACACTGAGACCACTCTGGAACATCTCAGTAAATGCTCCTGAAATAATAACCCCCAAATTGTCTGCTCAGCCTCTCTGAATACACAAAATCCACTTAAACTCCTGCCTGTCATTCTGCTGTCACATAAAAAATTGATTTCCCGGCTCTGAGCCTCGTCCTTGGTGCCTTGCGGTGTCGGGAATGCATAATGCCAAGGAAGCACAGGGAAATTTGGGCGCTCTCAGGAATCGTCTGGCTTGAAATGCAGAGAACAGGCTGCCCTTGGTCGTTCGAGGTGGATTTGGATTTCTCAGCTCGGGTCTGTGTTCCAGGAGCGCCTGTGGCTGGTGCCACCCTCCTGCCAGGCCGGCTGTCACCTCAGCTTAGGCTGATCTCGCTGCTCCTGCTCTTGGAGAGGACATTGGGAATCCACAATGAAATTCCCCTTTTTAAGTACCTGCACTAAAGGCAGGACCTGGTTCCTTGACTGTAGAGTTTTGTGATGGGAGGAAAATCTCCCTTACAGAACCCGCCCCAGCCTTTGTTCTCCCCGGGCTTTGTGCCGTCAATCCTGGCCCGGCGCTCCCAGGTGGAGCAGGGATGATTTCCATCGTGCCTGAAATGGGACCAGGCTCCAGGTGTGGCACTGGGGTGCTGCAGGGCTGCTCCAGAGGTGATGTCAGAGCTGCTTCCAGCTGGGCTTTCCCTCCTGGACGGTTTTACCTGGCGGAGGAAGCAACTTCTCCCTTCAATGTAGGACCAGGGATTGCTGCAGCCCAGCCATCCCCGTTATTCCTTCCTGAAATCCCCTTTTCCTCCCTAACCCACCCATCTCATCATTCCCTGCTGCAGTTTCTGCTCCTCTGCTCTTTTCTGCCATCGGAATTCTCCTTAATGACCAGGAAACATCATCCCTAAAACACCGTCCCAGGTTCACGGAGGGATCAGCCCAAACCAAGTGCTCTGAGTCACTTCAGGGTCTGGGTTCCTGTTCCTGAGACCCCTGAGCTCTGCTCAGGGATTTTTCAGCAGCACCGACCTCGGTCCAAGCTGCTCCTTGGCTTCCTTCCGACCTCCCGGTGCGTTTAACCCCCTTTTTGAGCCCTGCACATTCGCTGGGGCTCTTCAGGCTCCTCCCAGGGGCCCTGAGTGTGCTCTTGCCCCAGGGCAGCAGTAGCAGCGGGTTCAGGACTAACCCTGCCCGCGATGATGGAGCAATGAGAGCTCTGTCCTGAGTCACCCTGGCTGCGCTGCTTCCCCTTCCCGTCCGTCACCCTCCGCCTGACCCTTCCCTGCCCCGTTCCGCTGGGGACGCGTTTCAGCTGCGCTTGCTGTGCCAGGACAGCGTGTCTGGAAGGGGCTCGGAGCTGCCTGCAGCGTCCTTCCCGTCAGACGGCTCAGGAGGGGCCGCAGAAACCCCCGGGGAGGAACAGTCCCCGCGTCCCAGCGATTCTGCTCCTGGCCCTGCGGAGGGGCATTCTCAAGAGGAGGGACCTCAGCGAGGCTCCTCAACATCAGGTTAAAAGCCTGTCACTAATTGAAGGATGATTCAGCTTCCTCAGCTAAAATGTCACCGTGTGGATGCTGGGAGGGGAGGAGGAGGAGGAGGTGGAGGAGGTGGAGGAGGAGGAGGCGCCTTCCTCGCTGGCACCGAGCCACGAGCACCCCCTCTCTCAGCGCTCCTGCTCCTCCAGCATCCCTGGCGCAGCACCCAGGAACGAGCTGGGGCCGCGGGCAGGACGGTCCCAGAGCCCGGGGGAATGTCCGTGTGTGTCACCGCGTGTGTCACCGCCTGTGACCCCACCTGTGACCCCGCCTGTGCCACCCCCTGCCCGTGGCCCCGGGACCCTTCCTCGGGGCCGCTCCCGGGGCGCGGGGCCGGAGCCGCTCGCTGGCCGGAGCCGCAGCGGAGCTCAGCCCAGCGCCGGCGCCCTTCCCGTGCCGTTCCCGCGTCCCCCGAAGCTTTAGCCGATTCCTCTCGTTTTCCATTAGAAAAGGAGAAAAATCTGGGTTTTCAGATCAGCTCTGGAATAGAGGCGGGAGGCAGCGCAGCTGTTCCGGGTCAGCGGAGGGGAGACGCGTCCCGTGCTGACAGAGCAAGGTTATCCCGGCGGCCAGAGGTGCCTCCCGGTCGGAATCTGCCCCCGGGGCCGGATTAGCTCAGCGCTGCTGCTGGACACAGCGGTGCGGGGGCCGGGGAGCCGCTGGCGGTCGGACATGATGTCACCGCGCCCTGCATTAAGTAGGTCACGGTGACAGCCGCCCGAAAGCGGCCGCGCCAGCGCTCCGCCACTGCGGCGCTGGCGGGAGGGCCGCCCCCGGGGGACGCGAGAGCCCCTCGGGAGGGAGTTCGGGCAGGATTGTGCTGGTGCAGGGGTTCTCCGGGAGCGGGAGCAGCTATGGCGGCGGCAACCGAGCCCATCCCGGCGCTCTGCAGCAGCCGCGCTTGGCTGGCAGCGAGGAGGCATCAGATGGGATGAGGGATATCCAGGTTGCTATAGCGACCGGGAGCTGCGGCGCTGCGAGCAGCCGCTCTCCAGCATCCTTCCAGCGCCCCTCCAGCACCCCAGCCACCCCCATCGCCCCCGTGTCCATCACTCCCGTGTCCAGCACCTCCGTGTCCCTCACCCCCGTGTCCAGCACACGCAGCCGCTGGACGCTGCCCGTGCCCAGGCACCCAGCCCTGGATGTTCCTCGGGGTGGCAGAGCCCTCCCGGCAATTCCCAGCTCCGGGAGCTCAGCAGGGATGTGCATGGAATGCAGCCGGGTTGCTGTGCTCGCCTCGGCCCCGAGCGACGGCACCGAACGGCCGCGTTCGAGCGATGGCACCGAACGGCCGCGTTCGGAGTCTGGGGGGGATGTGACAGCCCTGCTTCCCCCCCCTCTGCCCGGGGACAGCCCTGGTGCCGTTGTCCCCGTTGTCCCCAGCCCCTGGAGCCAGGCAGGCCGAGCTTCACCCCAGCAAAGTGTCCTCCCTCCTCCCTGAGCTGCTGCCCGGCAGTTTCACTGGCACAGCGATCCCAGGGAATAATAAGAAAAAAAAAAACAAAAGAGAGGATTTCGGAAGCATCCATGCTTTTTGTTTTCCTGTCACGGTTTTGGGTGATCTCTGGGAAGCTCGGTGGCAGCTTCCCCCTTGTTGTGGCTTCAGACCTCTGCCAGGCTCTAAAAATATCCATTGAATTCAGAGCCCTGCAGTGGGAAGAGCAGAGCTGCTCGTCCCTCGGGATGGCTGGAGGTTTTCTCTGTACCAAAGCGGGAGCAGAGCTTCTCTGCACTGTCGTTTCCAGGGTGAAGCCCCCATCAGCTGCTCCAGCCACTGCCTGCTACTCCAGAATTGTTGCCCCTTATAAATTCAAGTGGCAAACAGCTGAATAACCCCCCACCTTCATCCTCTCCATCGGCCCTGGTGCCTCACAGTCCTGCAGATGTTGAACAAACACACCCCAGGTGTCTGAAAGGTGCTGGGTTCCCTTTGAAGGATTTTTTTAAAGGGGGAATTTCTACCTTCCTTAAACTTCAGGAATTCACCTGGCAGAATTGGATCAGCTGCTGCTGAACAGGCCAGGAGCATCCTCTGAGGGGGGACTTTGCAAATGTGCCCCAGTAAATGTGGGAGTGGTGAATTCACCCCCCAGCTGGGCCTTGGCAAGGAGCAGCCCTGGGAAGAGAACGCAAGGAAGGATTTTGCCGTTTCTCAGCCTGCCCAGGGATGGAGGCCGTGATGTCCCACACAGGAGGCAGCGCCGCGCTCATCTTCCTAAGTGCTCTTATTTTATTTATGTGCTGGTGCATTTCTGATGCCGGGCTCTTGGCATCACCCCCATGTGCTGCTTCCCTCTGCTCCAGCCAAGGACTCAGAATCATATTTTTGGCGTGGTGGTTTTTATAAAATATGTAACACCCCGGCATCTCGCGGCCACGGCAGAGCCGGGAGCCGGATGAGCTCTGAGTCCCCAAAGCTTTGGCAGGCTCAGAATAGCTCTGAAATGTGACTTAATTGGAGGCTGCAGAAGAAGCTGCAACTTCTCCCTGGTGCTGTCGGTGCTGGGAGCAGGGCGGGGAGGAGCAGAGGAGGGGACAGGAGCAGCTCCTGGTGCTGGGCTGTGCCACCGTCACCCTCCCTGGAGCCACAGACCCCCCGTGCCCCTGCCCAACCTCCCCACCCTTTTCCTTCCCTTCAAAAATTCCAATTACATTGAATTCTGAGTGAATTTATTTCACAGAATCATCGAACAGTTTGGGTTGGAAGGGACCTTAAAGGTCATCCAACCCAGCCCCCGTTCCTGTGGTGTCACAGGGATCTGTGGATTTCACGGTTCCCTCCAGGGTGGCGTGTGGCAGGATGGGGTCTCTGCCAGGATCTTCCATCCATCTCCATCAGCCCTGGCTGCCATGGGGGCTGGGAGCTGCCTCCACCTCAGGGGATTGGAATTTTTCATTTTGCCTGCTGGAGGAAATGAAATATTTAACACACTGTTGGTGCTTTCCTCTCTATTTTATTTAAGCTCCTTCGTTACTGCGAGTTCCCAGGAAATGCCCTGCTGAGCGAGGTTGTGCTTTTCCTGCACAAAACCCCTGCCCAGCCTTAGTGGGGGATAAATGACATCAGGCACTGGGAGCTGGTGGCACAACGGGTGGGAAAACCTGAGACCTCTCTTTGAATCACAAACATGAATTCCCAGCTCCCACAGGAGCAGAACTGAGGGAGCAGCAGCAGCCGGAGCCTGGAGCCTCCTGTGCTGGGATGGGCAGGGCAGGGGAAATTCATACACGGAATGGTTTGGGTTGGGAGGCACCTTGAAGACGTTGGGCAGGGACACCTTCCACCGGTGCAGACTGCTCCAAACCCTGTCCAGCTTGGCCTAGAATGAATTAATTAACAGTCCCAGAGCGGTAACGAGGTCTGGGCATGGTTTGTAGCTGAGCACAAATCCCAGGAGGGCCAGCCCGGGGCCAGCAGTGGGTCAGGGTTTGGGATTCAGGCAGTGAGGGCTGGCCCTGGTTCAGCAGGAGGATGGAGCCTGGGTGGGTTTGGGATTCAGGCAGTGAGGGCTGGCCCTGGTTCAGCAGGAGGATGGAGCCCGGGTGGATTTGGGATCCCTCTCGGGTTTGCCCTGACAGGAACGATGACGTTGGGCTGGATGGAGGAAGGGGACGTTGGGACACAGGCACTGTGTGCTGCAGAGGGACATCTCAAACCACTGCTGGGTCTTTCCCACCATAAAACGTTGCTGTGGGTGCAGCCCCACGGCTGGGACCTGCCCCCCTGCCCTGCCCTTGGGCTTTTGGGGTGTTTTACAGAACCCTGGCTGCTGGCCCGAGATCCCAGAGCGGGAGAGCTGCCCTGGGAAGGGGAGGGAGGAGCAGCCCCTGCCCCATCACCTCAGGCTCCTCTGCCCAGGAGCACCTGAACCAGAGGGGTTTGCTGGCAGGGACAGGAAGGTTTCAGAGCTCGCTGTCATTCCCAGCTCTCCCTGGCTCCTGAGCAGGGGTGCACAAATACCCCAGGTCCTAAATGAGGGGGGGAGGAAGTGCGGCTCAGCGGCTGCTCCGGGACCTCCAGCCTCAGGATCCATGGGAATAAACGCATTTTAAAATTAGAGAGCCAAACACGTCATGGCCTGGGTTTGCAGCTCAGCCAGAGGGGAGGGACACACCTGGATGTGCTGCGTGGAAAAGGCCCAGCAGGGTTGTGGCAGCTGCTGCCGTCTCAGCAAAGTGACTTTTATGGCTCAGACACAACTCGGAGGGGCCATCTCAGTGCAGCTGCCTTGGCTCTGCTGTGCCCTGTGCCATGGGACACACGTGTGACACTTTGCACTGGGGAGAGACCCTCGTGAACAATTCTCAGTGCTCCCTGGAAGGTCACAACCGGCGTTGTTGTGATGCTTTGAGGGCCGGTGAGAATCCGAGGCGGCCCCAGCAGCGCAGGGCAAAGGGCATTCCCTGGGTTTAATGGGATCCCAGGGGCACAACTCGGCCCAGGGGGGAACAGCCAAGCAGCACCCCCGGGTCCAACGCGGATCCAATTGGATGGAGCTCAGCAATGAGCAGATCGACCTCAAATCCCCAATCAGGAACTGAACAAATGAGGGAACTGTCCCCCATTCTAATGACCCCCCCAAGGGAGACTCCAGCCCAGCTGAACAAACCTGTTCCAGAGAGGAGGCTCCGGGCAAGGCTGGAGCCTCTGCTTTGGAGACACTCGGGATGTTCCGTCTGCTCCCCTCAGAGAAGCCCCAAGCTGAGCTCAATCTCAGCCCCCAAGGGTTCTCCACATGTAGGGCTGAGGGACAGGGAGTGTTTGTGAAGGGGACAGGGAAAGGGAGAGGGGATAAAAATGGATGAAAAGGGGATAAATGAAAAGACAAAAAACCATCAGGTATCAGTTGTCCCGGCTCAGCAGCGCAGGGATGGAATGTGTGGCACCGAGCGCTTCCCAAAGCCAGGCTGGGGTTTCTCTGGTGATGTCAGTGGGAGCTGCACAGACGGCACGTGGGCAAGGCTGAGCCAGGAAGGCTCAAAAGCCACTTCTAAAGCGGAGGGGTTGAGCTCTCAGGTCGCAGTTTGTGCTTCTCCTGCACGTTTACAAATTGCTTTTGAAAAGCCACTTCTCGCAGCCTCCGAGGTGATTCGCCTGAGCAGACCACGAGGCACAAAACCCTAGAAATGCACTATAAATATTGGCTGGTTTGGAAGATGAAAAAGAAATTCGGTGTCTCAAGTGTCACTTGAGTGCAGATAATTGTGAAAAATCCCACGGCGAGGAAGGACCTGGCAGCTGTGCTCAGCTCAGTGACCTTTCCTGGCATCAAAATGCCCGGAGCACTTGGTCTGACCTTTGACTATGGAAATTCTGCTTTTGATCCTGACTGGAGATCTCCTTGATTCGTGTCTGACTCTCTTTGTAGTCTCTTTTCCATCACTTTGATCCCTCCTAATGTCTGATCTCCGCCAAGGCCACCTGGCTCCGAGGAGCTCGACAAGCCCAGAGCCCCAAAAAGCCGGTGACGCGCGGAGAAAAACATCCTGTGAGCCCTGAGAGGCTTTCACAAGGCGGGTTTTGCAAAGCCCTTGTGGTTTGAGATGTTTTCATCTCGCTCGTGGCACGTGTGAGTCAGAGGCTCTGTGTGCGTGTGTGCATCCCCTGCTCCTCCAGAGGGGAGATCAGCCCCAAAAGGGCTCCGGGTTCATCTCCTCCCTGGCTCAGGATGGAGGGAGCTGCCGGCTCTGCCTTTGGGGTGCACTGAAAGGGGGTGCCTGGGTGGAGGGGGCTCCCAGCACAGCCCAGCAGCTGATTCAAGAAGGACAGAGGATGTTAAATCATTTCTGGGTCACGCAGGATGGGAAATCATCGCTTTTAATCATTGCTTTTCACCTTTTACCAGAGCCAGGGTGTTCTGATGAGAGCAGGATAGGAAAGGTGATTCCTCCCTGCGATGGCAGAGCAGGGAAGGGTGGGAGTGCCCAGGAGTCACAGGGACAATGCTGTCAGGGTCACCTCGGTCTCACACAGGGCAATTGGTGCTCTGAGTGTGCAAATCCCTTCTGGCAGCGGGACCTGGTGCTTTGGGGCTGCCACACTCGGGATGTGACTGTCCTGGGAGAGGCAGGAGCAGAGTGGAGGCACCAGAGCTGCAGCTCTGGAATGAAATATCCACCCAGGATTGTTTACAGGGATGCCCTTTGTGTTCTGGCACCTGGGGAACGGTGGGTTTGGGGATTCTTGGGGTCACTTGGAGAGTGTCAGTCCTTCCCATGGAGAGTGTCAGCCCTTCCAGGGAGCAGCTCCCACACGCTGGGGGGTACAGGGGGCACACAAAATGCCTGCAAGGTTTCAGTGCAGGCTGTGCTCCTGTTCCCTTGGGAATCCAGCTGTTCCCGGTGTTCTCCATTGCAGCTGCTGTGGGATCCCTTTTCTCAGCGAGCTCTCTGTTTGCCTTTGAGCCCCTTGCCCTCAGTATCATTGTCCTGCAAGCTGCAGAAACCCACGAGTGCTCGGGCGAGATAGACCCCGATCCCTGCCCTGCCAGACACCCAGCCTGGGCCCTGAGCCCTCCTGGGACAACACTTATCTGTCCCCAAGTGACGCTTGTTGTAGCTCAGATATGTCCTTGTTTATTGCCCATCTCACACCCGGTGTCTTTTCAGACCCCGCTCAAGAAATTCCTCCCCGTGAGGGTGGGGAGGCCCTGGCACAGGGTGTCCAGAGCAGCTGAGGCTGCCCCTGGATCCCTGGCAGTGCCCAAGGCCAGGCTGGACGGGGCTGGGAGCACCTGGGACAGTGGGAGTGTCCCTGGTGGGAGTGTCCCTGCCCATGGCCCTGGATGTGGTTGAAACTTGATGGTCTGGAAGGTCCCTTCCAAGCCAAAGCATTCCATGATTTTATGGCTCCGTGATTGTCACCTCTCTGCCACCACAGCCTGGAGTCCTGCCTGCAGTGACAGCACACACAGCCTGGAAAGCTGATTGAGCCCTCCTGGAAATTTTCAGTATCCCTGTTTGTCTCCTTGGCTCCTGTTAGGAAGCAGAGCCTTGAAAGCTGCCTTTTTTTAGACCTCTTCAGATTCTCTCTCCCCGCTTCCTGTGTATTTTCTCCATGCAGAATATAGCTGCTGCTTTTTTGGGCTCTTTTCTGCAGCCTCCCTTCATCTGGGAGCCTTTTTAATGTTTTTTTCACGGCTGAACCCTCTCAGAGGCTGCAGCCGGGATCCAGATGAGGCTGCAGCGCTGCCTTACGTAAGGTGTTACCATTCTGGGGTGTTCTCCACCCTGCCCCTCGCCATCCTCACATCTTGTTTGCAGCTGCAGCCTTGCCTGGAGTCGGAGAATCACAGAATATCCTGAGCTGGAAGCCAACCAGGTGGCCCAGAGTGCTGCTGCCGTTCCAGAAAGAGGCCTTGCTCTAAACTCTGGGAAGGTTTGATGGTTTAAAGCAATCCCCTCTGGAATCCATCCCAGTGGGTTCATTGCTGCCGAGCCCTCATTTCACACTTGGTTGCACACTTGGTTGAAATCCCTCTGGTTTTGTTGTCATGAAAATCAGGCAATTACTGCGCTGGCTGCACCATCTCTGCCCAAATTCTGCTTCTGAAAAGAGCTCATTTCCCACTCTGTGCTGGCGCTGGCTGCGCCCATGAGACAGCGCCGTGTTTAAAGATCCTGGGAAATCTGCACCAGGCCCTGTTCCATCGGAGAAAAATCCTGGGCAATCTGCACCAGGCCCTGTTCCATCGGAGAAAAATCCTGGGAAATCTGCACCAGGCCCTGTTCCATCGGAGAAAGATCCTGGGCAATCTGCACCAGGCCCTGTTCCATCGGAGCCCTGTCAGGGATGGGGCTGCAGCTCTCGAGCTCCCCATCCCTGGTTGGTTCTGCTGTCCCTGGAATGTTCCCAGCTCCTCATTCCTGGTTGGTGCCGCTGTCCCAGGGATGTCCCCAGCTCCCCATCCCGCTGTGCTCCCAGGTGGAGCTCACAGCTGCCAGCGGGGGAAGTCTCATCAGCGAGGCTTTGCTGTGTTTCCATGCCCGTTACAGCTCCTTGCAGGGCATTCCAGGTCATCTGGGCTTGTTCTTAAGCGTGGAGTCGTGGAATGGTTTGGGTTGGAAGGGTTAAATCCCATCCAGTTCCATCTCTCATGGGCAGGGACACCTCCCACTGTCCCAGGGTGCTCCAAGCCCCTTCCAGCCTGGCATCTCCTGTATTTAACATTTATTTAACAAAGCATTTATTTAACAATACATTTATTTACCTTCCCAGCCTTACACCTCTCATCATCACCAAAACTCCTCTGGTCTCTCTGCACTCCTTCCCTTCCCCGTGTCCTCCCCACCCCGTGGTGGAGCCGTGGATGTTGCTTTGTGTGCAGCTCTGACAGATGTCTGTGGCCATTTCTGCGCCACTTGCCTTGCGCTTCCCCCGAGGTCCTGGATTCAATGCTCAGTCAAAACTCTCGGATTTCATGGGCCAGTGAGCTGCTTCCACTCGGAGCCCTCCCTTCCCTTCTGGTTTCCCTTTTGCCGGCGCTGCCCCCGTGCCTGCCCAGCTCCCGCGGTGTCTCGGGGGCTGCTCGGGCTGGGGGATGTCCCCACACACAGACCCTGCTCACGGGGGGCTCCCCGTGCCCTGCCTGTCACCCCTCCTGTGAGCCAGGACAGCGAGAGGAGCTGGGGAAGGCGCTCTGGGTGCTGCGATGGGCTGGGGCAGAGGGAGGGAGAGCAGTGCCCCGGTGCTGCGGGGTTCCCTGAGCCGGGAAAAGGCAAAGAGAAGCCCCATCCTGGGGTCAGCAGCTGTGCCTGGTACTGCTCGGGTATCAGGAGAGGCTCTTTCCACCCAACCCATTCCCTGCATTGTGTGAAGAGCTGTGCTTGCAGAAAGCACCGACACCTTGGTGTTTACTGTGTGCAGAAGTGACCCTGTGGTTCATCACACACAGAGATTCCCGTGTGGATCCCTGCAGGGTGGGAGCCGTGCTGGGGTAGATCCCGACTTCCCACAAAATCTCCTTTTTTTGTTCCGCTGTGGCAGCAGCCTCAGGAGGGTGCTGGGGCTGGAGCTCCGTCCCTGGCAGTGCCCAGCCAGCGCTCTCCTCTCGCTGTCACTTCTGATGGAATCACTGCTGACAAAAAGTGGGATCATTTCCCAGGAGAAGCCCGGCAGTAGCAGCATCCGTCACTTTGCCCTGATGGACTTGACTTCCACCGGGGTTTGGTCACACCAGGGCTTGGGGAGGAGCCAGAGCTGCCATGAGCCAGGGCTGGACTCAGCCCGAGCAGCGCCCGGGACCCACAGGGAGTCCCAGGATGGTTTGGGTGGGAAGGGACCTCAAATCCCATCCAGTGCCACCCCTGCCATGGCAGGGACACCTCCCACTGCCCCAGGCTGCTCCCAGCCCTGTCCAGCCTGGCCTTGGGCACTGCCAGGGATCCAGGGGCAGCCACAGCTGCTCTGGGCACCCTGTGCCAGGGCCTGCCCACCCTCTCAGCCAGGAATTCCTTCCCAATATCCCATCCATCGCTGCCCTCTGGCAGTGGGAAGCCATTCCCTGTGTCCTGTCCCTCCAGCCCTTGTCCAAAGTCCCCAAAAGGTGATGGGACAGGTTTAGACCATGAAAACTCCTTTTTCAGCCCAGGTTTGATTGGAAGTGGGACTTGTCTCTGCCTTTGCTGCCATCGGGGCCCTGCTGAGCATCACCGATCCCCAAAGGGTGTTTGTGTCATGTGTTGCCCTTGTCTATGAAGGACTTCATTGTCTTCCAGGATTGTTCTGGTCCATCTCCATCTCAGCCCCTTCCTTTGGGATCTAAATTCAGCAGGAGTTGGGGAAGCAGCTCCCCGGCTGAGCCGTCTGTAGCAGTGAGGTTGGGAAGGTCCCAGCCCGGTTTCCCGGCTGGTGCAGCAGCTGTTCCCTCCCCTGGGGTCCACAAACAACCCTGGGGACCCCGGGGCAGCCAGCAGCTGCCACCCCCTCTGCCACCACTGCTCCGGGAGCGAGGCTGGAAACCCAACGGGAATTTCCTCCCCCTCTCCCTCGCTGGCCTCGGACCAAGCGCCGGAGCAGCGGCCAAGAGTCCTGAGGTCCCAGCAGGTCCAGCTGCTCCTGGAGCTGCTGGCAGGGGTGGCATTGTGGTGGTGCCCAGCAGGGACACCGGGAGGGGTTTGTGATCCCGGTGCACTCTCAGATCCTGGGGATTGCTCCATCCCAGAGCTGTCCTGCTCCCCCAGAGGCTTTGAGGCTGAAACCTCACGTGAGGAAAAGCAGCAGGTGATGAGTGCAGGAGCTCTGGCAAGGCGGGATCTGGGAAGTGAGAGAGGGGAGGGAAGCCTCGATTTCCCGGGATTGTCACATGTGGCACAGCTCAGAGCATTTCTCCAGATCCCTCTGTCTCAGGACAGCGTTGGCCTCACACAGACCCGTGTTTGGAGGATTCTCCTCATCCCTGCAGGAGCTGAGACTGGGACAGATCCAGCTTTCAGCTCCCATGGGCACAGGGCATCCAGGACCTCCGGATTCCCAGGCCTGGGTCCTGCTTGGGGTCAAAATTCCGGTTACTGACGTTCCTCTCCCCAGCTCCTCTGCCTCGTCACCGAGAACTCACTGGGGGAGGGGAGAGGAAAATCCTTCCCCCTCATCCCTGTTGGGGACACCTGATGCTAAAGCTCTTCCCGAGCACATGGGGACAGGGATCTCCGAGAGGCTCCTCGGCGTGTGCGGCTCATTCCGCTAAGACACAGCAAAAATAGCGCCCTAAGCTGGGATTGCAGCCCCAGCTCAGCCAGGCAGGAGTAAACAACCTTAAATACCTGGGACAGCACCAGGGCTCCGTGTGCCGGGCCCTGCCAGCCCCTCCAGCCAGCCAAGCATCTTTGTGGGAGTGGTGAAAACCTGAATTATTTGGGAACTGCATAAAAATGCACCTTGAGGGGTGTGACAGGGCTTGATCAGTCTGTTAATGGGAATGGAGTGAAAACTGCACAAAGGACTGGGCTGTGGCAGTGGAAATGCTGGAATGGCTCAGGCAAGGCAGGAGCTGGGCTCTGGGAATGGGATCCCAGCGCATCCCCCTGGGTGTTTGGAGCATCCAGAGGCAGCAGAGTCAATGCCAACAGTTCTAAGCCACTCAGTGTTATACTAAAAATGCTGGAAATTCGGGAATTTGAGGTGTGGGTGAGGTCACAGGAGAGAACTCCAAAGGCCAAGTCCCTGGATGGCGCTTCCCGTGGTGGTGGCTCATGGGGACGGATCTGCGGCAGGTTTTTCCTGCTGATCCCCTCTCTTGGGGGATCTCCTGGGGCTCTTGGCTGGTGCCATGGGATCGTGGCTGGAGCTGGTGCAGGGACTGGGCCTCAGCTCCATCCCAGCCCCCGCAGCAGCCGGGCCATCGGTGGGGCCTGGCAGTGCCGGGTTCTTCACTCCCCCATGGAAGGGGCTGTCCGGCCCTGGCACAGCTGCCCAGGGCAGTGGCCGAGGGATTTAAAGCCCTGGGGATGTGGCACTTGGGGACGTGGTTCAGGGGTGGCCTTGGCAGTGCTGGGGGAACAGTTGGACTTGATGATCCCAGAGGGCTTTTCCAACCGGAATGATTCCGTGGTTTGTGATTTCTCTGCTTACAGCACAAGGAACATTATTTGGGATTTCAAGCAGGGGCCTTCACGGCCTTTAGCAAAGAGGGCACCCTTGCTAGGCATCCCCAGCCGTGCCCTGGCCGGAGCAGGGGGACTGGCCCTGGCCCTGCTGTCCTCGTGTACCCGTTGGCAGTGACCCAAACAGCCAAGGACAAACGGACGTGGGGGGCAGAAGGTTCGATCCGCTCATTTTTAGTGCCAAACCTGGGTTAGGGGGTTCCAGAGCTGCAGGGACAGAGTTTTGTCCCAGCCATGCCCAGCTTGGTCTGCCTGTCTGGAGGGGGAATGGGGAACAGGCACCACCCTGTGTGGTTCCTCTCACTGATCCAGGCTCTCTCAGTCTCTGAGCTCAGCCCAGGGATGTCCCTGTCCCTGCTGCAGGCACAGAACTGGGAGGGGTCACTCTGGGGTCATTCAGTGGGCACTGGCCGAGCTGGCAGCAACCCCTGCACCCTTTGACCCAGCCTGTGCTCTGCCCATGGAGCTGTGTCCTCCCACCGGCACCGATCCCAGAGTGGGAGGCTTCACAAGCAGGAGCCCAAAGCTGGGCTCAGAGCTCAGGCCTGGCTTAATCCAGAGTTTTGGGACAGCTGTGGGGTGTGCCTGGGCTGAAAATGCCTCTCCCAGCTGTGTCCCCCCATCCCATCCATCCCATCCCATCCAATCCATCCCATCCCATCCCATGGATCCCATCCCATCCATCCCATTCCCTCCATCCTATCCCATCCCATTAATCCCCATCCCATCCCATCCCATGATTCCCATCCCATCCCATCCATCCCACCCCTCCTGACCGTGTCCCCGTTCCCGCAGGGAGAAGCGCGCTCTGCACGTCTCTGTCACCAACCCGGTGCAGTGCAGCCTGCACGGCAGGAAATACACCGTGTCCGTGGAGACCAGGATCAACCAGTCCCAACCGGATTTCACCAAGCACCGCTCCGGCTTCGTCCTCTGCGTGCCGGGCAATTAACGGCCCCTCCCTCGGACCGGGGCTGGGCTCGCCCCCCGCACCTGGGACTCCCCGGGATTCATCGGGAGATGCTCAGCTGCCACGTGTCAGGTGCTTAAAGCGGCCTCTGAAGCTCAAGGTTTGGAAAACCCCAAATCCGGGGGTTTAGAAAAGCCAAATTCACACGGAATGAAGGTTTAAAGTAGCCGGTGACCTGTTCTCCATCTTACAAACCAGGCTGGAATATCAGGAAAGTGCTTCCTTTGGAATTAGTCCAAAAAAAAACGAGTTTATAGGTACTTCCACCCTTTCTGCCCTTTCCCACGTTGATTCCTCACCCTCCCGCTAGTTTTCCCTTCCATGTTTCTCTCCCTTGTGTCACTTTTCGCAATACGATGCAGCCTCCTCCGGAGGAACCAAAGACACCCGGCTCAGGGAGGCAGGGTCTGCAGGGCCAAACCCCACGGAACCGGAGCCAGGCCGGACAGGCAGGGCTGGCTTCCCCCGCCGGGAGACACTCTGGGCTCCTGCAGCCCCGGCCGGGCTCCCGGGGCTGGGCTGACACCTCCAGATTTGCTGCTTTCCTCGGGAATTCGCTCACCCACCGAGGCGCCTTGGCTGGCGCGGGGCCGTCCCGGTGCAGGGCCTGGTTTGTTAATCCTGCGTTGCTTTTGCCTTAACTGCCCCCTCCAAGGACCTACAGCCGGTGGGGTCCCCCAGGACCGCGTGGCCTTGCTGAGTTTTGAGAGGATCCCGGTGGCTTCGTGGCTGTGCCAGCGCTGGGGCTCAGGGGGGGCCAGAGGGGAGCCCAGGGGGGAGCTCTGGGGGCCGAGGCTCCCCAGCTTTGCACTATCCAACACTAACCCTGGCCCAGCCCCGGCTGCCAGCGCCCGGGCTCCTCCCTCCTGAGAGCTTTCCTGGCTCTTCCCAGCACTGGGCTGTGGGTGTTGGGGTGTTGGGCTCGTCCTGCCCGGCCCAGATAACCCCGAGCTCCGTCGTGACAGAGGGACGTGGATCTCGCCCGTGGTTTATTCCCACTGTGCCGGGCGCTGCTGTGGCTCCCGAGCAGCCCAGGCTGTTGGGATTGTCATTGGGATTGTCCTGGCACTGCTGGTCAGGTCAGGATTCCCAGCCCTGGAGATGGGGGTGCTGCGTGGTGACCCCAGCCTGGTGGCAGACGGGGAGCACTGGTTTGAAGGAGCATTTTGGGAATTGGAAAGCCTGGAAGAGGCTCCTCACTGACGAGAGGTTTCCCAAAGCCGTGCCATGGACACGGGCACGGGGATGGGTCACTGCGGCCCTGGCACCCCCTGGCACCCCCAGGACCGGGGGACACGAGTGTGGCTCTGCCTTGGCTGGGACCAGCCCGTGCCCGTGGCAGGAGGCCCCGCACTGGGGCTCTCCCATTCCCCTGGGCCCCAGCCTTGGACCAGCCCCGGCAGCGNAAATATATAAAATATATATATATTCCTGGTTTTCCCATAAATTAACTATTTCTAAATTGAAACTTCGATTCTCAGCCGGGGGCGATAATGCAATGAACCTTTTTTTTTTTTTTAATAAATCGCTGATATTTTATGTGTAAAAGAGCAGAAAAAAAAAAACCTACTATAATGGACCTGGGTTTTGTTTACATAATTCACTGTAATAAATAATAAAAGAAAGCAATTAGCTGCATCCCACCATGGTTCCTGCCGGCGCGGGGGCTCGGGGCGGTGATGCCCGGGGGGATCCGTGTCCCAATATCCCGATTTTCCCCCTCCGGNTCCCAGCCCCACATCCCAGTCCCATCCCAGCCCCCAGGGCCCCTCCAGGTTTGGGTCAGGGATGGCCGGAGGGTCCTGTGCCAGGGGCTCTCCAGATGCCACCGCCAGCGCTGGGGCCGGGAGGTGACCCCGGCAGCCGCGACCTCGCCACGCTCACACACCACCCCGGGGCCATCCCGGGACCACCCCGGGACCACCCCGGCCCCTCCAGCGCCTCCTTTGACCCCAGCGGCTCCTCGGGCGGAGCGGCCGCAGCGCCAAAGCCGCGGGACAGCCCCGCGCCCGCCGGGCTCGCTCCGCACGGCAG
>VYZT01006214.1:130-14316 GCA_013400735.1 Pomatostomus ruficeps | reverse complement strand
TCCAGACATTCTCCTTCCTTTCCTCTTAGAGCAGACCATCCACTCAGTCTAATTCTAACAAGTCTCCTGGTTGCCTTTCAAATACCTTAGTTTTGGTCTAGTGCCATGTTCTGGTGTGAAATATTCCTATTTAGAGTGTGGTATATAACCTGTTGCATGTCAAACCAAGCACACCCTAGAAGTATCTATCAGGAAGAGAGGCATGCTCCTAAAAGTGAAGGTTGATTTATGTCTCTTCTCTTCATATTAAAATGCCACGCATCGCAAACAGGGTAGAAGCTGCAAACCTAGTGTGTTTATGGAAATAATATGTTTATTTTGCATTTGCCAGGAACTCTGCATAAGCAAGTGCTTCTGCTGCTTATTTTTGGGTAAGGGAGTCTATGCAGACTGACTCCATATCCAAAATTCCTACACTGCTTGATGACAAAGGGATCAACTTGACAAATAGCTGAAGCTGTACACACAGGAACACAAATAACCACGATGAGCTGTGCTACTGGGGTATGTAGTCATTAATAAAAAATTAAAAATACTGGATTCCTTAATAGACATTAACCAAGCAGGTGACTTATCCAGGATGATGGATACAATATGCTAATCAAAACCAGCATGTCAATGACTGAGCATTAATTAGAGATTCATCTTTAGGAGAAATAAACTCTTGAGTAAGAAACCTCAAAATAAAAGCTTTAGATGATGTTCCTATTTCCATTGGGATAGCGGGTACAGGTGCCAGTTGGAAATATCTGCTCTATTGAGTTAGTGGCTGTACTGCATGTAAATAAGAAAAAGAAATCCCTCTCTTACCCAAAGATCTTTATATTACTGAGTGAAAAATGAAAACAAATTAATCAGAGTTCCTAAGAATAAAAATGGTAATGTTACAGGACAGATTTCCTCTTTGTTCAAACAGAAAACAACAGAACAAAAGTTTGACTGGGGAGTATTCTGAAAGTGGCTTAAAAATAAAATAGGGTGCCCTGATGCTGCTGCTTCCATGGAAATAAAAAAAAACCCCAACAACTTCATCCCTCCTTGTATGTCCTTGTTGTCGATTTTCTCTGATTGTACCAAAGAGGGTCACCAAATGCTTAATGTTAATGAATTCTCCTTAGTGTTAAAGACACCTAAAAGTTTTCTCTAGTTTTATGCACGAATTTCAGTTCCTCCTGGAACTGGTGAAGCCCTGCATCTCCTCAGGACTGCTTTCCACTCCCGTTCACTGTAGGAATAGTCTGAATCAGGTTTTTTTCTCTGAACCCTGCAAGAGAGAAGCATGGCCACAGCAGACCCCTAAAGTTTTCTTTAAGGTTACTTTGAGCTCCTATGCAATCAAAAAAAGCTCCTCCCTAGAGAACAGGGAATGAAGCACAGGCAGCAATGCAGACCAGCCATGGTGGGACACTGCTCAGTGGTGGCAACTGCTTCCACTTAACAGCTATAATAACAAAAAAGGTAAAGTCTGCTAGTAACATATTAAACCCTCAACAGTGCTGACTAACGTCTTGTAGCACTCCTAAGCAATCTGGGAAAAGCGGTCACTGACCTGTGAGATACTGCCTTCCTCACAGCAGAGATATCTCAGAGGACAGCCACCAGCCATCGCATTGTGCTCACCTACACTGAAAGCAGCAGCAGTTTTCTCTCGACCACAGGGCGGTACATTGCAGAGCCTAGGAACTGGTTGTAAACACCACTGAACTCCCTCTGACATAAAGCTGCCATCAGACAACCTCCAGAAAAAAGGCACTGTTGGAAGTTAGGACTGTAACTATTACAACTTCTCCAGCTGTATCCTTTGTTACATACAAGTCATTTGTTCAACACCAGAGGAGTTACCTGAGCCTCAAATGCTATTCACCAGCAAAGTCCCTCCAAGAATCCCAGCTTAAGAAATGATCCCTGATGAATGCTAATGTAGAAATACTGTAGTTCATTCTACTGTATTAAAAATGGCCATAGACACTATGAAAAAGCAGAAAAAAGTAGCGTACCAGCAACAGAAGAAATTGAACTTGAAAAGACTCTTATGGACGACTCCCAGATATAGTGTTTGAGAGAAGTACAGCTCTTTGGGGGCAAAAAAATCAATCTGTACATTATGTTTTATTGTTGTACAGCAGATGCAATCTAATATTGAGTTTATTGAAATTGTTGAGGTACAGGAAGATATAGTCAGAATCAAGCACTAGGACTTAAAAATCTTTTTTTTTAGTGAAAAAAATCTTTTTGATGCTGTGTGACAAACTTACTTTAGAAAGCATGACAACTTGCCTGGTTTCAGTTTCTATTACCCTTAGCATCAAACTCGGCACCAAGACCACCAGCAATGAAGGCAGCCAGGAAATGTTATTTTTGGTAGCTTTTGGCATAAAATAAAAGAGCACTCACTGGTTTTGTAAGACCGAGTCTTATCCTTGAGAACTCGGACAAGAACAGCAAGATATTGTTCTCTAATCTAGTGGGGGAAAGAAAAAAAAGCAGTAAGATTACAGAAGAGGGAATGAAAATTAAGAAACCCAGGAGAACACAGAACAGTTGTACAGGAGAGAATTATAAGCTACAGTATAAGAGTTTTGGTATTTTCCCCTGATGTGAACTTAAAAAAAAAGATCAATCAGACAACAGATAAATTTAAATACTATTACTTCGAAGAGCCTGGGTCATATCCTATGTTATGCAATGCCAAACTCACATTTACCAAGATTCTAAAGTATGTTGGAATGAAAAGGAACTACTATACACTAAAAAGCCTTAGGCATTATTTCAGCATCAAATAAGATCTTTTTTTCTTTTGGTAAACTGAAATTGTGATGTCCCATGCATTTACTTGGGGGCTGGACATACTGAAAACCAGTGTAACAAAATCAGTACTTTGTGGAAAGAAATCTTTTAATTCCGCTTTTTACTTTAAAAAGAAAGAAGCAATGGAGTAATGAAACAAATGACACATTCCTCTCAGATTTTGCCTCTAAAAGTCCCACTGAAAGTGGAAACAGGAAAGGATTCAAACAGGTTGTTTTCCTGCTGTCTTCCCCAATACTAGTGATCCCTTAGTCATCATACCAGTGAATAAAAATCAAACCAGCCTTTAGGTACAACCATCTGTTGGATCTCAGGTTCCTCTGCTTACACCATTCCCGTGTGTTAGACAAGGCTTCTTCCCAAATCAGCTTTTTCTAGGCACACCCTTTGGCTCATACAAAGCCTTTGAATTTCTACCTAATCCTCCCCAAGGTCTATGACGGCCAAACACGTGTCTTATGCTCAGCAACTCTTCAGTTTTAAAATTGCAAGAGGTTGGAAAACAAAGTTTCTTTTTGCAAATCAAAAAGTATACATTTTGTCAAAATTATCCCAAAGCCATAACATAAAGCCTCAAGATCCAAACCCTCTTTGAAAGTCGCAGGAAAAATTACCACACGCTACAAATAATTTTAAGGATAGGAGGTCGGTTTGTCAAACTTTGTCTAAATTGCAAACAGTTTTCACTGATCCTTGCTCACTTTTGAGCAAAATAAATGGCTTTTCAACATTATAATCACTCATCAAGTTTGCTGATTGTGTTGAAATGGACTTCCTTAGAGGATCACAAACACTCCTAATTACTGAGAAAGTCAAAATTCACACCAGATAAAAATCTCTTTATGTTATCTCTATCTCTCCTCTACAAGTCTTCTCAATATAAATCTCAACCACTTCCAACCTAAAATACTGCCCTTGTATATAAGACACACTAATTATGACATCTCTCTCCTCTGAACAGGTAGAAAAAGAAAGGCAAAAAGTAATCCTGCCAGGATTTTTTATGCTCTATTTACACTTCTTTACCTCAGAGCTGCTGTGGTGTGAAATACTCTAAATCTGAGAGTAGCTGCATCTGTGGGAGACGTAGGCACATCACCATGCTGGAGGAATGAAGGCATGGTGTCAGCTAAATGTGCTATGGCAAATACTTCACTCTTTCTTGACAGGCATTACAACAGAAAAACTCCAGACAGTGAAGGCACTGGGCACAGCAAAGGGAGATGTTGAGCATATGTAAAAGAGAAAAACAATGTAAAGTGTATTATTTTTACAGGTAACAACCACACGGCAATTTGATGCCTTTTTACCCTTAATAGTCTGTTCCATACTTTTCTCCTTTAAATTCCTGTTACATCTGTGAAGCAAAATGCTGCAAACAAAACATTACAGAAATAAATCAATTTACCCTAAAATCAGCTCAGACAAGAAACTATTCCTATCTACACTATATACACAATGGAACTGAGAGCATAAGGATTAAGGATCTCAAAATAACACTGATGGCAGAAGTAGGAAATGAACCCTGACTTTAAGTCAGCCTGTTGTGTCATGATTACTGAATCACCCCACTCTCCCCCTAACAAATATGAATACTGAAAAGGGATCAGGGGAAGGTTAGGTTTTTTCTAAAATACAATAAATAAAAGCAGAAACATGCTCATTCTTCACTCGCTGATCACTATCCTATAGTCTTAACTTCACATTGCACAGCTCACATAGCAAATAAAAAAACCCAAAACCTGCAAGGAAATGGAAAACAGTCTGCACTATTACTGTACATTAAACCTATTAATGAAATCAGTTCCCATGAAAGCAACACGATGACAATTCTAGCCAAACTAGAAAGTGTGTGTTCAGTGGGTACAATACAAGGCTCAGCTTGCAGAAGGATGATGACATGATCTCATTTTTACTCAGAGTTACTGATGTAATGCTACAAGGTTCAGTGGAGAGCCCTTGGTTTAATACTCCCAGTCAATCAAAACAGAGTTCCAGTTGCTAATAACATCAGCTCTCAGAATTGCTTTTAAGCTGTTTATGAGCCTGCAGGGCATCAGCAAAAAGGTTTATTTTGGGTTGCAAAAATAAGCATATTTTCATGCAGGCTTATAGAATTTTAAAAACAAAATATTAGAGCAAATCTTCAGTTGGAACAAACTGTTCATTCATTTCAGTAGAGCTGCCTCCTCATATTTACACGTTTTCAATTGACCCTGTCAGAGATGTTGGCAACTATTGCTTTTAAAAGACTAGCATCTCAACCTGACTTTATATTAACCACTACACCCCCAACAACAACAAAAAACAAGCAACCAAAACACAAAGAAACCAAAATCCACTACACAACCCCAACAACCCATAATATAGACAAAATACTAGTGTAAAGAAGAATAGATTATTTTAGTGGAAATATTTTGTGAATACATTTTGAGGTGAAGTATCTTGCTAATTATCCTTCCACGACAGCTGTGGAGAGAGGGAGGCAGGGAAGAGTGACAGACAAAAATAAATTTGAACTCATCTGATAAATAAGCAAGTTAAGGTAAGCTCCCTTTGTAGACCTCTCACTTTGTCAACCTCTTGCAAAAACTGAGGGCATCACAGCCTGCAGATATTATTTTTAAAAGCCTGTTGTCCCATTTTTCTGTCATGCCCATTCTAGCATAAATTCAGAATTGACCAGACACAAACAAAATCCTGTTTTTCTCTGTCACATCCAAAGCCCCTAAGAAGTATAGAAGTCCCATTCTGGGAAGGATAAGCTGCTAATTTTGCTGGCTCGGTAAAACTTCATTACACAAATGTCTTGCTGTACCACCTGAAGAGGCTTAGTCTGATCTTTTCACTACTGTAAGCCACTTCTTACTTAAGTTGCACAAAAGCTTAAGAGATCAAGGCTCAAATACTTTAAATTGACCATAGCAGGCCACAGGTGACATTCAATATCCCTAGGAAAGTAAAAATCCTTAATGGAACTTGGGCTAAATATTATTTTATTTATATTCTGACTTGAGCTCCCAGACCTCTTCTGACCCCAGACTTACCTGAAGGTACACTACCCAAAAAGCCTCTGACAGCTGGGAGTCCCTGTTCCATTCCAGAACAGCATGACCAGTGAGCCTGTTTTGATTGCAACCTGCCTGTTCTCTGGAAAGATATGTTATAGTCCAAGGAAAAGGATGCTTTGGGATTGGGAGAGGAATTTGAGATACCATAGCTATTTTTTCTGCTGTTAATTACTGGGGGGATTTACATATTTTTAGAAGATGACAATTAAAAAAAAATAAAATTACTATGATACATTTAAAACAAATGGATTAATAAATAATTCATTAGTGTATGGATGGTGTAAAAGCGTACTTGCACTTAGAGCAGATTAACCAGTATCTGAAATAAATCATTAGAAAAAAATGCAAATGAGTTTTCCCCTGCAAATATATTTTATTCACATTGTTTGATATTTATAGCTGTGTTCAATGTAGAGCAATAAATATCTTTATGAAAACAAAGGAATCTAGATCAATTTCATGCTGCTTAAGTGGGCTTTAGGCTGTCTTCTAGACATATATGCAATTTTTAAAAAGCTCTTCTCTCTGAAAACAGAAAAAGCAGACTTGACAGGTGAAGACAAATGTCTTCATTTTCAGTTTCTCACAGGAACCTTGTCTTTGTGATGCCTGTAGATAGCCTGCTAGATATAAAACTAAACATGTTCCTGAAATTGGCTGTAAGGCATAAAGTTTTACAATACCGGATATATGTTATTTTGAAGAGATAAAAAGACTCCCCAAAAGCCAAAATAAAACCCCCATGAACACAAAGAGGGCTTCTACTCCAAAGACGCCTCTTTCCCCCACTCTAAATTCCACTAGCTTAAATGAAAATGCTATTTTAAAAGAGGCTCACATCTTTCATATAACATGACCCAATTATTAGGCAATAAAACCAAAAAACTCCCCATTTTCTTTTAACAGATAATAAAATAAAGATATGAGTTACTTTTATTGATCTCAGATATTTCAATTCACCCACAGAAACACACATCAGTTTTACATTTCCTTCTCTTTTTTCTAAAACTTCAGTATGTGAAGCTTCCCTTTCTTCCCAGTTCAGAGCTGGGGAAAAGTGCCCTTTCAGCTAAAGGACCTTGTGCAATTCCAGGTATGCAATGAAGTCCATGTGACTGTTCAGTAAAAGCTCTAACACAAATCCCTCATTGCCAGAGTGAGGATTCTGCAGTCCCTGGGCTCTCCGATATTGCCACAAACTGATCTCTGTTTATATCAGCAACTGTTTCTTTCACCTTCCCTAGGAGCATCTGCCTCTTCCTTCCCCAAAATTTAAGCTGAATTTATTACAGCAAGCCTAGTTATGAGCCAGTCTGCTCTGGCACACCTAGAAATTCAAACTCTTGTCTTTCATCATTACCTACAATTAATTCCATGCAGGATGATTTCTCAAGTGTAATAAAACCCCCAAACCTGTTGAGACCTCACTATATAATGATAGTAAGGATTTTCAGTAGTATTCAAGATGCATACCTTCAGTCAATACAGACTCAATAGTTGGTTTATATATGAAATTTTTATTTCTCTTCATTTTTTTTTCCATGGTGCTCCAGCATATTTGGCTAATGCCTGGCAATGTAAGTTAAGCGTTGCACCTCCTAGGTTTCCAGTGTTCCTTAATCACGTTTGACTGAAAACATAGGTTGTAGAACAAATTTCTGGCAATAGTAAATATGAAATAAAGTTTACTTGGTGCTATAATTCAGATTTTCAGCATAAGGTTTGACATAAATTATGGCCTTATTTCATGTGTATAAAAGCTTGCTTTGTTTTCTTTTGGCGGTTTGTTTAATTCTTTAATATAGCCAAGTATTTGGTACTACACACAAAGAATCTGTTAGACTGCACGGGTGCCCACAAAGCATCACAAAAATTTTTGTCCCTTTCAGATTGTGGTCAAATAGATACTTTAAGAACATATACGAGGCTTTAGAGGCAGTAAACAAGTTTACAGAAATTATCTTATCCTGAACCAGTTCTTGTCATCCGAGTTCCAAAGTGGGGAGTTCATGGAAATTGAATAGGGAAGAAAACCAATGACTCTCAGAAACAGAAGACCCTACTTTTAGCCAAGAGTGCAGATTTAGCCCATCTCCTTTCCCAAAAGGACAGAAAAGTAAGAGGATATTTGTTAGAATGGAGAGACAAGGCCTTTTATTCTTTCTGCCTACTGCACTACCTACAGTGTTTGTGCTCTTTGCTCAAGTGGTGGACCTTGAATAAACTCCTTGAAATTAAAACTTCTGCTATCTCTAATTGTATTCAAAATACATAGGAAGTTTCAGTATCTGGGCTGAATACCTTTGCCTGAGAAAGAATAATAAAGAAAAACTTTTTTTCAGTATGGTGTTCTATTTTGAGTAGTGCCAGAAGTACAAAAACTCATTGATATTTGCCTCTGCTCTATGTTGAGAACATTTGGCGTCTGGTGTTGGTGGCAGAAAAAATGGCATCTTTAAGGCCAAGGGAAACCCTGAAATCTCTGTCAAAGCCTTTGTAAGACAGCAGCCTGGGATCCAAAAGGTGAAGATGTTAACAGAACCAACGGCATTATGTGAAAAAGACATGCCTCCAACTCGCAAGCATGAAATAAATTAATGTACACACTACAATATAATATGGAAAACTACCGTTAAACTGTAAAGCAAAACAAAAAGCCCCTTACAATACCTTTCGATGAAACAAAAATTTACTGCATCACCGAAATTATTTAGTCATCTGTTCTTAATATAATATCCAAGAATTTATTTCCTAATTCTTGTGTTCAACCTTAATACTCTTAACAAGAGTACCTTTTGAATAAAAAGATACTCTTGAACAAAAAGCATCTTTCCCAAAACCATCTGATATTGACCTAAAGGTCTAGAAGTGCCACTTCTGTGTTCTACTTGTGGTCTACCCTCACTACTGAGAAATTGTGCTGCATTCCCAGTCTGAAGTTTCCTCAGCTTCCAGATGCCAGACCTTGCTTTTCCCAATGATGCAGAGCTTGTTCTCAAGTACCATCTCTTTGTGCAGCTACTCAGAGGCTTAACTTAAGAGCAATTTCCAAAGTGATTCCAGTATCAAAGCACCATTTCACAGAGTTACCTGTGCAAGATATTTTAATCAGTGTTACCTATAAAGAACCATGAGATCCCACAGGCCACACAAGCACCACTGCTCCATGCATTCTCAATATCCTTTTATCTTTTCAGCTGCAAATGAGCTTGTGAAGAACAATACCAAGGGATTTAGTGTAGGCACGTTTCCTTCACTTGACTTCAAGGATATTTCTGCACTGCAAAAATAAACATGGTGGCATTCCACACATTTCCATACACTTCCCAGACAGGGCTCTACAAAACATTTTTGTCCATTTCTTTGGTTTCAGCAAGGATGCACAATCAAAATTATTCCAGCATTTTTCAGAAATCAGGATATCTGTTATATATCAAGAGAGGTGCCCTAAAAACCTACATAATGCCAGATTTTTTTTCTGTTAAGCAGCAAAGTATTCTATAGTTATGTGCATCAACATTAGGATCCCAGGGACTTTGCATACACTTAAATTGAATAACCATCTGTTAAATATTGACAGTAATCAAATCCCATGCTTCCAACCCCAGCATATAAGATTTGGGAAAGATTTCCCCTCCATTTTAGGACACTAAATTTAGCACAAATCAGTTGTTACTGTTCTTGGATACAGACATACAGTCTGTACTTCAAGACTACTGTATCTCAACTAAATCAGAAACTGGAAGATGAAAGAACTTGAAAGATTTGTCATTGAAATTTCAGAATTCTCATAACTCCCTGATGGATTTTTTTTTTGCCAAGTATTTTTTGTCTCTTACAGAAGTTGCATCATCTTATGTATGACTTCTCTGTATAAATAATTAGAGAGAAAAGATGTATGTAAGAGGAAAGACAAAATGTACTGTAACTCTACTGCAAAAATAACAAAACTTCCAATAAAAACAAGTTTAATCAATGACCTAGGATAAGACAGTAATAAGTGCTATTCATCCCTCTCCTTCCCAAATCTACAGGGTGTTTGAATCATGCCTAGTCTTATGTACTACATGAAAGAAAGATATTTGCTTTTGCTGCTCTCCAAAAAAAAAAGAAAAAAAAAAAAAGACACCCTCAAAAAAAAATTTAAAAAAACAAAAGGAAATCAAAAAGGGATTGAGGAAGAGCTTTATTTTGCAGATGTGAAGGCTGACTGTAGTTGTCCCATCTGCATAGATGCTTTGGAAATGATACCTTCTAAGCTTTGATAACCTCTTTTAATTAAAGTTTCCTTTGAAGCCTCTAAACAAATATCACTGAATGAAGTCATGTGAAACTCCTCTGGGGATTCTGTCGGGGAGCAGACATATTACAACCAAAATATTAAACCAGTCTTATGGAGCAGAAATAAAGCTTCATAATTTATGTATAATTTACATTATATTTCCTGTTCATGTTATGAAAACTTGTTTGTTTGTTTGTTCCTTTTTTTTTAAGGAAAACAAGAAAAGAAACTTGTTGACTAGACATTCTTCAAACTACACACATGATGAAGGGCACAGGGAAAAAGCTCAGTGATCAAACAACCTGATACGAGCCCAGAAAAAAATGTCAAAAATACACGAGCCACACTGTTGTGACTTACAGAAGATATTTCTCTGGTTGGAGTTTGTTGTTTTGAATGTTACTATTTCTGGCAATCTTTTCACTTTTCACTATTTCTTACTTTATATTTTTGTTTTCTTCCAGAAGTTTAATTAAAAAAGAAAACCCAAAAAAGCAAAACCCTTATATTTTGAAACATTTTTTTCCCCTCACTTCAGGGAAAGCTGGATACAGGATTTACTCATAGTTACATGTAGCAGATGTTTGTAGTAGTTACCACAATTAACTTGTTTTCTGCCTTCAATTTCCATAAATAGATGGCATTATGGCTAAACAGATCTAGATTGGATGAAAAATGAAAATTAATCTGTAAAATATTTATTTCTCTCTCTCAGTTGAGGGCTTGGTTTCAATAGACAGCTCATAGCATTTTCTGAACTTTAAGATAACTGTTCAGCAAGTCTTGTAGCTCCACCAGCACTTTGCCTCGTTCTCACATTCCTTGGTCTGTGCAGTTAAAAATGTTCCTGACTTATGCTGCAAATTGAGATAACATTTGTGATAGAGATATACATTAGAGAAAGTGGAATGCAGCTGAACCCTTTAAGTCCACTAATCAGAGTGACAACACACACACACAGCAGCAACACAGCATCACTGCTGCTGGCTGAGAACGCGATAGTGAGGCACTGGGTGTCCCGTAACTCAGAAAAACCAAAATATTTCAGAGATACGTAAAAACTCAGCTTTACAGAAAGAAGCTCTTGTGGCTCAGATTGAACAGCAACAGCCTTGCACATGCCATGGCTGCTTGCACCAAAACGCTGCTTGCTGTAATATTTCCAAGCAGGGAGCAGGACCTGGCTCAGAGTACATCTTTCTGAGCATCCCACATTCAGGCTGTGGTCACACCACTCCCCAGAGAACAGAAGAACTATTCTCTGCCTGTTTCTCACCAATGCACAAATGCAGAAGGGAAGAATATTATTTAAAAAAGAAAAATGGGAAAAAAAGAGGGGGAAAAGGAATGGGATTAAAGCTACAGCTAAACCAAATGGGGAGGAGGCTGTTCCCTCTAAAAACTTAAAGCACCTGCCTCCTGACAGTTTCTGTAGCAGAAAAGAAACTGTTTAGAGACCTGATTGAGGACTTACACAGTGGAGAGGCTAACAATTTACAAGCAAACAAAAAACCCCCACCAATAGAGTTAATTTTGAAAGCATGGTTACTTGGAGATGAATACAGGTATTAAACAAATCAAATATTTTAATTTTGAAGCTTTCAAATTTTTCCTGAAAGAGGATTTTTTTTTCCTTGGTGGGTATCCAGAAGGGGCTGGCAAGTGTCCACCTGTTGTGAGAGCTGGCTACACTCAAGCTCTGTGCTTAGAAAAAAAACACTACAAAAAGAGAGAATAGGCAATTGAGATAACTGCCGCTATTTGCTTATGCTTTATCTTTTTAGTATTTCCTCTCCTCAAACTTGGAGAGTCATAGAGATACAAACATCATACAGGGCGTTTATATTGTCCAATTCTACACAGCATGGTAGCTTCAGATACCACACATACACATTTTTTTTAAATGGTTAAATGTCTCACCTGATCATTGATAACTCTGTTGCAGCTATTTCACCTCCACAAAAATTTTGCAAAACCTGTAAATAGTCTAACAAATTATTATTAGGACAAGAGAAACATCTCTCAAGAACTTAATGCTTATTGTTGGGAGTATGTCTGTCAAAATACTGCTCTGCTTCTTTTATTTCAGTATTCTAGTGTACTGCCTAAGTCTAACCTGGAATAGAAAAGTATCAGAAAGGAAATCTATGATCATAAATACCCAAGGAATTATGTGCTAAACAGTACTATCCTGCCTGTACAGAATTGCTTCCTGGGCAGTATCATCCTTGCAGAATCATTCTCAAGTGTTCCCTCTCATTACTTAATTTTTGTGACCGTTAACAGCACACACATCAGAGCTGCTGGCCAGCAGACTCTCACAAGTACATACACATCCACTAGGATGTTGCAGATACATCTAAGAAAGAAATCCAGCCAAATCCACACCCAGGAAAACTAAACTTAGAGGGAACTTTTTTAGGATAAAGTTTGCTTCCATTTTTCTGATGTCAATTGGATCAACTTCCAATTGACTGTTGCTCTGAACAGAGCTGGTACAAGGGAGAAGGAATTTTGCCTGATTTAGCTGTGGATGAGAGACAAATAGGATCCTGTTTCTGACACTGAAAGCATTTTAAATAGTGTGAATGTGCAAATGTTTCTAGTGGATTTGTGAGATCTCCCCCACAGTTTTCGCAATTAGTTGTGGGAGCCACCCACACTGGGGGCACAGCTGCGGCTGTCCAGCGCTCCCTGGCAATCCCATCCTGCTACCCAGAGGGTGCCACTCTCAGCTCTACCACCAGGTATTTTCATCCACTTACTTTAACAAGGGGGGAAAGTAGATTTACCAATGAATTTTATAGCTTGATTTACAATGGTGCCCTGGGAGAAAAAGCTGAAAATTTACACAAACTCTTAGAAGAGCGTTAATTGCAATACATTACAATAAGCTTATTAAATAGAAGCCTGTGATTGAAGGTGATTGCACAGCTTCTGTTGTCTAGGTAATTAACAAGAGTGCATGGAGGGACTTGCTTGCAATACATTTTAAGATTTTAAATACTCACAAAGTATTCCCCTTCTTCTTACCTGCCCAGACCTAATCAGTTGTTATTGCTGTTCTTTTTTACTTGTTAAGCACCTTCTCTGTGCTTGGTGCCTGCAGGATCTTTCCTAGCAGAGTGAAAACAGTATTTGAGTTTTAAGGAGTGCAAAGGGGATTCTTTAGACAGGCTATGGGAGACGGAGAGCCTCTCATCTCCCTGCTCCTTCAGCACAGCTCTGTCTGCTTCATATCACCAGGCAGGGCCTCCACCAACCATGGTCTGACCCCTACGCTCCTGAAAGGGACGGACGACCACACTGTGCTGGCTGTCCATCAGCAAAAGGACATGAAAAGCAGACACAGCTCCCCTCTGACCTGTCCAGACCACAGCTGCAATGGCCATTCCTCGTGAGTATGGGCACCTGGTGGGTGCAGCCTCATCAGGACACATGCATCTGGGGTTAGCAGATATCTATCCCCAAAGAGCCGTTCACCTCACATGAATTACAGTCCTACATGTTCAGATTTTCTCTTTTCCACTTCATTACCAACATGGGTGACATTAGACTTTTAATTGGCAGACTCAATTTAAAAAAATACCTTCTTTTCATTCACAGATTCACTGAATCAATTAGGTTGGAAAAGACCTTAAAGATCATGAAGTCCAACCTTTGACTGAACACCACTGTGTCAATTAAACTATGGCACTAACTACCACATCCAGTTGTTCCTTAAAAACCTCTAGGGACAGTGACTCCACCACTTCCCTGGGCAGCCCATTCCAGTGTTTAATCACCCCTTCCATGAAGAAACTCCTCCTAATGTCCATCCTGAACCTCCCCTGGAATAGCTTGAGGCCATTTCCTCTCATCCTGTCACTTGTTACCTGGGAGAAGAGGCTGACTAGCACCTGGCTACACTCTCCTTTCAGCTGTTTGTAGAGAGTGAAAAGGTTCCCTCCAAGCCTCCTTTCCTCCAGTGTAAACAACCCCAGCTCCCTCAGCTGCTCCTCACAGGATTTACCCTCTGGGTGTTT
>VYZT01006199.1:0-12451 GCA_013400735.1 Pomatostomus ruficeps | reverse complement strand
CTGGCCAGCAGCACACCGCAACATGCAGGTAATGTAAATTAATTTCTATGGATCAGTTTATTTTTGATGCTAGGCATCTAGTCCTGGTGCCTAGTATTTCCATATTGCATGTGACAATTTCTTATTTTGAAACTTTTCCTTCCCTGTTAAAGTTAAGTCACTCAGTTGCAACAATAGATGCTGGCCTAATGAGATTCTTGTTTTTTAAAAAAAAGGGAAATTAAACCAGTGAAATCATAAAATCATGGTGATTTGAATGTTATCTAGTACTAAGTAAATGTACAGATGTGATGGTTCAGCTTTCATATATGGGGAAATGAAAAAAGAATGACTGAATTCCTGATAATGACTCTGTTTTATCAGCCTTGGGATGAGCTGTAGAAGCCCTGGTCAAAACCTTTCTGAGAGAAATACTTTTCTACTGAGAATTTGATTTGTAGCTGAAGAAATCATTTTGCAAACAGAATTTGCTTTCCTGGAGAAAAAAAAAAAATTAAAGGAAATAATTAAAGAGTTGAAACAAAACATTCTGCAGACAAACACATGAAAATGGAAAACGTTTAATTCAGAAAAATTGCATGACGTTGTAGTTCTTGCCTCATGCTCCTTACTGGAAAGCAGAAACGCCGTTTGTATGTCTCTCCATGTGATGCTTCATGGCCTTATTCTCTAAGGAAGGTGTTGATCTATGGAACAGCGTGGAGAATACAGTGAGTAGGAGCAGTCCCATTAAAAAAAAAGAGTTAAGACTATAAATCTGAACTCTCTCTGTCATATAAGATCAACAAAATATTCCAACCGGGCATTGTGGCTAAAATTATATTTTGTATTTTGGCCCCTCTTTTTTCTAAAAAGCAAATCCATTTATTTTGAACATTCCTTAACTCTCTTATTTAATACTACCTTAGTTCACATTTTGTGCATAAGATTTAAGCCCCCAAAGTGTATTTTATCTGTTGCTTGTGAACTTAATAATGTGGAAAGTTGTGTTTATCCATCTTCTTTATAGAGGTTTTCACCTCTAGTTTATTTGGCACTCAGTTTATTCTATTGCTTCTTCACTCTAGATCAAGACTTGGAGGAGTGCAAGTGACACCACAGACTAAATTGTAGAAGTTTAAGAGCTTGGAAGAATTATTAGGCCTTAGTTGTTGTCTGACAACCTAAATAATTATTTTAACATCAAGGCTTGACCTGCTTCTACACTTAGTGGAGAGACTGCACGCTGTTTCGGCATTCTTGTAACAGCTAAGGCAGATTATTTTTCATCTTTCCTTGAGGATATTTATCAGATAGATAGCTTAATGTTGGTACCTTATGATTTCTTGACAGCTGGCCATAAAACATGATAAATGCTCCTGCCAACAAAACAACATGTGGGTTCCAAAAAAACTTTGTGATTTTTAATAAGGTAGATTATTTGATTGATGTGAAGTATGCATTCTAATTACAAAAAAAAATAAGGAAGAGGAAATTTGTCACTTCCCCATTCATTATTCCTTAATTAGACTACAACTAATCAGGATTTATGATTGGCTAAAATAACCTCAGATTTAATTTACTGCACTGCCATTACAGACAGATAAAAAGAAATCATGAATTATATCTTGCTGCCAAGACAGCACAAAAGAACAAGGAAATAAGATGAACCTTGAAATATTGTAAACATGACTCTGTCTGCATTCTCTCAGATTAGTAATTTATTACAACAAATGAAATGCTTCTCTTGTGAAATGACAGAGTACATTTTTTTCAATATGCCATATTTATGTATATTCTGAGTACCAGAGTAGAACAGTACTGCACCTGAGACCAATGCATTTATTTCGGTTTTGGCTTGTGCAAAAGCATTTTGCGTACTTTACTTAACATCAAAATATGTCTAATGGGCCAAATGAGTGGTGATAATAACACAGCTCTGACACTCTTACAG
Organism: Pomatostomus ruficeps; assembly: GCA_013400735.1. Classification (NCBI taxonomy): domain Eukaryota; kingdom Metazoa; phylum Chordata; class Aves; order Passeriformes; family Timaliidae; genus Pomatostomus; species Pomatostomus ruficeps. The sequence continues at coordinate 10,518 of VYZT01006199.1, read as the reverse complement.
CTTTATTGTGGAGACTAAATGTAGAATACAAACTTTTATTTAGATGTTTGGGGTTTTTTTCCCCTAAGTCAGCCTTATTCTGCCAGTCTGGGTTTGCTGTGGAGTCTGTTATGTGCTTCCACCACCTGCATTGCTGGCCTCTAATGTATGTATATTAGGGGAAGAAGATAGGACAAAAAGAGAGAGTAAATTTTCCTTATTACATTCTCATTCATGCTATTTTCTTGCATGGTGACATCAAATTTACTTGTATCACCATGATACACACATGTGCATATGAAAACAATGTATTTGTTTGTTTATGGGAATCTGCTGACTATGCCTGTAGTGCATGTAGTTCTGATTAGTCAAAGGTAGTTCTTCATCTGAAATACTGTCATTGTTTTGTATGCCCAGTAGAGGAAAAGAGAGATAGGAAGAAAGAGATCAAAACAGAAATTAGCACAATGGTTAGCAGTTTAGGAATGCTTTTGGGATGTAAGAAAATAAAGTTTAAATCCCTCTTTGCCTTGGCTCTAACCCAGGTCTCATTTTAAGTAAGTGACTTCAGCTCCATATTTTACAGACTGAGTCTCTCCAAGGAAGTTATTTAAACTTTTTTTAAAAAATAAAAGATCATTGGTGGGGACAGGAATTGTAGATTCCTCAGTAGCACAGTGGGTGGAATGCTTACCCACTCTTTCAGAGGCAGGTTGGGTTTCTGTTCTGAATTGATCCAAGCAGAGGCTTCAAATCTTGGTTCCCCTAAATCTCAGATGAGTTATCTTCTGCAATATTAGTTGGTCTAAAATTTAGCTTTAGGCTTTTTATAGATGATTCAATATTACCTGTGAGGAATCTTCCCACTTGAAATCTGAAACTGTGTATTAGGAACAAAAGGTACATTTTACCTACTTCTTCATCTGACTTTTGGGTTTTTTGAGTTCTAATCTAGGGGATGTGTTTTGGCTGCATTTATTTTCTCTTCTATTAGTGTAGACCCAAAATGCTTCAAAAATAAAGGCAGACAGTAAGAAACAGTAATCTGAAGGTCTGTAATCCTGAATTTCACAGTGCAAAAACTCTCAGGATCCTGGCTACAATAAAACAAGTCACTGAAAATACTTATCTCCTTGTAATATAGCTGCACACAAAAACAGCTGTTGTGACTCGCTGTGGGCTCAAACAACAAGCCACAGGGTCATTTTTATTTCCTTTGATTCTATGTCTTGTAATTAAATAGACGCAATGCATAAGATTGAGTCATGTACAGTCAACTCTTGGTTCTTACTACTTCAAATAGCATATAAAAATGATCAGTTCACTAGGCTGTCATCAACAAGTAATCACTGAAAAGGGCAGGAAACAGTGTACTTGTCTCTGTTTCTGCAGTAAGATTCTTTCTTGCCTGCTTTTCCAGGCAGAGCTTGTCCATGATGTGCAGGGCATCTTTTGTGTGTATGCATGCACAAGTGAGATCTCAGCATCCTGCTAGTGTTGCTCATATCCTTATTATCCCTTTTTCTTTTTCCCTTCTAAGCTTTTTATTTTTTTTTTTATTTTTTTATTTTCCTTTTTCTTTTTCTTGTGAATTTCTTTTCTTCCATTAACTTCTACCTCTTCTGGTCTTTTTGTATTTTCCCTTCTCCCATTGGAAAGAGGTAATGTAGTTCAGTAATGGTATACTATATGAGATTTAAGGAACCTTCTGCTTCATGCCAAGAAAGCTGGGTCACATCTGCAGCAAACAATAGTTCTCAAATGCATCAGGTACAGAGAAAGAAGCCTGAGGCTTTATGTAGCACAAAAAGAGCTGGAATATTTTTGTAGTGAACTTCATTTGCATCATGCTTGTGCCTTAGTAGACATCTCCTATTTGATTGCATCTCGATTTTTGCTTCTTTACTTTGTAGCAATACACAATTGCACCTTAGAATTGAGAATGTGAAGACTCATTCAATCTCTCTAAATATTTGTCTGTAAAGACAAGAATATATGTACATATGTAATGGACATTATGATGGACATATATATTATGCACTGATCTATGAGAAAATTATTTAAAGGAATCAGATGGAAACTCCTAGATATAGGTAATCAATACAACTGGATTTCTGCAAAAGTTTTGATAGCATTTTATTGTGCAAAGATGAATCTTAATTCTGATGATTATTAAAGCATTATGTATTAGAATGTCATCTTCACTAGAGAAGAAATATTTTCCTAATGAATTTTTTCATTATCGAGGCACTTGAATAATTAGGCAGCCATCAAAAAAGAAGTGGGACAGCCTATTTAGCTAAGCCTAGACTCATATGCTTTTTAAAAGGTGCAGAATTGTTTTTATGTTCATTTATTTCAGGCACCTCCTGTTTGACCTTGGCAAGTCTTGCAATGAGGACGTTTACAGTATGGTTTCAAGGAAAATGGATGCATTTGAAATTTCCACATGAATTCAGGCATCTCAGCAATCTTTAAAAAATGCCCAATGCTTTATTTTTTGAAGAATTTAACTTCTGTCACACATACAGGCTCTGGTTTTATCCCATTTGTTGGTAACTTTTGAATGCTTTCCAGGTGCTGCTGTGTCTCTTGAAAAATTAAAACAACAGCTTAGCAAGTGATGCCATCTGCCTGCATCCTTTGAAATATATTAACTGAAAACAAATAGCCTTGGAAAAGGATTAACTGTTTGAATGCTGACAATATTGGCTGCAGCTGAACCCTTAACACTGTAAAATCCTTGGCTGTAACTGGGGCTGCAGAGCCACATAGGAGCTCCTCTGTTGTGTCACTGAGCCTGTGACTGGCACAGCAGGTGAACTCCCAGGAGGTCTGTGGCCTTCTCAGCCAAGAAAACCTGTACCAAATAGCGCATAGCTAGCAAATGATTTTGGTAGGTTGAATGTTTCATTGTTTCTTGGTTAAGGGAGGATTTGCACAGGTGAACAGTAAATGCTGTTTCTCACATTGCCAAATAGGATGGGACAAGGAAGTTCTAAATAGGGAAGGTGGAGAAGGAGAATCTAGTTTTGAACTCTTGGCTGTGTGAATGGAGACTGCACAGAAGTCAGCTGACAAGTTTAAAATGGCTAACTGAGTGTTCCAGCAGATACCTCAATTAAGATTTTTCCCCAACGAAAATTATCCTTTATTTTTCCCCAAATAGTTTTTCTGAATGTGGCTTGATCATCATATGGAATACGTTAATATTTTGACCTGTATAATATTTTGTTTGCTTATATGGCTGACACCTATGGGCAGTAACTTCAAATGTAAGGCTTTGGTGAGAAAAAGAAGGAGCATCATTTTACTGGTGATATCTTAAAAAAAGCTGGAAAGTATTTTCCAAAATATATTTGACTCTATATTTTATATTAAAAGAAATGTGTAAAAATTCATTTAATAGTTCCAACTGGCATAATTACTTTTGGCATAATTAATCTTGCTATTTATCCATATGATGAAAATCAGATTTTGTCCACTTTCAGTTTAATCAAAAGGCCGCAGCTGATTACCTTCCCTTCATCTGAGTTGTTCCCTAATGGAGTCCCCATGACACCAAACAAAAAAATAACTAATTGATCAGCTGCCATTTACCATTTCTTCCTTCACACTGGCTTTTTCTGAAAATGCTTCTCCTTAGCCTGGGGCATAATCCTGAGATGTGCACGCAGTTAGGGATGATAAATCTGCAGGACAGGGTGTTCAAGCTGTGTAGATGTAGTGACAAAGAAAATAGGTCCCCTGTGTTCTTTATGTAGCTTGATTTTGTTTAAAATCTTATTTACACACTGCAGGGGGTCAGTAAAGAGTAAAACAGTGCAGACAAGGTGTCATGAGCGTGGATGGATACAGATATTACATACACAGTGTATATATTAGCTAAAAGAATAGAAAAACACTGCATTGATAGCATTATCAAATAGTTTGCTTACTGGGGATTACACATTATATCGTAGATCTGTATTTTGTAGTCCATGTTTTTCCTGAAAAGTGGCATAGCTGGCAGCATCCTAAATGAGGGTTTGTGATAGCCTGCAGGTGAGAGTTCTATGTGGAACCTAAGAGTTCTAGGAAGGAGAGGGATCTTGGAGGATTTCATCATTATTAATAGAGCAATACACGGCCTTAAATAGAGCAGATATGCATATTTTTTCAAGTAGATATGGTGATTTTATCCTTATTATTACATAATCTGTACTTCTGAAAATATAGCAAATTTATTGTTTCAAGATGTCTTGTTTCACACTGTTTCTTTCCCTGTCTTTTTCTGGTCTTGATGAATTGAAAGAGCATTGTTTTTATCCTCTGAGAGCTAAACAGGATGTTGTTCCAAGTATTATTTCAGAAGTGAATGCCTTCCACCAGCTTAACAAGACCTTAGTGACAGCTTTTGAGTTTTGAGGAGATATTTCTTGATATCTTTTTGTATGTATAAGTACAATATTTATTTCCACCTTTCCTTGCTTACTTGTGCACTTAATTCTCCCCAAATACACTTCTTCCCATGTTAACAGGTTTCTGTTTCCACTTTCCATTCAGTTTGTTCATTACATGCTGAATTTAATTGCATCATCTTAAATCCTGAAAAAGCATTATCCCTTACTTCTATAAGGAATGCATTTAAGATGACCTTGCTTATTCTCTCCTACTTGCTCATGTTACAGGTGGCAGAGTTATCCTCTTTGGAACAGAATAAGGCTTTCACAGGTCATTAAGTCTGTGTTGCCATGAAAATGTGCAGGTTTTTAAAATAACTTTCTCTAGGAGGCTTCTTATTAGCAGCAGGCAAACTGAAATTCTATCTTTGGTACCTGTTATCGTACTTGCTATAATATTCTTCTGTCTACGAGGGGCCAAGTGCTGTGAAGAAGAGAGGTAGCAGTGAAACAGAGCAGATGGTGTGGCAACTAGAGAGTAACCAGGAGGGTGCTTCTGCAAGCATAATATTTCAGTTAGCAAATACTGTACCACAGCTATCCTCAAAACAGTGTTTGTGTCCCTTGGCGCTTTACACCTAAAAGGGCAGCAGTGGAATAAAGACAGGCGGAGACAATAATGAACCAACAACCAAAGTCCTACTTCTACAAAAGTTCCTGTTCCCTCAGCTCACGTGGGTGTGCAAGCCTCGCTGAGCAGAAAAAAAAATGGAAAGAGGAGAAACTTGCCATTATTTTATTGTCTTTTGGAAGCTTTAATTTGTATTCACGCTGTCCTAATGGTTAAATTACCTTGCTAGGGTTTTTATAGCTGCAGTGTTGACTATTTGGATTTTAATTCTCAGTTATTAGGGAGCTTGTTATAGGGAGGACTGAGATGCATTTTACTCCTTTGAACATAACCTCTGCAAAGAGGAACATCTACATTCACTCTGTGCATTTGTGCAATATTGTTTCTCATAAAAAAGACCAGTTTTATAAAGAAAAAACAGTAAACCACTTAAAAACATTTTAAGGCGATTTACCAGACAATTATTAAGAATTCCTCCCATTTCTGGAGCAATACTTTCTAAAAATTATCAGGTCAGAAAGCAAAGATGCATAAAAGGAAGTGGTAGCTGCTGTTAATCTACAGACTATAAATATATTAGATAAAATCATTTTCTTACAGTGTAATTAACTACTACACATCTCTACAAGCAGATAAAATTTTTTGCATGGATTTACATGTCCAAGATTGTCTTTCTCACGTATTTGGGAGTGCTTAAAATGAAGTTAATTTGCAGCTTAAATATCCAGTTGCTTTTCAGGCTCTGTGTTGTTGATATGGGCTTAATCTGTTATTTAGCATTTCAGAATTTAGGATTTGTGGATTGCTAAATTGAAGTAATAGAACTGGTACTTAATTTGCCATAGAGCTGTGATGGACTTTATACTGTTACTTGGGAAGAGAAGAAGCGAAATATATCTGTCACTGCATGGGCCACATAAATGTAACCACTGCTCAGTGGTATTACAGAATCAGAAAAAAATATTTATCTCTAAAAGTCTTTTCTAGCATTGCATGTTGTTTCTAACTTCATTACATCACCTTACCCGAATTTCAGTTACCTTGAAATAACTGCTGCTAAATGACCACTGACGCTTAGCTTTATTAGAGGTCATGGTTTTGAAAGCTTTTGGATGGCTGAAAATACAACTTTTGATTCTGTACTTGTTTCCACCAGTTTTTCAGTAGTGTCACCTGATGGTTTTAAGCAAGTAATTTTTTGAGTTTGGGCAGAGCAAGTGATGGCAAAACCAGTCTGAGGTAATTCTTACTTGTAGCACGGGTCAGGCCGGCTAGGCCGAGGAGCCCAAAGGAGAGCCAAATAAAAGACCACACAGAGACAGCAGACGGAGAGGGCAAAAGGAGAGAGAGGGCAGAACCCTCTGCCTTTATTTATATGTTTTTACAAATCACCGTGGATTGCAGGTAGAAATCATTACCTCTCAATTCCATTGGTCAAGGCATCAATCTATCATATTTCTCCACCCAGGATAGTGGAATGATAACAACAGAGACAGTTAACAAAACATAGATAGTTGTCAAGAAACCATGGCCATGTTTACAGAAGAATGTGTGAGAAAGTATCACAGTAAAGAGAAACACTGAGAAACTGCAAAACTCAGGACAACACTTACTTTTATAACTGGTTAAAAAATATAAAATAAAAATCTTCATCAGGCAAGAAGGGCTGTGTTTTACTGTGCTGGCAATTCCAAGCATACGAAGTTATCTCTCTTCTTGTGATACGTCATCCACTAGCGCTGCAGTAAAGCCCATAATCCACAAAGCAGGGAAAGAGGACATATAAAGGGTTTTTTAAGCTCAGTTTAAACCTGTCTTCTCTACAGAGACAACAAAGGTGAAATATAATGTCTATGTACACTTTCATTAAGATCTTAAAACACCTGAATGCCCGTGTCTCACAGTCACACCTCTCACTTCCCTTGGTACTCCTTAGAAACGTGCTCAAGAAGAGGAATAATAACCCTACCAAACTGTCTAAAACAGTTGGCATACAATTTTTCATCCAGGAACACGTCTCTGTACACTGGTACCCACACACCCATTGCTAAGGTGCAGAGGAATTTCAAGTGGCAGCTAGTACATGGTATGTTCATTTATCAGTCCTAGTCTGCTGGGCTTTGGCTTATTAAATGTGTAACTCTGGAATCAGCTGCTACTGAAACTGCTACTGGGTTTGCATAAACATCTTGAATCACACCTTTTTCTGTGTGATTCACATTAGTGAATATCACATTGATGATACGCAAACTCTGAGAACTCCCTTGATATAAATGCTTATTGTTCAGTAGTATTTTCAGTTTCTTGTATTTCCCCTGTTGACCTATCCTGTAGAAATTCCCTTCAGCTTTTCCTTCAAATTAAGCAATATTTTTCCTGCTTTCCCAAAGATATCAGTCAGTTTTTGAGCTGCATATAGCTGCACTTCCTAATGTTTGGTATGCTATATATTTTTCAAGATATACATATATATAGGTATAGGACAGAGACCAAGTGGCCTGGGACACCTCAGAGAAAGAGAAATTAAGGGTTTATCCAGTAATGAGTAAGAAAATGAGCAAGGAAAGCAGAACAAATGGTTTCTTCAGCTGAAGAAATTATTAAAGATGGTTTGGGGGCAACTGCTCTAAGTTTTCACTGTCACAGATTCTTGGCAGTAGCTGTCCTAGTTTCAAGCAGCATGGAGTGTCTGAATTTATAGCTGGTGTGAAATTGTGCTCTGGTATCAGCAAACAGAAATACTGAGTTCAGATCATTCCTAAGTGCTCCAAAATCTAGAGCTCTGAAATAAATGTTTAAGTATTTAATTTTAGTCAGTCTGATTTGAAACTGGACCTATTATTTGTGTATGTTTTGAAGACTAGCTGACAGTTTATCTCACCGCTTTAAATCTCCAACATTTCAGACAGTTTCACACTGCTAGAAGGTATGATATTTGAAAGGCACTTTACTATGTAGCAAAGCATTCATTCTTACTTCAATGAAAGCTGCAATAAATTTGATGGAAGTAAACAGATTTGGAATGTAATAGACTGACAGTTCACTAGTTATATCTGAAATATCTGACCATGAGCAGTCTAAATTTCAAATCAGTTTTTCAGTGCCAGAGAATGTATTTGGGTTTTAGCTGAAGGGCAACTAAATGGTTCTATTTCCTGCTCTGATCAAATTCTATTATTTTCTGGCATGGTAAGGACCAGCATAAAATTCAGTACTAAATTAATTTTCAGATAAACAGCAATAACACCAGTGAATGTTATTGACTTATATTAAAAATTGATAATAATTGTCTCTTGAACTACAACATGTAAGAGCAGAAACCATCAAAATGTGTGTTTTCAGTTTTAATAAATATACCAACATTGAGGCTACAAGAGCATGAATAAACTTGGAGCATTTTGGGGGACAGAGGAGAATTTGCAGATCACAAAGATCAGTCAAATTGCAAACGTTTGAAGAATACATGTTAGATANCAAACGTTTGAAGAATTCATGTTAGATACTAGAATTTATAATTTTATAGTAAAGATAAATTCAGCTTTAAATTTTAAAACTATAATAAATTATTTGTAATTTTGTCAAAATTACAACTTTCCAAAACCACCTGTATTTTGAAATTGTTCCAAGAAAGGGGTCAAGTTGACAGGTGTTTTTATGGTTTTGTTGTTTTTTCAAGATTAATATATGGCACCTTTGACAGCTGGGATTTTGTGTGTGTTAAGACTTTTGCTATAAAAGAGAGTGATATCAAATTTTGAAGTGGATTTTTCAGTAACCTTTGAATAAATGAGGCATTTACACATGTGAGCAAGTTGCTCAAATAAATTACCTCACCGGCTGATTTGGTCTAGCAAAAGCCTTGTTAGCTGCACTAAGTCCTTACACTTAGATTGCGTTATAATGAAGTTATTGAAGAGAGGTGTGTACACCTCAACAGTGAATTGAACCAAAGATTTTTATGTAACTCCACAACGAATTGCAGAGTTGAGGTTGAAGTAATATTGCAAACAAAGCTCTTTAGCAGAGCCTTATGTACCAACTCTCTAATTGCATGTATAAATATTGGCTTAAAAGGAGTCATCTTATTAAGAAAAAGCAATGACATTTAAGAAGAATCCTATAAATGTCAAGGCAAAGGCAGTCTTGAGGAAACACTAATCTCCTCTTAATTGTTGCAGTCAAAATAAAATTATCAGAATGGAAAAGTATTAAAATGAGCTAATTGATTTCATAGATGTTTAAAGTGTGAATAGTATCAGAACTTTTGGCAGAGTGGCTGAGCTGAGAAGATATTTTGATTAGAAAAACATAGTGGCATGGTCAGAATCCTTTTCTTGTGTGCTTATGAAGTTCTTTCTTTCCATATGTGCATAATAAAATCTTTATTTTGGCATTAAATGCTTGCAATAAGACTACATAGCAGGTCAGAAAATGCTGGTATAGTTTGGATTTTTAATTCCTTTTTTTTTTTTTCCCAAAAAGCCAGGTTATATTTCAACAAGGATTTTCTCAGGAACCATTGTGAGCTTTAGCATAGCCTACAAGTGTTACAGTACAGGCTGTGTGTGGATGTCTGTGAGAATAGAGTCATATGCAGGAACCAAAATGTTCACCTCTGATACACAAATCGCAGGTTGAAATCTCAGTTCCTTTGGCAGAACAAGGATTTCAATTTGCGTTAAAGTCTTGAAATAGAAGACTTGCGAGGAAGAAATGAAAACATCATAAAAATAGAGAGCATTTCTTTACAAGAGATGGTATTTAATTATTTTTAAAAGGTGGAAGAGCATAAAATATTAAACAAGGCATTTACTTCCAAGCTCAGTGGTCACAGACCTTATAGTGTATAAAGCAAACAAATTAAATCCTCTAGGTAAATGAAGCAGACATTCACCCGTGTCTTCTGTGGCCCAGGTGACTGGTCTAACTACTGTGTCCTTTGCCATACAGGGCAACACCTTTCCAACAGCAAATATTGTATTGTATTCTCTGGAGAAAGCAAATGTGACTGTAGAACATCCTGCCTGTTGTTTGTGTTGAGCAGTGGAAGAAAATAAACAGCAGCTCTACATGCTTCGATGTGTTTGTAGGTCTGGTCTGTGGTTCTGAAGCAAAACACTTTGAACAAAAGTTCCTTGAATTTAATGATTTTTTTTTTTATCCTTCTTTCCTAATGTTATCAAAGCCATTTTCTATTTCATTCCAAAATTATTCTAAAATCCTACAATTCCTATGAAACATCCTGCATTGTGGTCACTTGTACTCGAGTTTCTATTTATCTCCTCCAAGTATTGATGTGAAACAGTTGTTCCAGATTCAAATAATTTTCATGTATTTAGAAAAAGGAAGGAAAAAATAAATGGAAAAAAACAGTTAAAATTGCTTTTTGTCTGATCTTAGTCATCAGTGGGTTGCAGATCTGTGCCAAAACCCATTGAATTTGATGAGGTGACCTGCTTAAAGATGCCATTATGGCATATTAGGACATAAATTTTTAAAACAGAAGAAAACTTAACACATATATGT
>VYZT01006198.1:261-12042 GCA_013400735.1 Pomatostomus ruficeps | reverse complement strand
CCCCGGAACGCACCGCAGCAATGTTACAATGTGCATCTAGTCAAGCACAGTGAGTGGACTAAGAAGTCTATGGGCTGCTACGATTCCTCTGTGGGATTTTAGTCACAGTCCCAGAACACTGAGGTCAGTTCCATCCCTTTCTTAGGGTGCAGCTTAGTGACAGATAACCATTTCACCTCCTCTGTAGCTTGCTTTTTGGGTAGCTTCTGTAGTGTTAATAATGATAAGTAGGTTGATGAATAGCGGTGAAGATTTTAAGTATTTTATGTCATTTCTGCCCTCTTACATTTTCTCATTGAGATCATGCCAATTTCATTCCATATTTTTCCTAAGTGGATAGCCTAGTTTGAACTCTGCTCTAAAGCTCACAACAGATATGTGCCGTGTCAAGTTCTAGCACAATACATCCAATGCATGATTTATTTTTTCTTTATTTTGATGGCACTAAAATATATGCAAATGATTAGATATTGAAGTTCTTAACAAAATGAGCAAATTCCTACCAAATTAATTCCATTTAATTACTATGAATGGAAAAAACATTTTACTTCCTACACAGTAAATGGTGAAATTCTTTCTCATGTTCAAAATGTAGCTCTCTATAATTGGTGGGAGCTGTTAGAATTGCAGACTACTTAAGATTTTGCCTTCATTAGTATCTCAGTTGGGATCAGGAGTGTATTTTCAAGCATACCTCACCACCGCTCCCTGTTAAGACCCTCTACATCTTAGGTTATTTTCAAAGTTCATGGTCTCAAGAAAGAAAATACATTGCTCCAGGAGTATCTTTAATGCTCTGCAGTTGACAGCAGAGGCTTTTACTAGCTCATGTAGACATAGTGTTCCTTAAGGTATCAGAATTCTGCTTCCATCTTGCATGATTTAATATGTCTGTTTCTTTTTTTTTTTGGGTACTGTCATGATTTTTATGATTATATAATATTTCCAGCTGTATTTTGACTAAATGAGCTGTAGTATGCTTTTGATATCAACAGGAGTAGAACAATCTGTTCTAAGGGGAAAAACCACGGGTCTAAAATACAGAAAAATAGAACCATATACTTCAGTTTTGTCTGCTTTATTAATTAGGGAAGACCTTTGGCTAATAAACACTGCTGTGCTAAATAAGAAATATTGTTTAAAGTGACTATTTTTCTTCTTGGTTTTGACTTCAGCTGCCTGCAATAAAGTCCCTGTAGGTGCACATAAAAGTAAGTCTGCTATCCTGTTTCAGAAATTTTGGCAATAGTCTCCCCACTTACTTGCTAGAGAGGAAAGAGAGAAGGGAAGAGTGGGAAAATAAGATAGAGGGAAAATTATTTCTGTGACCTTTTCTAGGACTCATAAATAATTGAATTATTTGCCATACAGACAACAAATATTTTCCTCTTTGAAGTATTTTAGAGGAAAAACAGCACTAGCAGCAACTAGAATTCTTGTGTTCAGACTGAATAACTGTAGGCAGGTACTTATTAGTCAACACAGGATCTGAATTGAGCCTGACAGGATGTCAGCACACCTACTGACCTACAGTGTGTTTATCTTAATATTGTTATTTTCCTTTACATGTTATGGAAAAAGATCCATACTCTTCTCACAATGATTTATCCTGTACAAAAGAATTTATACTTGTTTCACATGAAATAGTTTTGGCATCAGGAGCACAAAACGCATCATAAAATGACAAAGACCAGTACCTGCAATGTCTGAAATATGTTATGTCTTAAGCTTGCTAGCCTTATTTTGCTGTTCCTAGAACAGATCTTGAGGACTGCAGTCAAAGTTCTTTCTGGCAAACATCTCTTGCTGCTTGCAGTGACCTTTCTGTAGAAAAGTGAGATTGTTTATTACATGATATGAAGGATTCTAATTGGTGAATTTAGGAGCACATGTATCTCTTGTTTTTTTCATATAGTTTAAATAGCTACAGGTAGATCTTGTGGAGGGGCCAGGCAGTATTTGCTTGTTAGCTGCCTGTAGTGCTTTCATAATAACACAATATTGGACTTGGTGCTCAGAGCAAAGAAGGCTTTCAGTTTTAAGCATGAGGGATGTGGAGAGTAAGCAAGGAGGAGCAGAAGGGTATGCTCCAATGGAAAGGTCAGCAGCTTCCAAGCTTGTTATGCTGCACCAGGCATCGTGGTTTAAGCAGCCACGATAGCGTAATTGCACAAAGGGTTGAAAACGTGTGAAATGGTGTCATGATCCAGTACTTCTGTGTTTTAAATTGTGTATGGCTAATTACTGCCAAGTTCTTAATTTTTAGTACCTCTGTGTTTTTTTAATGACTTTGGCTTGCTGATCTGCTGTTCTTCCTTATTGATTTGCCCAGATATGAAGCAGAAATGTGTAGTCTATATCAGCTAAATATCAAAATTCATGGGTGTGTATGTTGCTGATCAATCCATGGCCATTATAGAACAAAAAAACAAAAAAAAAAATTCCGTCCTCCACTATTTTAGAGAAAAATTCAATAAAAAGCATCTTATTTTGATGTATGGAAATACAAAGCAACTTATTAAAAATTGTTTGATGTCCAATGGTCAGTTCTGTTTATATTTTTAAAAATTCTTTTCTCTTATTAGACTCTATTATCACTCTATTATCAGGCCTGATGTTTGCATCAGAAAGAAATATTTAAAAGAAAAAAAGGAGAAAGGAAAAAAATTCTAGTCTTGTTCTAAAATTTTTAGGATGTTAATTCACAGTCATATAAAGTACATTCACTGTGCCATTGAACTTGAGAAATTTCACAGAGATGTTGTAAAACATGTAGCACTCTGTATCTACTGGAGAAATATGTTGTCTCAGGTTTCCAGTCTATTGAGTTTCTGCTGTTTAGGTATTCTCTTCTTGTCAATCTGGACTCCCACTGTTGCTCATTGTATAATCAAGTACATTTTTATTAGTGTGTCTGCAAATTCCAAGGTTACGGAATTCCCAATCGGATGTAAAACACTGCTTAGTGTCAAAAAGACATTTACAAAAGCTGTATAAGGGTTGCAGCCTGTGATTAGTCATAGTGGTATAGAAAAATCTTGGTTCCAAATTGCTCGTTCTTTCATACAGCTCAGAATACCACATTTTAATTTGAGAAGTTTGACATTAGCAAGAAGTAATGGTACTGGAGACAAGAAATCACTTATTTGTTAAACCAAACCGCTGTCACATGTAAGCAAGGTGCTTTTACCCCTCTTTGAAGCAACTTCATTAACTTTCAAACTACATGTTATGTGAAGTCCATAAAAGGTATCAGTCTTACTCTGCTAAGGCTCAGATGGTTCTGATGGAATCCACCTAGAAGCATGTTAAACAAGGCCACCATTGGAGTTATTAAGGGCTGTGAAAGAGATGTCCTTCATGCACTGGAAAATACAATGCCAATACTGAAGTCTTCTGGGGAAAAAAAAAAAAAGAAAAAAAAGAATAAGAAAGGGGATAAGGATGCTTACTGCTTTTCACTTTTACTTAATTAGTCATGGAATTATGTAAAGACAGGAAGAATCTTAATATCACAAGTACACAGGGCTTTAATTATGCTTAGATTCTGCCTATAGAACATCAACAATTATAAAAAATGTTTCTATAGTATGTGTTCGTTTAGCATGGTCTGTTTTCTTAGTACATGTTTGGGGGACTGCCAGAAGCTTCTGTCATGCCCCACGGGACCAATCCTCTTGGGCTCTGGGGATGGATTTGCTGGTGATCCAATTAAAGAAGTTAGCAATGCCTCTGTGATAACATATTTAAGAGAGAGAGAACAGGATAGGAAGAAAACCATGGCAGCCACCCTACCACTGAGAAAAAAAGACAAGACCCAGAGCCACCGAGCCACTGGAAGCATGAAACCACCAGGCTGCATGAAACGCAGAGCTGCCGGGCCACAAGTGCACAGAGCCGGCCATGTGTGGCAGCCGTAACTATATAGAACAGCTGGGGCCATCTCAGTCTGACCCGCGACGGACTATGCTTGTCTGGCTGTTCCTGGCCAGTCATATCGCGGGTGGAAGAACAGATCTGGTGGTGGTGGAACTCTTTCCCGGTTAGAGAAGAGAGACATTAAATGTCACCAGCACCGCCGTGGCTGGCACTGCCCACATGGTGGCAGTGGAGATGGGGGGCGGGGCACATGGCCAACAGCAGAAATGTGATGAACAATGCCCTGACATGAAACTGAAACAAAATCAACTTTCTCAACATTGCAAAATCCCATGGAAACCTTTGAACTAATAAAACTTGTTAGCAGTAGTGTTTGCGGGCAACAATTCTTTTTTTCTTTGTTTTTTTTTTGTTTAGAGGAAAGAAGTGAGAGCATGTGGAGAAGACAACATGGGGGACATCAGAATCAATAAAGAGAGAGAGGGAGGGGGTGCTCCAAACGTTGGAACCAGATTCCTTCTGCGAGTCGTGGTGAGGACTTTAGTGAAACAGGCTGTCTCCCTGCAGCCCATGAAATCCATAAGAAATAAAGAACTCCACTTGCGACCCATGAAAAGGTTGTGCATACTGGAGTGAGTTGAATGATAGAAGTAGCCATAAACAAAACTGTACTCCGTGGACAAACTACTTGAGTGCATCAGTCTTAGGAAACCTCCTGCACACAAGGTTAGGGTCACGGGGGGCAGGGAAGGGGGAGCGTGTAGAGAACTGTCCCCCATGAGAGGCACTCCATGGTAAAACAGAAGGAATCTCCTGCATGCTTTGTATTCCTGCATGTTCTGTGAGGAAGATGAAAAAGTTGGGAGGAGGGAGGAAGGTTGTTTTAAAGACTTATTTTCTCATTATCCTTTTCTGACCCTGTTAATAATAAATTTACCTTTTAGTTTTAAACTAAGCCTCGGTTTTGCCTTAAAAGTTTTTTCTCACAATTCTTATCTCAGCTCATGAACCCTTGAACGATTTTTGTAGGTGCCTAGAGTTTAACCAACACCAAACCACAACAAGTAGCTTTTTGCTTTTTGTCTCTGTGTTGTGGCTATACAACAGTCAAACTACACAGAAGGAGAGGTCATAAGAAGTCAAAAAGTCTGCTTTTGTGACCTTTTAAGATAGCTAATAGTCTATTAAAAATATCTTGGAGATATCTCATGTGTTCTTGCTATTGAATTGATTTTTCTCAGATGAAACAAGTTTCTCAGTTTTACTTCTACAAAGCCCATGCATTACTTTTCGTACCCTAGTTCTTGGCTGATGACCGTTCTTTTTGTTGGTTCTTTCTGTTGTACATCACAAAGCTGATAACAATGTATCTATAAGTTGAAAGCAACTGTTATTTTGTCAGTTGCTTACGCTTTGTGCTTCTCAGAAAACTGGATAGCTTGGCCAAATGTTATACTTAATACTTGTAAGACACTGAACATTAAAAGAAGAAAAGCAAAAAAAAGTCTGCCACTCAAAAAATTGTTTACAACTAACTCTCAACCTAATTCCTTAGTGATAAGTGAACATTTTTTTTGTATCTTAAATATATTTTTAAAACTGATACATTTTCCTTCCCTGTACTTTTCTCTGGCGTCTTTTTAATATACACAGATGTATTAAAACACCAGTATACTATGCATTAGAAAACATAGTTTCATCAGCTCATATAAACTAATAAAAGTAATGAAAATTTCTTTTATAGAGGGAGAGGTAATCCTACTTGTGACAAAGCCATTTCTGAAACAGAAGAGCAGTGACACCAGTAGCATAGACAGAAGAAGCTGTGTAGCTCCCATCCCCTTAGGAATGGTGCGTAAAACACTGCAAGTCTAATTAGATCTCCGGAGACTAGAAAAGCCCATTTGACAGTCAATTTAAAGACAGCAATGCCAGAGCACTTTTATTTCCATAGGCTTAGAATCTGAGTTATCTTTGCATGAGGTGTGTGAATGTAGAATATGCTATTCACAGAAAGTCAGTACCAATGTGCTTCACAGTGTTATGAAAACGATGGCCTGTCTTTTTATCATTTGTTTTAGCAGACTGAAAGACAAGAAAACAACATGAAAGTCTAGAAAGGCAGTATATGGCTACCCACTATCAAAAGTAGTATGTTAGTGACCTTACTTGCACAAATTGGTGTTTATAGGGTAGCCCATACACATTCCCAATACTAAAGCTGAAGAAACAGTTTTACCCTGTGATATATATATATATGTATACATACATTTATAAAGTATTTTAACACTGAACTAATTTCAAATCTTTCTTTTTTCTGTTTAGATTTCTGCCTAGCATAAAATGAATCCCTTACATTGTTATTAAATTAAACATATATTTATTATAAAGTTAGAGTTTGGTTTATCACCAGTTGATAAAATACAGTACTTGGAGTCAGATGCTGTTTGCATAAATGTAGATGCTTTGTCATAAAAAATCTTGAAAATTTTAACTATCTGACTGAAATGTAACATTCTGGTACTGGTTTGTTTTGGTTTTCTTGTATTTCATCCAACTTCAAGGAGCAATGGGACTGAAGGAAGAAGTGAAGGATCATCAGAACAGAGGAAAATTGGGCTAAGAATGACCTCAACGTCAGCAAGAGGGGATTAATTTCATGTCATCTGCAAACTTTATTTGTAATTACTTTGTCACATTTCATTCTTCAGGTCATTGTTAGAAAGATCTCCAGATCTGATCCAGCGAAGTTGGGAACAATGAAACTGGAGAAGACAAAGGTTATGAACATGCACTGCCTTGAACCTGGAAGCGTGGCCCTTCTCAGTGCTGATTATATGATGATTAGTAGATTATTATCTCAGTGCTGATGATTAGTAGAAAAGTGCTTTTTTCCTCCCGTTCTATTAATCCCTGTGTTTTGGTTTTTGGTCTGATATCTAAACAAATTAAAGCTATGGACTGACTTATCTGTTGTATTAAAATATTTCTAAGGTGAAAAGGACTTTAGAGGGAGAGAAGATAAGCCTGGAATTTTCCAGAGATATACTAAACCGCAGTGGACCATTAGGTTTAATATTTACATACGTGAGAATTCTCCAAGATGGTGATGTTTTGGGTTCAGTAGCTTGTTAAAAATTTATTGGTAAACGTAATGCATCACTGCAATGGTCCATCTAACCTGTTTTTGATAGCAAACAAAGTGATGTCTAACACTTTATAGTGAAACAGGATGAACATAAATGATTTCTTTCCCTATGGTCCAGTAATTCTGGTTACATATAGAGATTCTAGTGTCTTTCTTATTTTTGACAGGTTACCTAGTATCTCCTTGTGCTGTTGTCAAATTTTAGCATTTGCATCTTCCTCCTGCAAGGAGTTTCTTAGCATTACCACATATTTTGAAGAGAACCTTCTGCACTGCTTTGTCCTAACCTGACTTCTCCTTTCATATTAAACACCCTATTACTTGTTTTGGAAGAAATGGAGAAAAAATATATTCCTTTCCATGCTGCTGATTATTTTAATAACACTTGTCTTGGCCTTCCTATCTTCATGTAGGTTAATATCATACCAATGCTGTTTTAATATTTTCTGAGTATGATTCCTGACTTTGAGGCTGCAGGTGGTTCATGTCAAAGAGCATTTGATTTTGAGAGATTTTGTAAAACATTTGCTGGCTTCAAATAAAACTCTACAGGCATGAAGAACTAGGCTTGGAATTTGTGTCAGATGTGCTATATGATTTAGTCAACAAAACTGGAAAAACTTAGAAATAATGAATAGTCTCATTTCTCCTGGTTCAAAAGTACACATATTTGGAAGTTAAACACAGGGTCCACTCAGACTTGGAGATGGACAGGGGTATGTGTTCTATTTTTCAGATATTTCATAGGTCACTGATTCAGCTTTGAGAAGATGGTATGTCTACGTGTCTTCCATGTGGTAGGATAGGTCTGTGTAGGTGATAATAAAAAAGCAGCTTTGCTCTGCTGTCAGCTTCCTCTGGCCTTGAGATGATGCTCTTGCAGAACTGCTTGTCTGTAGATTTTGATTTTAGAGTTCTCTTTTAGTTGGAAAAGACATCTCTAACTATTGAGCTGGTTTAAATATGAATAGCAGCAAAACATTGTCCTTCCTCCATTTGGACTTTGTATAATTATGGTTGTAATCTATTATAAATGTATGCATTTCCTTTTCCTCTATCTAAATAAATTATTAAAGATTGAAGACTAAATTGCCATTTAAATTTTAATCTAAAATGTTTTCTTTCTAAAACTGAGATTTTTAAATTTTTGAGTTAAACTGAAATTTTTCAGCTGGACTGTGTAGATCTCAGGCCAGATTTGGAAAAAAAGTGATGTTGATGCAGAGAAAAAATGGTTTTCAAAATGGTTTTTGAAATATTATCTTAACTGAATTTAACTATAATAAAGGGAATAAAAAATAATTTCAATGCCAATACGGTATGGTAAATAAATAAATGGATATAGGTAATTGCTATAAATTCTTTGATACAAATAATGAAATAAAGGATTGCCTAATATTGGTAAAAAATGGTAACTTTTTAATTACATTCTTAGGGAATATTCCAAGTGGGAATACTTACATGAGACTAAATTTGCAACCAGAAGTGGTGTTCCTCTTTTGTACCGCTCTCATCAATAGAAGTGTATTTTATCTTAAGACAAACAGGTATACCTTGTTTGTTATTTGTAGTCAGACCGATTTGATCAAGTGTTGATTCATTCTTTGCTTCCACTACATTCCTTTACAAATGCCTGATATTTTATTTCCTGCTTCGTGACTTAGCCTAATTTGTGCAAAGGGATGACGTGTATTCTTTGCAGCTGTTTTTAAAAAATAAAGCTCTTAGAATATGTTTTATAGAGTTTATTACTGTAAAGCTGAGAGGTTAAATGGCACATGTGTTTCTGTTACTGAAAGACAATTTCTGCAAGATACAGCAGATCATTGGACCTGAAGAAGGTGAATGGACTTCTAAAGGTCTGAATGAAATTTGTTAGCAATATCTTGAAGTATTTTCATTCATCAATATATTTAATTCTAATAACATAAAATGGTGTTATATAAGCCTAAATTTGTACATGCCCTTGTTCTACAAACAGTGCTGAAGAAGAAGAGCACAAACTTCAGAAAACCCCCAAACATTCAAAAAAAGTTGTATCTATAGTACCAGCATTGGCTGTAATAGCAATTACATAATTTTTAGTATAATCTTATATTTTCCTCTGACTCGTTTTAACATGCATGCTGCGAATTTAATGTAGTAATAACTAAAACATTAGCTTTCTTTCTTCTAGGACATGACTTGTGTCTGTTTTACATCATGTACCTCAAATTTGTCTTTTTTGTATCTCAGGATTTGCAAGAGACTTTGCAATCATATATACCTGAAATTAAATTCTAGCTTGTTGTCAGACCTGAATTTCTAAAAGAGACAGCAGAAAGGCTGCAAAGGAGGGGAAAAGAGAGCAGAGGAAAGGAGCAAAGATCAGACTTCACTGGGGTGTTGGGTGATTTTATGGTACAGGTTTAATAAAATATTGCAGCTGTGTAACAGTTTCTAGAGAGCTATTCTGAAAACTGACATAAGCGTAGGCAAAATTCTAACAAACACACAACCCCTAAAACAGGATTTTAGTGTGCAAATTTGCACTTATAATGAACTGTCAGTAGGGACGCTTTTCTAAAAAGTATCATCAGGGTAATAAAAATTAATTTCTTCAACAATTGGCACTTCAAATCTTTTGACTGCATTAAAGTAGCTCATATAACAATAGTTGATTATTTGTTCTGTGATCCATCTTCTTTTCAAAGTTAGATATGCATGATCAAATAGGGTTGCATTTGTAAAATAAGATAAAGTTCCTTTTGATTTTCACTCACAAGTGACCAAAAATTAATCTGAAAGTTTATAAAACATTAATGTCTTATAACAGGAAGAAAGTACTCAAAGAGAAGCTATTGCAGTACCAGGAAAAGCAAAATTCTAGAATTCTAACTTTCTTGGTTCTTTTACTTCCAGCCTCCAAAATGCCTGACATTTTAATGACATAACTAACACATTATGTTTCTAAAAAATAGATAATGTTTAGGGCAATTATTTCAAACATAGGAACATAACTTTTTGAAATCTTCAGTTATTTGGCCAGAATCTGGTAAAATCTAGAAGCTGACCAATAGGATTTCTTACTGAACGTAGAGTAATACAAGTGCATTTTATGAATTAATGCGAATTTTCAGTAGCAGGACAATAATTAGTGAACATTATATTGTTAATTATTCTGTGTACATTCTATTCATCCAGATTTAAATTAAAAGAAAGTCACCCTGTGTCTCATAATTATTTTCCATTTGATCATACAATCAAAACTGAAATTACATTTTCTCATTTTGTTGCTCTGAGATGTACCAGTTTAGAAAAATATTGGATATCGGTCTTATTACTATCCAAAGTTAACATACTCTTGATAAAAAATATGACTAAAATCAAACGATGAATATGAAATAATTCCCACATTTTTTCCTGGTGGCTATTTTAGCAGTGCTATAGGTAATATCATGGCCACCAATCCAGCTAATGTCTCGTGAGTAAACTCAATATCAAAAGGAAACCGTAGAGCTGCTGACTTGATGCCTCTGCAACTTCTTTTGTTTGAAGTGAATGTACCTCCTTGTCTTCTTTGCCTCCCAACCTGTGCAGCGAAGGAACCCTGTGTGGTGTCCGGAATCTGCTGACAAGTCATGAATTAGACAGCAGGAACCTATAAACTTGTCTGCCTTTTCTGTAGATCGTTGTTTTTATATACAATCACAAGACAACAGTTTGGGACAGTGTAAGAATGGAAAAGAACTTAAAGATATGTTTGTATGTATTTATATTTCTTTGTATATACTGATGGATCATGTAGTACGGATTCCTTATCTCCTCTAATGGATGCTCAATACATCAGTTCAGTTGACTGGGATGAAATACATCAGCAACAAATCCTTCTCGTTCTCTAAGAAAAGATACTTTCTATGTTTTTGCAGAAAATATTTTAGAAAAAAGATATTAAATATGTTGGAATACCAGTTAAAACTGGACACAATTCTCTGTTAGTTTTACGTCGACATAATTTTTCAAATGTCAGTGGATTTATGTAGCATGAAAACAAAACAATATAATAGAGATTTAAAACTGATTCTACATAGTCCTTTCCAGTTCTGTGTTGTCAGTGAATTTGGTCAGTAATTTCACAAAGTAAAGTGTCATCTGATTGCTGTGTTGCTAACATTCATAATAATCTGCCTTGTCATTCTGTTCAAAAGTTATCTCAATTCCTCTAAACAATTGATTTAGTGCAGCATGGAGGAAAAAGCTCCTACAGAATAAAAAAGACTTTTTTCATATGTATTCTGTACTGTCAATATAATGTAACTTAAGGATTGCCTCATTATTGCAAAAAAAGTCAGCCAGCTTTCATTGCAGCAGTAGAGTCATTCCTTTTGATCTATGAGAAAGTGCTTTTCCGAAGATCCAGTTTTAATAAAAATGTTTTGTTTTCACGTTATGCACTTTATTACTAACATTTCAGACAATTATTGAATAGTTCATAAACATTTTGGTCATGTGTATTTTTTTAATGTAGATTAATAAGACTATTAAATGGAAAATTACTAGAAATTTAGCTTCAATGGAATATTTGTTTAACCAGAAAAACACAAAAAATATTGGAAATTTATTACTTGAACACAGAGAACAAATATACAGGATGTGTTTGTCGCCTGAAGTGATTTGAAAGAACTGCAGAAAGGACTGTGCAAAATAATATAAGGGAGATCAAGGAAGGAACAAGAACAGAGTGCTTCTGAAATTCGGTCATCCTTAGTAGGAAC
>VYZT01006190.1:1906-13562 GCA_013400735.1 Pomatostomus ruficeps | reverse complement strand
CGGCGCAGGGCCCGGGTCCTGCGTGCGGCGGCGGCGCTCGGCCCGGCCCGGCTCGGCCCGAGATGGCGACCAAGAACTTCCGCGTGAGCGACGGCGACTGGATCTGCCCCGACAAGAAGTGAGCGCGGGGCCGGGGCACCGAGCAGGACACGGAGCGGGGGCTGGGCAGGGAACGGAGCGCACCGGGAACGTGGGCGGGAGCGAGAACGGGACGGGACAGGGGCAGGGACACCGGGAGCCGCCGGCTCCGGGGGTGACGCGGCCCCGGGCCCGGCGCGGCCGCGGAGAGTTCGCTTTGGCTTCGGGACAAACCCGGGGTGAATCGGGACACTCGGGAGCGGTCTCCAGCCCCGTTAATCGCGTCCCTCGTGCTCTGCCCCGTGCCAGGTGCGGGAACGTGAACTTCGCCAGGAGGACGAGCTGCAACCGCTGCGGCAGAGGTGAGTGTCCCCCGCGCGGGCCTTTCCGCCTCGCCTCCTTCTGCCCCGTGAAACAGCACTAAAAATTCCCGTTTAACACGGAGCCGGTTGAGAAATCCGCGTATTTTTGTTTAAAAACATTTAAATGTTTCTCATAAGCCACGAGGCCGCGGTTTCAGAGCTGTTGTGTCTCGCCCCTGCAGAGAAGACGACGGAGGCCAAGATGATGAAGGCGGGGGGGACGGAGATCGGGAAGACGCTGGCGGAGAAGAGCCGGGGGCTGTTCAGCGCCAACGACTGGCAGTGCAAAACGTAGGCTCCGAACGCCAAATTCCTGCTTTTCCTGGGAATTCCCTGTGCTCCGGGACAGGAGGGCTCAGAGCCACAGCCCCGGGGTGAATTAACAGCAGCAGAAAGGTTTGAAAGGGCAGCACTGCCCAGGGAAAGGGTCACGTTTGTGTCTGAGAAGCTGAGACACGTCCCAGGTTTGCAGGGAATGTGGGGATGGAAGTGCCACCCCAGTGGCTTTGGGAGGTTCTGCCTTCCCTGGGAGGGTTTGGGGCCCTGGCACAGGGACAGAGCAGCTGTGGCTGCCCCTGGATCCCTGGCAGTGCCCAAGGCCGGGCTGGACATTGGGGCTGGGAGCACCTGGGGACAGTGGGAGGTGTCCCTGCCATGGCAGGGGTGGCACTGGAGGGGCTTTGGGATCTCTTACAACCCAAACCGTTCTGGGTTTCCATGAAATTCCCTAAATATTTAACGAGCAGAGTTTAGCACACAGGTAAAGGCCTGGATGCTTCTCCAAGCTCTCAGCTGAGAAAATTAAGATCTAAATTGGAAATTAACAGCTGGAATCAGATGCTGTGGTTATCTGAGGTGCCAGCTGGGTGCTGTAAGAGAGAGGTGGGAGCAGGTGACTGTCACTGCAGCGGGGTGTGACCACGGAGCGAGTCCAGGGCAGGGAACAGAGCTGGGGAGGGGCTGGAGAATCCCTGAGGGAGCTGGGGAGGGGCTGGAGAATCCCTGAGGGAGCTGGGGAGGGGCTGGAGAATCCCTGAGGGAGCTGGAAAGGGGCTGGAGAATCCTGAGGGAGCTGGGCAGGGGCTGGAGAATCCTGAGGGAGCTGGGGAGGGGCTGGAGAATCCTGAGGGAGCTGGAAAGGGGCTCAGCCTGGAGCAAAGGAGGCTCCGGGGGCCCTTCTGGCTCTGCACAACTCCTGACAGGAGGGGCAGCCGGGGGGGTCGGGCTCTGCTCCCAGGGCACAGGGACAGGAGCACAGGGAACGGCCTCAGGCTGGGCCAGGGGAGGCTCTGGGTGGATTTTGGGGTAATTCCTTCCTGGGAAGGGCTGTCCAGCCCTGGCACAGTTGAGTCCCCACCCTGGAGGGATTTCGAATCCCGGTGGATGTGGCCCTTGGGGACATGGTTGGGGTGGCCTTGGCCATACTGGGGACAGTTGGACTGGATGCTCTGAGAGGCTTTTCCAACCCCATCCATGCTGTGATTCCATGAGCATCATTCCCATGGCAGCAGTTGTGTTTGCTGCTCTGGAGCGTGGATGCTGCACTGTGAAATAACGAGGAGCGTGAACCCTTTGAGTGCATCTGTGCCCTGTCCCTGCCCCTGCCAGGGACCTTCCCCTGCTCTGTGCAGCCCTGTCCCCGGCAGGGCGCTGTCGCACACCCCTTCATTCCCAGAGGGAAGGATAACAAGGATAACGTTTCCCGTTTCCCCGTGTGCCCCCTGCAGCTGCGGCAACGTGAACTGGGCGCGGCGCTCGGAGTGCAACATGTGCAACACGCCCAAGTACGCCAAGCTGGAGGAGAGGACGGGTGAGCTGCTGCCAGGAGGGGCTTTGGACATCAGAACGGGATTGATTTATTTACCTGGGGTGTTCTCCAGCACAACTGGCCCAGGTCACACACCGGGCAGGCTCTGGGCCTCGGGGAGCTGTGGGGAAATCAGGGAACACCGAGCCTGAGCTGCCCCCGTGCTGGATTTTGCTGTCAGGATTTTGGGAGCAATGTTTTATGAATCTCCAGAGGCCTCCTGCGGGCTGCCCAAGGGAGATGAGGCTGTTGTCTGCTCAGGAGGGCTGGGGCTCGGTTTCAGCTCTCCTGCCCGAACACGAGCCCGTGGGTAACTAGAGCAGGATCTCCTTACAGCTCCTGGGAGCAGGGAATTCACTGCAGGAGTAGAGCAGGGCAGGGAATTTAGAGCACAGAGCGGAACACAGAGGCACAGAAAAAGAGAAGCCTGGAGAAGAGCACAGAGCGTACTATTCCAAACAAAAAACAATATACTAATGCTGAATATTGTGAAAATACTAAGGAATGTAATTGTATTTCATATAATTATTATAATTGCAAATAGCATATTCATGTATTTAGTATATTCATATTATTTAAGTAATTTATTGAAGTGCTTAATAATTAATGGTTAAATTCATTTTTTAATTGGGTTTCTGAGGAGCTGCATTTGATAAACGCGTGTGGGAACAATTCACGTTCTCCCTCCATCCTGTAACGTCCTCGTGGCAGATTCACGATTCCGTGGGGCTTTCCAGAGCCCCTGGAGCAGTCTGTGTGCCCCAAGCAGCTGAGTTTGGTGCAGCTGAAGGGATTGTGTTGTTTTGCCCCTTTCCAAGGCTACGGAGGAGGATTCAACGAGCGGGAGAACGTGGAGTACATCGAGCGGGAGGAGTCCGACGGGGAGTACGATGAGGTAAGGGAGGGCAGGGGCTGCTGTGGAGAGGCTCCCCTTGGGTTTTGTGAGGAAATCCCTTAAAACTGAAATACAGAATGCTCAGATTCCCATTCACCACCTTCTGAGCACTCTGTATTCCAATTTTATGGGATGTCACCACTGTCCCCAAGACCAGCGTCTCTGAAAGTTTCTTTTTGCTAATTGATGTTCCGTGGTGCTCCCCCTTCCCTTGGAGCAAGATCTTATTTAAAGTTGATGATTATTGATTTTCTTAGAGCGCTGTTATCAAAAATACAGTTTGTGGTTGGTTTTTGATTAAATCCTGTTCTAACCCTGGCTAAAAACTCTTCAGTTTGGGCGCAAAAAGAAAAAGTACCGCGGGAAGCCGGTGGGGCCCGCCTCGATCCTGAAGGAAGTGGAAGACAAGGAGTCTGAGGGGGAGGATGAGGAGGATGAGGATGAAGATCTCTCCAAGTACAAATTGGATGAGGTAGGCTGGTTGTTGGTTTGAAGCAGTTTTTAGTGGTGATTTCAGTGCTGCCTTTGGAGCAGAGCTCTGGGAATAACGGCGCCCAGAGCTGCTGGAGGAGATGTGCACGAGCCCGGCTTTGCTCTAAACACCTGCACTCCAAACTGGGCAGCTTCTTAAACCATAAATTAGGAACTTATCTGAGATCAGAACCCAAAGCTCCAAGATTTTTATTTGGAATCTGTATGCATGGTTACCACGTATAGCGAGTGCTCTTAAGTTTTCTTCTTGGGCTTTTAAAGCCACACCAGATTTGTTTTTTATAAAATTAAATAAAATATTCTGAGGGGTTTTTTTTTTTTTTCATCTTTTCTGAACTACATGAGCGTCGCTTATTGGATTTTCCACATCTCTGGGCAGCAGCCCTGCAGAGACCTGTGCAGATGGTCGTGTTGTGCACAGGAGTCCCCAAACTCTGCCTGGGAGATCTGTCTGTGTGGAGCTGGGCTTTGCTTGGGGATTCTGAGGGTGAAAATTCGTTTAAATGTGTCTGTGTGCTCATTAACTTCATTAATAACAGAGGTGAGGGGGTGCAGGGGTTTTATTACATTTGAAACACCAATTTTCAGTCACTCTTTACGCAAAATTATGGGGTGTCAGTAAATTCCGTTCAGTTTTCAAAGGCTGGGCAAGAGCAGGCGATGAATGCTGGGATAAGTGGAAACTGCAGGGACATGAAATCACTGAGCGGGTTTGTTGTGTCGTGCCCGCGGCAGGACGAGGACGAGGACGACGCTGACCTGTCCAAGTACAACCTGGACGCCAGCGAGGAGGAGGACTCCAGCAAGAAGAAGAAGCCGCCACGGCGCAGCCGCTCCAAGTCGCGCTCCTCGCGCTCGTCCTCGCGCTCCTCCTCTCACTCGAGCTCAAGGTCCAGGTCCAGGTAAACGGGTACAGGTCCAGGGTAACGCCAGGCAAAATGTCAGTATCTGACTTCTTATTTCCTTCGCTCTCGGTTGCCTTGCAGTTGTGGTTGATGCTGTGACTGATCTCCCTTTGCACAGGCGGGGAGGCTCCGCGCCTCTGCTTCCACTGAATTTGTGAATTTATGTTGCTGTTTGATGAAATCCTTGAGATAAACGGAATAATTTAACTGATTCTCGGGTTTTCAGGCGTGTTGGGCACGTGTGGTTCGGCCGCTGAACAGAGGGGGGCACTGCGGGAGCGGGAGGAGAGGCAGCGGTGGTGCAGCCCAGGCAGAGCAAGGGAAAGGACACTGGGAGTAAAGACAGGAAACTTGAACGCGGATTAATGGCGAGTGACAAGGTGTAAATGCAGTGGCAGTGCTGTCAGAGCCGGTCCTGGGTCCCTGGCAGTGTCCAAGGCCAGGCCGGACAGGGCTTGGAGGAGCCTGGGCTGGTGAAAGGTGTCCCTGGAACAGTGAAACGAGATGAGCTTCCCAACCCAGCCCAGTCTGGAGTTCTCCAGTAACACTGAAAGTTCATGCGGGACCACACAAAGGTCTGCTGGGCTGAATTAAGCTCTCTCATTAATATTAAACTCTGTAATAAATGAACGTTTCAGTCAATGCTTTGAAATTAGGTGATGTAATGAATATTTGGAGCTGCCTTAGAGCTCATGCAAGGAGGATCCTGATTAACCAGAACCAGCTCCCAGGGTCATTTATTAAATTCAGATACACAAAGTTCAAGTTTCTTCTGATCTCAGCTCCATCAGTGCCCCTCTGTGCTCTCAGTGCTGTCACTGCCCCAATTCTGCAGCCCCTGGTGGTGAGCAGGGCTCAGCCCCAGTCTCTGGCTGGGCTCCTCCCCGTCACTGCTGGATGCTGTTCCTGCTGCTCCTCCTGCTCCCCACAGCCCTGGGACCAGCCTGCCCTGCTCCCACTCCTCTGAGCAGCTTGAGTGCTGGGCTGGGAGGCTCCAAGGACGCTCAGCAGCCTCCCCTGCCCGTAACTGCGCTCATTCATTCACAAATATTAACAGTGGAGGAGAAACTCGCTTGTCCTGACTGAGATTTCAGCCTCCTCTTGAACTTTCTGCTTCTGGCCACAGATAATTGGAATATTTGCACCGTTGCCATTTGTGAATGCTTTTCTGGGGGTTTCAAAAAGGTTTAAATGTATTTCCTGGCTGGGAAATGTTCACACTGCTGTGTCCTGCCCAGCGAAATGAGAAAGTCGTGGTGTCAGTGCAAACTGAGGGGCTGACAGCAAATAAAGTGTATTTTACCTGAAAATAGGATTAGAATTCGTTTGCAATGCGTTTGTTTGCAGTGGTTGCTGGAGCCTGCTGCCATTGTTAAATTTCTCCTGTGGTTTGTGCCTCAGAGGAAATACATCAGTGAAAAGTTGGGAGGTAACTTTGGCCGGTCACAAATGGAGGTGGCTGTGGCTGCGTTTCAGCCCCAAAGTATCGACTCCGTTTTTAATGCGGGGAAAACCTCGATGGAAATGTGGAGCTGATTACAGAGTGCGTGTGAGAGCTGGCGGGGCAGATGGAGCTGGCCGAGCCCAATGCTCTCATCTGCTCTGCCTGTCGGGGCAACTGATGGGTTTCCAGTTAAGGCACAAATTAAGGCGTCGATTTCATTAAATAATTAATAGATGTGGAATTATTTCTTTCTGCCAGGTAACTGCAATCCTGTTTAACTGTTGTGCTTTGTTTTAGGAGCCATAACCCAAAGCTGAGTTTTTACTGTTTCTAGTGCAAGATCTTGCTGTGTAAAATGGTTTAAACTGTGCTGTGGCGATGCTGGGGGGCAGGAGGGCGCTGGTGTTTTCGGGACTGGACTCTGACTGTGTTGCTGCCTCGTGTCTGCTGCTCTCCGGAGCAGCAACTCTGCCGAGTGCCAGTCAGGCACTGGAAAAAGATCTCCCGTGTTGTTGCAGGTCCCATTCCAGGAGTTCCTCCAGCTCCAGATCGAGATCCCGCTCCAGCTCCAGGGAGCAGTCGCGGTCCCGTGGGTCCAAATCCAGGTGAATGAGGTACCACCCTGTCCCACCCAGCCAGGGCCGAGGCTGCCAGCACTGTGACCCCACCGAGAGCCGTGCTGCTCAGACAAACATTAACTGCTTTTTATCTTGGAAGTCAGAGCTGCTGGCTCTCTGCACCAGCTGCTGCCAGCCCAGATGTGGCCCTTGAGGAGCAGAGGTTTTGGTGCGCGAGGTTCAGCCCGGCCTCCGAGCGGCAGCGGAGGAAGAAGGATTTGAGTGCGAGGTTCCCTGCTGCAGGCGCCCGGGTGCTTTTCCTGTTTCCGCTTGTTGAGCTGGAGGAACGTTAGCAATGCCACTGTGCTGCTGCTGGTGTGTTCAGGGAGAATTCTGCACCTGCACAGGCCTGGGGGACCCGAGGGAGTGTTGGCAGCAAAGGCTGGGAGAGGCTGAGAGCAGCGAGAGTGAGCTGGGCAGGGCACAGCAACAAAAACACATTTGAGTGTCCTGGCACGGGCATTCCATTGGCAGAACGGCCCCTCTGGGATGCAGTGAGGAGCTGTCCCTTCTCCATGCTCACAGAGAATCCCAGAATTCTGGATTCAGAAGCTTGGGTGGGGCAGGACGATCACAAATGGTGCCAGCACCCTCTGGGGACAGGGCCGTGCCGTGGGTTATCCCGTGAGGGCCAGCACGGGGTGGAATCCGTGCTTTTGGGGAGAGGAGAGGTGTCCCTGTCCCCACCAGAGGGACTCTATTCCAAGAGACATTTTTAAATATTCTCCGTCCTAAGAGCCTTTTTGCAGTGATTTGTTGAGGAAGGTTTTACTCCCTACACAGATTTAGTTTGGGGTCTGTAACTGTAGCAGCTGGATTTGTTGGTTCGGTCAGATGAACGCCCAGTGTGAATGTCCACTGAGATAAAGTGAGCTATGGTAAATCAGCGTTAGATCTCTGGTTCCCAATGGTAAATCAGCTTTAGGTCTCTGGTTCCCAAGGGTAAATCAGCTTTAGATCTCTGGTTCCCAAGGGTA
Source organism: Pomatostomus ruficeps (assembly GCA_013400735.1). Taxonomy (NCBI): domain Eukaryota; kingdom Metazoa; phylum Chordata; class Aves; order Passeriformes; family Timaliidae; genus Pomatostomus; species Pomatostomus ruficeps. The sequence goes on along the minus strand of VYZT01006190.1, from coordinate 5,985 downwards.
AATCAGCTTTAGATCTCTGGTTCCCAGTGGTAAATCAGCTTTAGATCTCTGGTTCCCAATGGTAAATCAGCTTTAGATCTCTGGTTCCCAAGGGTAAATCAGCTTTAGATCTCTGGTTCCCAAGGGTAAATCAGCTTTAGATCTCTGGTTCCCAATGGTAAATCAGCTTTAGATCTCTGGTTCCCAAGGGTAGATCAGCTTTAGGTCTCTAGTTCCCAAGGGTAAATCAGCTTTAGGTCTCTGGTTCCCAAGTTGTTCTGATGTGTGAATTTACCTGCTGAGAAAGGTCCTTACAGAGGCAACTTCCCCACAGTCTCCCAGAGCTTTTTTTGCCAAAAAGGCTCATTTTGGTGAGCGCTGGGAAGAGCTTTCCCCACCACTGGTGGTCCATTTAGCAGGAAGCACTCCTTAGCAGAGTTTCCTAGGCAGGGTGCCCTGGCAGTAGCAGAGTTCTTGGCAGAGTAAGTATGGAAGCCCCTCGTGTGCGTTTTCCACAGAGTAGCGAATGTCCGTGCAAACTGTCTCTGCTTGTTCTGTCTTTGTGCCTTCTCCACGAGCCCAGAATTAAATCTGATTTATTTCTCAATCAATAAAGATCCAGCTCCAGGTCCTACAGGGGGTCTTCCACCCCAAGGAAAAGATCTTACTCCAGCTCCCGCTCCTCGTCTTCCCCCGAGAGAGGCAAGAAGCGGAGCCGCTCTAGATCCTCTTCCTCTGGTGATCGCAAAAAAAGGCGCTCGAGATCACGGTCACCCGAAAGGTTTGGGTTTATGTAGAATAAGAATGGCTGTATTGAAATGTGTGCTGGTTTATTGTAGTTACCGAGGACTGACATTCACTGGGAAGCAATTGAACCTGAGCAGTTGTTCTCGTAGTAAAAGTAGTTTCCTCGCTCGCCCTACTCCTACCTCCCGTTAACCCCTCTGTAATTGCCTTTTTGTTTTTAATAATTCCCCTCCCCTCCAGTGAAACTCCTCCTGGTAGGAGCATGTTCATAGAAAGACTCACCCTTCTTCCAGTGTTAATGTGGACAGCATTGAATTATTTTATTTTCATAAGTAAATACTGCGTTGAAATAGAAACTGTATCTTACTCTCAGTATTAAACTTAAAGTAGTAAATTAGCGTTTTAAAGTCACCTGTACATGCCTGTAAGGCCCCTGTGAGCTAAACTGGGCCTGCAGCTATGGTAGGGTGCTGCTCACGTGGCTGCCGCGATGGCCCGCAGCTCATGGCCGTGCATGCTTTCTCCATTTGTATCTTGCAGACGCCGCAGATCTTCCTCCGGATCCTCCCATTCCGGTTCCCGTACCAGTTCTAAAAAGAAATAATGTATAAAAAGCTCACATTTACAAAAAACCCACCAAAATTCCAGTCAGTGCATGAGACATTTTTAAGAAGTTGGTGTCTTACTTGGTCAGAAGTGCTCAATCTGCTAGTAGAGGTGCATGTCTGTCCTGGCTTTCTGGCAAACTGCAGCTTTGTTCATCCATCACCCAAACACGGAGCAGCATTTTAAGCCATAAACCCCCAGCACAGGGGGAACTTCTCTGGTGTTGGGGGGAATTTGTTGATTTTTGAGTTCAGCTCCTCCGTCCCCGGCTCACTCAGCTGGAGGAGCAGTGGGTCGGGAATGTCCTGGCCCAGCTCTGGGTGCGAGGAGGAGGCCGAGAGTTTCCAGAGCAGGACGGAGCTGCCGTGGGACCACAGCGGGGCAGGGCTGGGCTCTGCTGGCGGCAGCAGCAGCGAGGCCGTGGGCTGGGCAGGGTTCATTTAGCCAGGGCAGATGGATCCCCTCGTTAGCAGCTCCAACCCCCCCGGCCATCATGATTCCCGAGGGAATCCTCGCTCCTGCCAGTGAGGGCACTCAGGCAGCACAGGCTGTGGCTGTTCCCGGCCTCCGGGATCCCTCCTCACACGGATCACTCGGGATCTGCTCCTGGGCTGCAGGAGCACCGAACCGGCTCCTTGGAATCAAGGGAAGCTCCCACAGGCCGCCTGTAAAATTCCCTCTGGGGCTGACTAAAATTTTCAAGGTATCACCTTCATTTTATTTTTCTTTCAAAAACGAGAATGAATAAACTGCGTAGAAAGTTCTGGCATCTTCGACATGTTCTTCATCGATCATTCTTTTTCCCTTCAACGTAATTTATGGCTTAAAATGCTTGATGGAATCCATTTGAGTATAAAACATGGTCTCTCTTGAGCTCCGTTTGGTTAAGAAAGGTTTAAGTTTCTTCAGTGCCATCTCAAGGTAAGTATGGTAAGGAAAGTTCTTTTTAAGCAAGCAAAGAGCAATATGCCTGCATTGATTTCAGTAATAAAACTGCCAGATTTGCTGCTTGTTTTGATAAACTGCACAGAAACAAACGGAGCAAAATTGAAAAACTCCATTCTGCTTTTTTTTCTCTCTTTTTTTTTTGTGTTTTTTTTTTTTTTTTGAGCCACGTCTTACGGACTGGTCTAGACGCGAGATGTTTTTGGTGTAGAGGTATTTTGATAAATCTCTTTGCAGAAAAAAAATGGTTTCTTCCTTAATGCTTTCTTTTCTCTCTAATTTCCATGCTAAATGTGTGTAGGTTGCACAAGAGCAGGTTAGTCTGTAACTGTGCCTCTGACTTCAACGTCCAGCTAAGCTGTAAACCAGATCAAGTAGACGCTCTGTTGTTAGCCTTGGGTTTTCTTGTGCTTTGTATTCCAATTGTTGCTGTACTTAACAGATGAGAGGTTTTCAATTTAGCAACTGCTGGGCCACAGGCAGAGGAGGAGGATGGGTCATGGGGCTTAGAGAACGTGTGAGGCAAAACGATGCTGTAGACAAAGTGTAAATAAAACCTGTGAGTCGAGCGTGCTCGGGTGCTTTGTCTTGGGGACACTGAGAGCTCCCTGTCCTGCGCTGTCCCCGATCCCTGTGACACTGAGACCTCCCTGACCCCTGTGACACTCACACCTCCCTATCCCTGATCCCTGTGACACTCACACCTCCCTGTTCCCGATCCCTGTGACACTCACACCTCCCTGTTCCGCACTGTCCCTGATCCGTGACGCTCAGCCCTCCCTGTCCCTGATGCCTGGGACACTCCGACCTCCCGGTCCTGCGCTGCCCCTGACCTGTGACACTGAGACCTCCCTGTCCCTGATCCGTGACGCTCAGCCCTCCCTGTTCTGCGCTGCCCCTGACCCGTGACACTGAGACCTCCCTGTCCCTGATCCCGGTGACACTCACACCTCCCTGTCCTGTGCTGTCCCTGATCCCCTGAGCTCACCTGGCCCACGTGTTCACAGTGCTGCAGTTCTTTAAGTACTGAAAATAGTTCATTTCAATGGCAAATGAGCTTTTACAAAACTTCCAGGTGTTTTCACAGAATCAGGGAATATCTTGGGCGGGAAAGAACCCATTGGGATCATGGATCCAGCTCCTGTCCCTGCCCAGACCCCCCAACAACCCCACCCTGCGCATCCCTGGCAGCGCTGTCCAAACGCTCCTGGAGCTCTGTGGGGCCGGGACCATTCCCTGGGGAGCCTGGGCAGTGCCAGCACCCGCGGGGGGAAGAACCTTTCCCAATGTCCACCCTGAGCCTCCCCTGGCCCAGCCTGAGGCCGTTCCCTGTGCTCCTGTCCCTGTGCCCTGGGAGCAGAGCCCGACCCCCCCGGCTGCCCCCTCCTGTCAGGAGTTGTGCAGAGCCAGAAGGGCCCGGGAGCCTCCTTTGCTCCAGGCTGAGCCCCTTGCCCAGCTCCCTCGGCCGCTCCTGGGGCTCCGTTCCCTCTCCCAGCCCTGCTCCCGTTCCCGTCCCCGCTCCGATCCCCGGGCCCTGCCCGCTGTCGCTCCCGTCCCGCCTCTCCCGGCCCCGGGGCGGGTCCTGCCCGTCCCGCTCATAAAGCGGCGGCGCGGGGCGGTGCGGGCGCTCCCGGCTCGGTGCTCTCTCCGCTCTCTCCGCTCTCTCGGCTCTCTCCGCTCTCCGTGCCCGCTCCATGCGGGATCCCCGCTCCCCGGGATGAGCCCGTGGCAGCAGCGGCCGCCCAACGGGAGCGCGGCGGGCGCGCTGGCCCCGCGGGGGAACGGCACGGCCCGGGCGGCCG
>VYZT01006188.1:7792-17876 GCA_013400735.1 Pomatostomus ruficeps | reverse complement strand
CAGGCTCTGTTATCTCCCCCCTCACCTCCCCTCAGTATCAGTATCTGGTTTCTCCCCCTGGAGGGCTCTGTATTTTGCAATCCTATACAAAGCCCACCAAATTCAAACCCTGTACTCCTACCTCATAGGATGTTTGTACCCTCCCCTGCCCCCTTGTGTTGTTATATATGTAACTGTAACACACGGTGCCAGCACTTCCCCGGCACAATCCTGGTGGCCGAATAAACCATCTGGGAAAGCCCCCCTGTTTGTCTCTCCTTCCTCGGCGCACCTGTAACATCGGTGGGTTAGGTGAAACCCTGCCAGACCTTTGCCAGCCCTCCCGATCTCCTGAAGCAGCTGGCCGGCCTCTGGAACTGTGAGTGGCCGCCCCGTGCCCCTGTTGGAGGCATTGCGGCACCAAGATACTCAGAATGTGTGTGTGCGTGTGCATCTGAATTTGAAAAAGAGTCCCATGCTATGAACATATCAAAGCACAATGGTTCTTGAGTTTAGGATGATATCACAGAATGTGTTGTCTAAACAGTTTACATCCTTTGGTTGTTTTTTTTTTCTTCATCTTTCTTTTAAAAAAATTATTTCTGTAATTAAAACAAGAATCTCATTTTCCCACAGAAATTTTCACATTTTTGCAAGAGCCAAAATTAAAATATTTTAACCAGTGACTAAAAGAAAATCAAACTGTTTCATCAAACGTAGAGTTTTCTCGCCTGTATTTCTGTTTCCTACAGATGCATACTAACTATTTCCTCTACATGGCATTACCAGTTCTATCTTAAGGGCAGAAGAGAAGACAACATTGAAGTCTTCCCTGTAAAGGCAATGGAAACTCATCTCAAAGAATTTGTTCCCTCAGCATTTTGTTCAAGGTAACTCAAACTGCTGAAAATGTTCTAATAGTTAATTGCAGATTTTACAGTTGGTGAACATGTAAAGTAGCTCTGAGCCCTATACATTTATCTTTGCATTCCTACTGTGCTCAGATATCCTTCAGGCACTCATACAGAAAGAGCAGCACTGTTTTTTTTATTTTATTTCAGTTTCACATGATGTGTCCGAACCCTTGTATCTTGTATAAACAGAGATCTTGTCTGCAAGATTTGATTTCTGCACTGTGCTCCTTACTGTTGCTGTACACTGTGAGGAGAGCTTCCTCTGCCTCAGCAAAAGCTCCTGTTCACTTTAACATGGTATGGGGGCACTCAAAACACAATTGGGAGCTTTGGAAGTTTTCTGCTGAGGATGCCACTGAAACATGAAGTTTAAAAAGTAAGGTTTAGCAAAATAGCAAGCACTAGGATTTTAGTAAAAGGGTAGCTGAATTTAATTGAGCTAATGATTAGCCTGGAAACTTCATTTGGAATTAGTAGTGATTGGTTATTTTGATTGTATTGTTTATACAGCTGCATCCATGCTTAGCGGATCTAAGAAAGTGATCACAATGGCTAATTTTTCAATCGAAATTTCTATTCATAAGGAATGATGGGAAGAAATGGAGAACTTCCCAGAGATATCATTTATTATCCTGACCCAGAAAGTAGACAGGTCAAAGCGAGGTAGAAGAGCTTACTTCATTTTTCAGATGTCCCTACTCAAACTGTAAGACCACCGACCCATTAAAAGGAGTTCAGAGGGCATGCTTAATTAGTTTTCAGCTAATTACTATACAAAGCAGGGAATGGGAGGGGGCAATAATATGATTATGCATTTGTATTGAATCTTTTGTGGATAAATAGACCTTGTAATGCTTTGTGATTTTGCCCTGCGTATTTCGAAGCAATTCCACTCAGCTGGCCTGGTCATAATAAAAGCATGCACTTTCTAACTTCGTTGTTAGAGAACCTTTGTCCGTCTCAGTTGGGTATTGATATTAGATCTATATCCATATTTCAGTAAATCATCACCATCTGCATGGCACCAAGGTCTGGCTTTGAGAATAACTACTGAGTGTACACAGTACTGCAGTTCTATTTGCAGTAACCCAAAAAGGAGATCAATCTTGATGCACCTAGGGCATAAATATTTAATACTTTTTATCTTATCTCTTAAAAGTATTTTTAATTAAAAACTGTGACATTTTTCTTTTTCCTCCTTGTGGAAACCTGTAGAGGGCAGGAGTTATGATAATGCGGTGTAAAAACCTTATCTTTGGCATTTCTAGAACAGCATCATATATTGCTTGCTAATTGCAGCAGAATATTTTTAGAGCATCTTAAATTTGTTCTCCTTTCGTAATATTCCCCAGAGAAATATAACAGAGAAAAAGGTAAAAACCAAGTTGTAGTTCTAGATGAAAAATCCCTTAGCTCTTCCATAGATTTGTTACCATTAAAGGCCAAGACCTTTCCTTTTTTAAAGCATTATGCAGTCTTCTGCTGATCTTGTCTAAGCAGCAGTCAAAATGATTTTGTAGATTTTAATTTTTAAAGAGGCTTCAAACTGCTGCCATAATTTTTTTCATATTTATACCAGCAGGCAATTCTATAACTGAGACAGGTTTTATTAAACTTGTTCTGTGTTTAACAAAACAAAAAGCAACTGAAAATAACAGCAAAAACTCCAGCTCCTTCAATGCCAGATGCTAACAGATTATTTTTCTTCCAAGAAATGCTTGTGTCAAAATGAAAAAGAAATGGGATTATGTGAAAACCTCTGTTTGTATGTGTTAAGAGTTTTTGTTGCCATATGAAGACACTTTAAAAGGTAAAATCCTAAGGAATAATCAGGGATCTATTTTTGCCTCACTCTGTTCCTATCTCATTGATGGGAAAGCCAATTGTAGATCAAATTGGCTTTGTACAACTTTTTGATAGATAAAGCATGTCTTTGGAGCTATTCTTCCAGGTAATATCTGAATTTTCAAGGATCCATATGCTTTCTGTTGGCAGCAGGTGTTTCAAAAAGAAGTTTATGAACACATTTTTGGGCTGCTTTGCAATGCAGACTCAGGGGGCTTCAGGCTACAAACCAGTGTGTGAAATACTCTTCCTTTTTGTTATTTCCTTTTTACTGTAATGCAGCAAAACTTCACCAAATGAGGTCTTTATATCTGTATTGATCTTGAAATAGCTCATATAGGAAGTTGACTATTCAATCACAATAAAAACTCTATGTATATGATTGCTTTGCTATTTTTTCCTTACTTTGTTTTCCAAGCAGAAGCAACTTTTTTTCAAAAACTTCCTCAGTATTTTTATAGATATTCTGAGCTCATTTCCCCTCCCCCTACATGTGTTTCTCTCTCTGTTATCCCCCCTTTGATTTTAAATTTTTAACTAGAATACAAATGCTTCCTCTACTGCTGAAATGCATTATTAAAAAAAAAAAAAAAGGCATCTGTTCCAATTACCTTCCTATTCACAGGGCTGTGATTGACTTGAAACAGTTTCCCCAGAGAAAAAGATGCCTTGATTTCTGGATTGAAACTCTGTTGCTTGTGATAGAAATACTTGCAAAAGAATCTCAGTGTTGAAATCTTACAGTTTCTGCGAATGCTTTATTTATAACCTGAGGTTCTTTCCTCATTGTAAGGCAGAAATGTGGTACATAAAGCTTTTTCAAATATAGGCAACGAGAATTAGGGCAAAACACTGCTGCAGAACAACACAGCAGGAACCACAAAACAGTAGCACAGATAGATCCAAAAGACACCTCATTTAATTATAAGGTATCCACTGCAGTCTGATAAATCACTACTGCTCATTATTGTTGCTTTATAACATATCCAAGTGGATTCCAAAATTCCAGGGATGGAACTAGGTCTCCTCATGACAAATGCTGTAAAGATGTGTAATAAATGTTTATCTAATCTTTAAAACCTCCTAAAGGCAATTTATCCCATGTACTACAAACACTTATCTATTACAAAACTCCTTTTGTTGCACTCTGGAGATGCTTGATCTTCTCCGTCAACTTTGCAGAGAATCCCTTTGACTAGGTTGCAAACACTTTTATAATTAAAATTATGTGAGATGAGTCCCACATGAAATAAACGCAGATAAATGGGCCATATTTAAATCAAAATACTACGTGCCTAATTAAGCTATAAAATCTATGATGGAGTTTACTATCAAAACAGTGGTGAATACTTCAAGTCATCTACTCTCCTAGTGGAGGCAATAGAAGTGCTACAACTGGAAACTGTATGGATGCTTATGAATAGGGACTAATGTTAAATATGTTCTCTCAGTGACACATAGAAGGCCAGAAATACTTCACTAATGCAAAAATCTTAGGACGCTGAATAAGGTTTTCAGTCACTCTGTTTTCAGTTTGGAGACAGGCAGTCACAAAAGCTAAACCCAGCCCCACATCTTCTTTAGTCTCCCCCTATAGTCAATGGAACGAAATAGGATCCTCCAGAGTCTATTACTAAGATGTTGATTTAGGTGCCTGCTCTAAATTACCCTCTCCATCAACTGCAGCAGAGGCGTGCAAGAAATTAGTCTCATTCAGGTAAGGTCAACCTTCTACATACCTGTTGTGCAAAAAGCAGGACTAAGCCTTCGTCTCAGACAGGAAGCTGTGTAATGGTGTCATCGTTTTGTGTCAGCTACACAGAAATCTGTGTTTCACTGATGCCTTGGAGTGGCTACCTAGAACAGAGGCCAGATGAGATTAAGAGAACAAAATGGGCATTTATTGAAGGGCTTTCAATAGCTACACCTTGGGCAGTCAAAGCCTTCTTTGGGAGAGTCTACACCCAAGATGGACCACGGGTCATGAGTTTTCTACACTTTTATAAGTTTTGATCAATTTACATATCAGGGTTAATCCTCCAATTACATCTTCAGGTAAGGAAGTAATGTACCCTATGTTCGTCCGTTCCACCCCCCCCCTCCCCCTTTTAGAGCTTTAGTTAACATACTTTGGGGCCTGGAACAGCAAGGTGTCCTTGAGTCCAAGTCTAGAGAGGATTTATTATGTCTAACTAGAATGGGAGAACAGGAGTTAACAGACTATATGGAGTTTTAGAGTTACACACTAAAGCAGTATAGGATCTGAAAAACATAAAAGCTAAATCTCAAGGCACCATCACTGGATACCACTAATAAAACTGCCTACAGTTCTCCTAGCTCTCCACTCCTTTTTCACAAGGAATATGCATTTTGGTATAGCTGCTATACTTGTTCAGCACATGTACTTTCACAGGTAAAATGCCCTGAGTCTAGCCCATGTTGGTGACTGCACTTTTTGAAGTCTAATGATAACATTTATTTCTCCCTGTAGAGCCTTCTGGACAGTTTAAATTCTGCCCAGTGTTCCATAAGTAGAAAAACATTATTTTAGTGCTTTGGCTTCAGGAGATGCACAAAGAAAAGAGCAGTTCTTCAACAATTACAATAATGGAGTTAGCACAAGAGAAGAAAGAAATGCTATTCAGAGGGACCTGAAAAAGCTCATGAAATGGGTCCTTGAGAACCTCATAAAGTTCAACAAGGCCAATTGGAAAGTGCTGTACCTGGGTCAGGGTAACCTGAGACAAGAGTAAAGACTGGGGGAAGAATACACTGAAAGCCCTGTGGAGAAGGACTTAGAGGTTGTTGTGGATGAGAAGCTGAACATGAGCCAACAGTGTGTGATCACAGCCCAGAAAGCTGACCCCATCTTGGGCTGCATCATGAGCAGTGTGGGCAGCAGGGCAAGGAAGGGGATTCTGCCTCTCTGCTCTGCCCTCATGAGACACCACCTGCAGTGCTGCATCCAGCTCTGGCATCTTCGGTAAAAGGAAAATGTGAAGCTGTTGAAGTGTGTCCAGAAGATGATCAGAGGGCTGGAGCACCTGTCCTATGAAGACAGGCTGAGAGAGTTGGGGTTGTTAAGACTGGAAAACAGAAGGGTCTGGGCAGAATACAGATAGGAATATTTCTGAAATTGTTTTTTCTCGATGAACTTTGGATATTCCTTTGCATGGCTTACTGGTAGCTACAACCTTAACGAGGAGGGGAACTTGAGCACTACTAATCACTTTTGCCCAATAAGGATTTTTCCACTTCAGCCCATACAAGGGCCGCCAGCATTGCTAGAGAAAGAAGAGAATTGATTTCTACCCTTCTGCTATGTAAGAGAAAGGGAGCTATGTAAGAGAAAGGAATTGATGGGGATCTGGCTATGGATCTTGTAGCTTGCCAGCATGCATGTTCAGCCAAGGTAGAGGGAGGAAAGATCTGCTCCAGAGGACCTACTGGTCAAAACTTTTGCCACCTATCAGCTTGTACCCAAGTCTGAGCTTCAGGCAACTTTTCTAAGTATTTCTCATTAATCCAGAAGGATTGATGCCTCCATCATCAGAGCAGATCATCAGTGGTGAGTATAAACTACTGCAGGAATGCTATGGTAAAGTGCACTAAATAGCAAAATTAAATGGTCAAAACCAAAAAAATGGTGCCAAAGCTGAATTTCCACAGGAAATCTAAACTGAATGCTTATGTTCATTATAAAGCCACCACTAGTGACATATTCATCTCCTTTTTCACACAAAGACAATATCTTATCATGCTGCTTTTCCTACAACTTTTACTTTCTATAAATAGCATCTGTAAATTGTGCACACGGTTTCGTTACCTTACTGACAAGCTCATTTGACTGAAACAGACGCTTCCATAAATAACAATTGTAACAAGGTTACCACACTATGGCCCATTTATCCTCTTTAGCACAGCAATCCAATAAGCCAAAAGAACTCAAGAATTTCCTTACTCTTTAAAATATTCACAGTTACTGATTTTTATTTTAAGTGGGTAGGAACTGGAAGAAGAAAATTAGGGAATTGAGCAATGAAAACGATCTAGTTTGGAACATTAAAAACTTCAAGAATCTTAATTAATCACGGACTCTTTAACAGCTTACTAATCATCCATTTTTTTCAATAGTTTCAGGAAATGATAACAGAAACCATAGATCAAACTTTGAAATTTCCCTTTGCCTTTGTACTAGGCCCAGAGTACACATATAGCTATTCTAAAAGATTCTGTTGGTATATTCATTTGTGATCAAATAACCTTTTCTGTAATAGTGCTCTTGCATTTTGCAGCTGGTGATATCAGAAAGTTTAAGTAAGTTTAGGATTATTCGCATCTTCTCTTCTCCTCTGACTCTCAATAAGACCAAACTTCTGAAACAGAGACTTAAAGTGAATTAAATGAAATGAGGAGAGACTTGATCCTTTTTGTGAAAACCAAAATGAATCTAAATTCCAATACCCATGTATTTTGTACTGTAAGATTGAAAGCCATCATCTGTATTTAGACATCTAAATCTACTTGTCCTTCTATAGTCATACAATCACTGGGAATAGAGAAGTACATTTAGCATACAGTCTGTCTGTTTCACACAGAGATGTTACAAGTAGATGAATCATGCCCTCAAAATAGCTATTTCTTTTCACTGATTTATAAAGAAAGCTTAAAGGAGCTACTGAAGATGGAGATATCTACATTGATCCTCTTAGTGTCATTCTTGATTGTATCCAATGTAACATATGATTTTAGAATAGTATCAATATTTTGAAGGAAATCAAATTAAGGTACTGTACAACATCCCTCTCTGCCCAAGAATGTAATCCTTAGAAGATGTTAAAACTCATATGCAAACTTTCAGACAACATGACTGCTTCCTTTTTGTCTCAGGTCTTTGAAAACTTTCTAAATTTCTTGCTTCACAGATAGAGAAGATCATAGACTCATAGAATGTTTTGAGTTGGAAAGAACCTTAAAGATCCTCTCGTTTTAACCCCACTGCCATGAGCAGAGGCACCTTCTACTAGACCAGGTTGCTCAGACCTCCATCCAGCCTGCCCTTGAACACTTCCAGGAATGGGGCATCCACAGCTTGTCTGGTCAACTTGTTTCATTGTCTCACCACCCTCACAGTAAAGAATTTTATCCCAACATCAAATCTAAATCCCCTTCAGTCTGAAGGCATTCTCCCTTGGCCTGTCAGTACATGCTGTTGCAAAATGTTTGTCTCTATCTTTCTTGTAGTCTTCCTGCAGGTATTGGAAAGCCACACAATTAGGTTACCCCAAAGCCTTTTATTCTCCAGGCTGAACAGTCCCAATTCTCTCAGCCTTTCCTCAATTGAGAGGTCCTTCCTCTATCTAGTCATCTTGGTGTCCCTCCTCTGGACTCAGTCCAACAGGTCTGTGTCCCTCCTATACTGGGCACTCCAGAGCTGGGTGCAGTATCCAAGTGGGGTCTTACAAGGACACACATTAGAAGGGCAGATTCACCTCCGTCACAGCAGAAGCACTGCTTCTGAGTCCAATCTAAGTCTTCCAATCTTCTCCCTAACACACGCCATGGAATTATCCCCAGTAATTCCTGTAATGATCCAGGCAATTTCTGCTTGACCTGAAACACATGTCTTAGAAAGACTCTAATACTTTACTTGGGTCAGAGGTTTCGAATGATGGAAAATACATTCTAGGTATGTTGTCCTGACCTCTGTCACTAAATTTGTACAGTGGATTTCTAGTTTAATTTTACTGAGCTTCAAGTTTCAGTCACCGAATTGTACCATCTACTTTTCTGGCAGATTAAAGACCCTTGCACTGTTAGAAGTTGTCTCTTTGTGTAGATATTTATAAACGTGGTCAAGTTACCTCTTAACCTCTTTTTCTCAAATTATTTTTACAACATTAAAGAAGAAAAAAAAAGGGAAAGATGAAAGAAAGTCACATTTTGCAAGGAGGTGCATCTGGGCATGTTCTCTTGAAAATCAATGCTACCGTACTGCGGACCTGAACAAGGAGCATGTCTATTAATGATTTTCAGGGTATGGTTTCCAGGAAATTCTGTGAACATCAAATGATCATCCTACTGGTTTTGTTGATGCTAGTTGAGTGGGTATCACATGCCCTCTACTGAGGGCAGGGCTACTGCTGGCTGAATCAAATGCAGAGCAGCAGCTGCAGTTTTTCTAGCCAAAGGAAAACTGCAATCTGCATTGATTTTTAAAGATAATGGACTAACAGTGGGATTAGCACAGTCTACTTGCTCTTTTATTTTAAACCCTAAGTTTTAGCATCTCTTCTAGATAAATTAAGGATTATTTTCTTTCTTGCTTTATGATTACTCAGGGTCAAAAATATTTTACTTCCTTTTTTTAAAATGGCATCATAGTAAGAAGTCAGGCTTTCTCTGCCACAGATTAAAAAATACTGCTTGGATAGCAAGCATCCCAGGAAAACTGTAGCACTTTTAACTTACTACTATAAACATTCTTCTAATTAATTAAACTAAAGAAGTTAGCCACTACTGGAACTGCAACACACACATCCAGTTATCCCAGATTATCTATTGTTAGGAATGGTCCTAATCATTTGTGGCAGCCACAGTTCTGCTCAGCTTGCCCTGAATATGAGATCACTCAAAACTCAGGTTAGTTCTGAGCCATTTCCCATCCTAATCAGCATTTCTTATGGACCTGCTGTCAGCACGGTCCTCAGACTCTCAGGAACTTGCTGTTTTTTTAAATGGCTGGAACTGATTCAAAACAAATGAGTTTGGGAAGAGTGTAAAAGTAGTTATTTATGTATTATCTAGTTCACTACTCATAGTACCGGTACTACAGGCTCCCAGCTCAAACAGATCACATCCTAGCCCACGATAGTCAGAGATATATAACATAAAGTGCCCATTGTACTGGTCATTCCCTCTGACAGAGACCTTCCTCTAAGTGCCTTGCAGCCATTTGGAAAGAACTCTGCATTTATTTTAAGTGTGTGAGGAGTTAAACCAAAAAAATACAAACAAACTGTTGTGGTTTTAGTAGAAGGGAGGGGGCCATAAAGATGGCTCCTGTGAGAAGTTTCTGGAGTTCTTCACCATTTCCAGCAGAGCCAATCTCAGATGGCTCTGAAGATGATGGACATGTCACTGGCCATGTTTGGGCCAATTAGAAAGGTTAGTTACGCCTCTGTGATGACATATTTAAGGAAAAATCAAAACAAAATGTGCACGCAGCTGCTTTTAGTTAGAGAAGGAGTAGGATGTGAGAACATGTGAGGGAAAACAACATGGAGGCACCAAGGTCAGTGGAGAAGGAGGGAGAGGAGGTGCCCCAGGCTCTAGAGCTAAGATCC
>VYZT01006187.1:0-33757 GCA_013400735.1 Pomatostomus ruficeps | reverse complement strand
GCTGGGGAATCCCCTGATTCTCCCAGGTTTTAGCTTGTCAGTCAAAGTCTGTTCCACCCCTTTCCCCTCAGAGTTATTTTTAATATTCATAAGATTATTTTAATATTCAGCAAGTGCTGGCAAGTTCTGTTGTTCTGTTACGTTGATTGGTTAATCCAAATAAATTCCTCCCCTGTTCACAACTTATTGTATACCTGTCACTCCTCATCATTCTCTGATTTGTGGAACCTTGGACCCTCCCCTCTGTATCCACCCCTTTCCGTTCCCCTTAAAAACTCAGTGTAACCAACCCATGAGGTTTTTTCTCGTAGCCTGCATCTCCACACAGTAAAACCTTGCGTGCTGCTACAGATGGGTCCTCTCCCGCTTCTTTATTCCTGCCTTCGCTCCTTTAATATCGGCCGCTTCTGCCTCATCAGCTGCGGAGCCGACAGCTGGGCAAAAAATGATAGATGGAGAGCTGTGTCTCTGCAGCAGGTCTACTTGGCCAAGTGCAGTCTGTCACCGGGCAGCCTAAGCAGTCAGCGAAAGAGGGAAGGAGAGGGGGAAAAGAAATTAACACAAGGGTGCATGAGTTGAGATAAGGAACCGGGAGAAAACGCTCCAAGGACAAAACAGGCTCACTTCAGTTGTAAAGTGAAATTTATTACTACTAGTCATCCACGGACTGCGGGTGGGTCTCTGCATCCCTCATGGACTCCATGGGCTGCAGAGGCACAGCTGCCTCACTATAGTCTCACCATGGCCTGCAGAGGAATCTCAGCTCCAGCACCTGGAGCACCTTCTCCCCCCTCCTTCTCTACGCAAACCACAACACTTCTGAAGGAGGAAAGAGGAGGCAATTTCTTCAAGAAAAGAGCCCAAAGAAAGATCTGACAAAATTATTCTGAAACTGAAGTGGGATACAGGCTGAAGGTATGTTCAAAAGAGCAACCTTGGGAATTGGATTGTTTTGAATGCAATATTAAGATCTTAGCCCAGTGCCTGGCATGGTTTGATAGTTAGGATGAGCCAGACACTGTTCCAAATAAGCAGTTTGCATGTGGAAAATTTGCAATTTAGAGACCAGCAGAAATGAGCAGAGCTAGGGTAGATCACAAGAACTGCTGAGTTAGGGAGGCTGGGGATGCATCCTGTATGGTTTATGGAATGGTCTCTTTTATGTTGATTCAACAAAGAGGAGTTGACAAGGGATAAAAACGGATAAAAAGTAAGTAGATATCACACCTGTCACAGAATGTGTGAGAGCTTGGGGTAGGGTGAGAAGAGTATATATGGTTATGTCTCTGCTTGTTTAATGAAAAATCCACAGAGTATAATAAACCTCATTTCCATGAAATTAGCATATGGGTAAGGCTTTGTAGGATCTAAGAAAGGCACTTTGTTTGAACACATAGGGTATCAAAATTCTCATTTTAAATCTTTAATTAACTTTTCCCCCTCTTCATTATCAATCACTTATTTCAACTATTCATAGCCACAATAAGCTTCCTCTGGTAGCTAAGAGATAAGACATTTAAGAAATAAAAAGTCAAAGTCTGTGTTGCTTTTATTTGTATTGCATTTGAATTTGACCAGAATGCTTTGGGGTATTTATCAAAGATTTGAGTGAAGGGAATACTAAAGCTGATTTGGTTTTATACTTCCTGGGGATGAAGAATATGAGTGTTCACATGTAGTCTACAAATGAAAGCTAGATAAACATGCATAGGCTGAGATTTTAATGTCAAATAATGCACACAAAATTTCTCTGGGTATTGTTTTAGCAGATTCACATGAAATCTCTCAGGGTGTTCTATTAACAGCTACAAACTTGGAATGAGATTGAGAAAATGTGGGAAGTTATTGTCACATGACTATCAGTGAATAGCAGTACTTGAAAAAACCCCAATATCTGTGTTTATTTTGGTAACTCGAGCACTCTCTTAACAAGTAAATATTGTAATCTTTTGTATGTGAAAAATCCCTTTTTCACTATAGCATGTTGTTAATTTCCTTGCTCCATATCTGTTACAACTTACAAGTCTGATTTACAACCTTACAGTGTAGAGATGTAATATTTTCAGTCTTGAAAATCTTGAAGACCCCTTGGAGAACTGAACAAAATTGTAAATGTCAAAGTTAGACAACCCCAAATGTCCTGACTTGGTAAAATCCTGGAAGATTACTGTATTCAGATGGAGAAAAATGCAAGTACAGCAGATGACTTCAGGGAGGCTGTGATCTATGAGGGTCAGGCATACAAATCGAGACCTAGGATATGCTGGGAAAACTGAGAAAGCACTAGTACCAATGTAGTATTCATCACATACTGCAATTATGCAAATAAATTAAACAGAACCAAGACATGGGCCAGGCAGTGGTGCATGGTCACCCCTACTTCAAGCTGCCAGTACAGCCCTTGCCTGGCTTTAGGTTAGGCCAATTAGCACTTTTCCAGGCAGTGCCTGAGTTCAGCTCAGGGGATTCTGTGGGCTGGGAATGATTCTCAGAACAGTGCTGAAAGCCAGGGATGTGCTTGCCTGTGCAGAAGAGAGCCATGCCACATCAACTAACGTCCTTCACATACAGCTTATTTACCAAAACAGATCTGGCCATCTCAGTGAAATTAATTAATTCATTTAAATTAAATGCTTCTGATGTTTACAGTCAGGAAAGTTGCATTCAGAGACCCTGCAGATAAGAGATACTGGGATGACCAAGGAATTTAAGAGTTTAGTTTACAAAAAAAGATTAAAGGAGCTTGGCTGGTTTAACTTCACAAAAGGTTTGCCTAGAAATGATACCTATCAGAGAAGCAAAAGATGTATTTTCAGTGAAGAATAGTATTGGTATAAGAACAAATAAGTTCAGATAGTAGCCCGAAATATAGTTTTCACACAAGGTGAAAATTATAGGAAGTTTTTTGTCTACTCTTGGGCAGAATGAATGTTCATTTGAAGCAGATTTACATTTGGAGTAGTAGACAGAAGGTAAACATTGGGTTCGAAATGGTAAAATCATGGCAGGGATTACATAGTTAGATCAGTACTTGTAAAACCTGTCTGAATTAAGTTAACTGAATGAGTCCTTTCAGTTTTCAGCTCCATGGTATTGGATATTAAAACAATTGGTCAGGATATGAATTTTTAAGGCTAATTTGTGAGGGAATATGTTAAATAATCTTCCACATTTAGACTCAAACCACCAGTTTAAAATTTGACTACAGTAAAATTAATAGTTCCATGTAATCATTTTGGAAATGCAGTTACGACTTCTGTAATCATGGTTTTTTAATTCTGCATGACAAAAAATTTTTTGCTTGTTTTACTAACTGCTGAGAATTCAGTGTTCAAGTAAAATGCACCAATAAGTTCACAACTGACAATTTCTCTGCACAATCTAAAAGTATGTATCTAAAAATCTCTTCCTTTTCATTTCTGATTTCTGACTTAACCAATGATTCTGATCTACAGTGCCGACAAATATTGTAACCAGGGATTATGCATTAATGGAATGGGGTGAAAAGTAATTTTAAAAATAAAAGTCTTTATCGTGGCCTTCTCTACCCTCAGGTCTGAAGCACCATTCATGACCAGAAAGTCCAATAATTTATTTATTTTTTAAATAAATACAGGAGATTTTCAGTCACTTTAGGAGCTTGAATCTTAGGATCAACACTACAGCACTATGAGATATGCAACAAAATTGTTCTGGACTGCAGTTGTCTTGCAGTAACTTGAATTAGGTATTGGTAGATCAAATTTAGCCTTGGCAAATTCATTAGAACATCAATTTTCAGCTCAAATTCAGATGTTCAAGAGAACATCTTTGCCTTGGAGAAAACCTCAGTTGAATCTGTTTCTTCTACAGACCTGTTATTGGAATGGAAGGACAATTTTGGCAAAGGGATAAATGAGCACAGTTTTAAATTCAGATGAATAATGTATAGTTCTAGTCACAATTACCAAACGTGCTTATTGTTAGAAAACAGAGAGTGTAATAATCCCTTGTTTATGGAAAATTGGCACATGCAGTGTATAGCTCATGACATAATTTATAGAGTTTTCTGTGGAGTCCTGGTAATTATTACTGAACTATTCATTATTGATCTCATTTGGAATGTTAATGAATTTAAATCCAGCTTGTTGAAATGCAAAAACAACCACAAAAAATCTGTTGGTTTTGGGCAATTCTGTACTCACTGAAACCAATGGAAATGCTCCCACTAATGTCAAGAAATACTAGATCTTTCTGATTGTGGCTCTGTGGTTGTTTTTCTGCCTGCTGTGTTACTGTTTAACTCCATGCTGTCTTTCATAGCTTGTATGTGAGGTGGTCTGTGCCAGTATCCCTAAGTCACCCTCATCCATAGGTAACACCTGAGAGAAGGCTGCAGCAAAGATGGATAGACACTACTGACAAGGGCATGGAGTGCCAGAACAAGGGGGAATGGCTTCAGACTGAAGGAGAGTAGATTTAGATTAGACACTGGAAAGAAATTCCTTACAATGAGGACGGTGAGTCAATGGCACAGGTTGTCCAGAGAAGCTGTGGATGCCCCATCCCTAGAAGGTGTTCCAGGCCAGGTTGGATGGGGCTGTGACCAACCTGGTCTAGTGGAAGGTGTCCCTGCCCACAGCAAAGAGGTGGAACTAGATTATCTTTAAGACCCCTTCCAGTCCAAGCCATTCTGTGATTCTGTGATTGTCAAAACTTTAACAAAGCGAACAGTATGTTGACACTTTTGGTCACTGTCAGAAGGGTCTCAATCCAAGTGCTGGGGACAATGTAACAGGGATATGGAGAATATCTCAGTTTCTTACTCTCCCCCAAAATTAAAAGTATTGGTGATTTCTACAGCATAGTGAAGTTCAGCTGGAGCATGTGAGTGAAGGTATTCTGTAACCCCCTGAAGGGGTGATGTACATGCAAGTTTTTCTGTGGGTCTGGAGAACATGAAAACTCCAGCAGCACAGCAAGAATTGGGGTTTTGTTTGTTTGTTTGGGATTTTTGTTTGGGGTTTTTTTGGGGGGGGGATGTTATTGTTGTTGTTTTGTTAATTTTTTTGGTTTTGTTAGTATCATCCTTGGATGCATAATGAGAAAGTTTTAACTAAGAGTCCTGAGGTGGTAAAATAACAGGAGCTAAGCAAAATATTGATGACTGTAATATATTACTGTTATATCCTGCTTTCAATTAATTTCTGTGAAGAAAATATATTTTAAAAAGGCAATTCATATTTTCAATAAAAGACTTACAAAAATATTTTATGGTAAAAATCCCTCCATTTGTTTAGCTTGCACAAGAGGATTTTTAAGAGGCAATTAATTACAAATACAAAGTGCCTCCACAAGGATAGAGTATCAGTTAGTAGGAGACTGTTTGACCCTGCAGTCACAGACAGTAAAACATGCTCTAAACAGATGAAAATTAAACGTAAAGTAATTTAGGCTGCAAATAATGTGCATATTTTTAAATCAAGAATGTGCTTAACTACCAGGGCAGCTTGCCAATGGACATATAGATTTTTTCTTTCTTCATGTTGTCAAGTAAGGTGGCACATGTCCAAACACACATGCTAATTCAAGTTGCATATAGCTGGCACTGAACATGGAAATTACTGAATGAGGTTTTAGCGATTGTTTTACTCAGAATGACAGATCCTGTTGTGCTTTTGCCCTTAACTGTAATACTCTGAGAATAAGCTTTTTTCATAATCTGTCTGATAGCATTAGTCATATTTAGATCATTTGTCATAAAGATCATCATACTTTTATAGCTTTGTAATAACATAATTTGCCAAACAGAAAAAAAAGTTAAGTAGAAAGAATTTTCTTTCCTTCTCATTTTCTTTGTTACTCTGAGCTCTGCACTAAAGTATTCATATATTTTCCAGTGCAGTGAAAAACATGGCTGTCAGCCTTTGAACATCTGTTCTGAGCAGTTTATTTTTATATTCTCTCTGCACCAGTGAAAGTGTGTTCAGTGTCTTGTTTTGTTAAGTAAATTTTTTTTTAGTGGAAAGGGGGAGAAAGAGGAAGTTTCTTAGCGAGGTGTTTTGAGGGCTTTGTGATTCTCTCTTAGCATTCATGTTTCTTAACACTGGTGTAACAAATAGTTTGAGGCTTATGAATAAAGCAGTTAGGTTTATAAAAGCCTAGACTTTGTCCCTAAATGCCATCATCTCAGATTACTCCCTTCCCAAGAAAACTTGACTCTGACACAGAATTGCCTGCAGAATAAATTGTGATCAGGTATGAGTGGGATACCCCAGATCAGATGGGATGTATTAGATCAAAGAAACCTTGCAGAAAAGGAGCTGTGGGCAAGAAATCGAACATAAGTCAAGGGTGAGCAATGTAGAATTAAGGCTGACAGTGTAGGGGCTGCACTAGAGAGAACGCAGCCAGCCAGTCCAGGGAGGAGGTCATCTGTTGTCTATCCAGCAGTTATGAGGTTGCATCTGGATTGCCACATCTAGTTTGGGACTGCCTATCATAAGGTGCTGAAGGAACAAAAGGGTGAGGAGGCTGGGTTTGACCCACTTAGAGAAGACTGTGGGGAAATGTAACTGTGCTGTTTAGCCAAACTACTTGGGTTGGTACAGAGCAGGTGGAGTCAAATTTCTCAGAGGCTTACACAATGAAAGGATGAGACTCAGCAGTTGAAAATTGCAAAATGGTAAGTACTATCTAGTTAGAAGAAAAAAAAATCACCATGAGAGTGGTCAAAGACTCAACTAGATAGCACAGTTTTGCAGTATCTGTCCTTGGAGAGACACAAACTTTGACTGAACAAGAGCTGAGCAACAGACCTAAATTTGAACCTGGATAAGCTTTGACTGAAGTTGTGCTAGATGACCTTCCCAGGTATCTCCCAGCTTAAACCATTCCACAAATGTAAATACAACAATGTCCGAACATAATAATAAGGTTTTTGAATCACAATGGGCTGCAGTCTTTACAAGGTAGGAGCATGTACAGAAGCAGCTTGGTCTGGCCCATAAAATGTCATTTAGACATAGTTAGAGGGAGGGGGTAGGGAGTCCATTATATTAGAGAAAACTGGTAACAAGTTATCAGATTTGGTTTTCATCATGAAACTTTATGAAGATCTTTTCATTCCTGACCTTCAGCTATGGTGTATACTAAAGAAAGGAATCAGGGCCTCTAACTTCTTTAGGTAGTCTGTGGAAAGGTAAGAAAAAGCCTGGTGGACATACCTGATATGTTTCCAGTGGACTGCACTGTTGAAATGAGATGTAGCCTTCTTTAGGAGCTGTATTTCTGTAAGTGCTGAAACAGTATGACCATTTATATTGAACGTTGAATCACTGCAATCTAAATGAGAAATGACAAAAACATGAATAACCGAGGCCAGGTCACTGCCTTCCAGGAAATACTCTTTTAGCCAGCTGGAAAGAAAGCTTTTTACTGATGGTTGCTGTTATGTAAGCCCTGAGAATCAGTGAATAATTTCATGTGCTTGCAAAGATTTAAGGCTAGAGTGAGCCATCACATCAAGTATTTTGAACTGCTACTGGCAATTTTCCTCACATAATTTGTTTGGGTTTTTTAGTTTGGTTTCTTTTTTTTCTTTTTAATGGCATCAGATATTCGGTTGAAAATATTAGGAAAAGCCTTTAAAAAATCCATCACAGTGGTCAGCTTCTTATCCATCCCCATTTTTATCATCCACTCTTCAACCTTAAATTTCAATTTGCCTAATTTGACTTTACAACACCAATTCTTTTACATCTTTTTTTGTTACAATTAAGAGCCTGGTAATATTAATAATTGCCCTCTAAAGGTACTTCCTCAAATCTGTTCTCAGTCTTTTCTCTTTAAATCTTTCAATAGGTGACTATTTCTACAGTTCTCAAATAATTTCATGTTTTTTTTTGAACACTCTTCAACTTTAAAAATCCTTTGATTATGAATATGAGATGGTCACGTCTACTAATTGTATCTACTACCAGTTTTACTCTACACAGTGCATTTGCAGAATTATATATCTTACTCACAGAAGTAAAGTGTTCATAATTTCCATTTTTTCACAACCAGGAGTCATGTAATCTATTTTTGATAATATTTTTAGGGGAATTTGCATCAGATTGTTAATCTCAAATATTTTCTGTCTCACTAGATAGTGGAGCCCCTTATTCTGTGAGTTCTTTTCCCTGTTGTTTTATGACTTTTATTTCTATAAAAAATAATTATTAAGGCAGTTCCCCAATTAATTCAGTTAGCTCTAACTTTAGTATCCTGCCCATCTCATTTACTGAAATTTGAAAAAATATATAGACATTTTCAATGTGTTTTTATAATCAACTATTTTCCAGTGTCTTTGAGACCTTTACTGAGGAGGATCATTAATGTCCTCCACACTCCAGGTGGAGCCTTGGTGAAAAAAAAAGCCTTTGGTGACTATTGCTTGCCAGCAACGGTGTGCTGACACTTGTCAACAATTAATGCTAAGTGAATGAAATATTAATTAATTTAGCAGATGTTGCTGGTGTTGTTTTGCATTATGTTAATATTTTGACTGAAGGACACACACTCCACAATGGCTACAACATCTAAGTGGGCGCTAATGGTGTGATGGGGTGAGAACCTCCTTAATCCAGCACTGAACCAGCTGGCTTCAGGGAAAAAAGGCAGAATGGGGCTGTACCTTGGCTGGTTAGCCCTTCCAAGAGGGAAGCTGCTCAGCATGGCTGGGGAGTTGTGCAGATACATTTATGCAACTCTGGTACTGGAGCATGTTAAGCTGGGGCATTATGAACTCACTGGCAATTAGGGGTAAGTAAGGATGTGATCTCTGCTCGTGGTCTTTATCAACCAAAATTTTAATACTATCAAAGTGAGATAGATTGAAAAGAGCTATTTTTTTCACACAGTCAGTTTAGTTTGTTAAATCCTGAGTCAGATATTTTTTAGGATTTTTGCTGAGACTTCAGACCAACCAATTAAGCAGATTTTAGTTACATCATTCTTCTTTATTATTTGTTATATTGACATTGTCTTAGCTATTTTGAAACTTCATAGCATTTTCTGAATGTAGGTGTGAATATATATATATATATATATATGCAATCTTTATTATAGTTTAATATCAATGAGCCAAATTTCCTTAACCAGCATTTTTATGACCCTCTGATGCAAATGTTTTAGGCCTCCTGATTCAAAAATGTTTATCCTAAATAGATGTTGTCTAACTTCTTCCTAAGGCTTATTAATAGCCTAGAAATTGCCTCCCTGTCCTCATATGGTATGAATGCAGCACTCTGCTTCTTTCCAAATATAGAGACACAGTATTTATTAAAAACTTCTGTTCTTTCCATGTCCTCATTGACAATTTTACAATCTGGATTTGTTAGCAGACCTTTCTATAATTTATTTTGTTCCCAATACACATTCAATATTTTTTTAGAATGTCTTTAATTCCAATAGTCTGTATAATTTCTGCTCTAAACTACTTTTGGCAATCCATAGCTCCTATTTTGTTCATGATTTCACATTTTTTTCCACCTATTTGCCTAAAACGTTTTGCTTTTGTCCTTGGCAGTGAATGAAGACAAGATTCTAGGTAAGGTTGTTCCCATTCTTAACAATGACACTTGGAAACTCCAGAGATTTTTATTAATTTCTTTGCCTGTCAACATTTTTCCTTCTAATCAGTATTTTCATTAGTTTCTTCAGATTTCGAATATAAACTAGTTTGGAGTATTATGCATTTTCTTTATTTACCTATATTTGGGGTAGTGTTTGGTCTTACTGAATATGAGGTCATGATCTACAGTGTCCAGGCAACTGCTAACTCCCAATACCATGGTTATTCTACTTTATCTGGCACAATTAAATCCAAAATTATCTTCCTTTTTTTTTCTGTAATTCCCTGTGCATTATAAAATTATCATGCATATATCTAGGGATTGTTTAGAAGTTTTACAACCAGATATATTACTAGTCTGCATTTCTCAAATTCAAATTCCTGTAACAGCTTGATTTTTCTTGCACATAACCAGCAGATACTTAGGAAGAAACACATTCTCAGAATTTCAGAGGACAGTTAGGTCAGTGGCAGATTCTCTTTGTAAGACATGTTAAGTAGGACATTGATCTATGTGCCCGCATGATCCTTGGGTTTTGAATCACCAATAAAACTTAAACAGATAACAGTACTTTTAATGGAGAGTTCAGCCTCTATGATTGCATTATCCATTATACCATTATAAAACAAATTGTATGAGTTTCATGTACCATTTATGTAATGCATCTCAACAAATTGTGACAATGCCAGTTATATCAAATTTCTTCATCATCGAGTGCTTATAGTTCTCTCATGGTGTATCCATTCCTACATGAAGTCTGCAGTAATCACTTCCAAACACAGTTGTCAAGTACAAATTTGTTTCCATATATGTTGCACAGAGCTGAAAATTAGGCATCTGGGTCATGTACTTTGCTCTCCATTATGTTCATCTGGCTTGACTTAGTGTTGAAAATGTCTAAAACCAGATCATGGAAGAAACTTCCTCATCATGTACATCTTCAAACATATTTAGAGTCAGGTCTAAATATGAAAGTCTCATATTTTTCCTGCTGCCAAGATCAGGACTTTGCTTTCAAACCCAGGATCCATTGCATGTGCCTGGATTTCCTGTTTCCTTTCTAGTGCTTTGCGCTATTTCAAAATAGAGTTCTGTTTTGTTTTTTACGGCTGAGCATCCATACTTCTCAGTGAATTTTCACTTTTATTGGAGTAGCTTAGGTACAAACTTGTGGGTGTGAAAATAGTCTTGAAAGGCAAAAGTATCATTCTAGCCTATATATAGCATCTGACTCTACTTGTTGCTGAATACTGCTGTGAACATTGTGAATCTGCAGTTTTAGGGTAATGTTAGCACCCTAATGAGAATTAAGGGTGCTAATGCTTCAGCAGAGAGGCCTCCATACAGGACGTCTGATAGGATGAACTGCCTGTGTGGGGTGGGATGCTCATGCACCATTAACTACTGCATCCCACCAAAACCAGTGAAGTAATTGGTTGATTTCAACAGGAGTGTGTTGAACAGCTTGAAGATTTTAGTCAGAGGTGAAATCATCAACGTGACTTTCTTGAAATAATATAGCCCGTACCACATTGAATCACTCAGGAGTAAACTTGCAGCATACTTATTGCTATTAATGACACAGAAATCTAAACACATTATCTGAAATGAAGACCCCAAACCAGTATTAACACTGAGAGAAGGTGACTTGCCACAGATAGTAATAATTTATTAAGAAGGGGATATGGCAATCAATGGTTATGTTGCATTAAAGCACAGAAGATGGCACTGCAGACTAGATGCTTAAAATGTTCTATTTCTTCTACCTTATAGCAATCACTGATGTTATAAAACCACAAGAATATCCTATTATTTCTCATTTCTAAGCCACTGTTCACACAGAAGTGAATACCACTATTCTGTACTTTTAGTAGATGCAGTCCTGAAAGACAGTGCCATCAGTTCTGAAACCTGTGAAGATCTGGCATGATGATATTTACAGCTTGTTGAAACTGAACAGCTATAAATACTTGTAAGATAGTAGCTCATTTAAACAAATTTTATACAAATGTTCTTATGACATGCATTAATAATTTTTTTCACTGTCCAGATCAATCTGAAAATTACTATAGTTTTTTTTTTTTTAGCTGGATGACTTTTTTCTACAGAAGAATAACCAAAGGCTTCTTTGGAAATTAAAATCTGCTTCAGCAATATTATTGATAAATATTAATCTAGAATAAGTTGTTATTGAACCCTAGAATGAAAGCTGATTCATTAATAGGATATTAAAAGTTAATTTCCTGAGGGTATGGAGGAAGAAGTTTACACAGTCACCAAATAGAGAAATTATAAAATCACCACATGGAACCCCTCTAATGATAGATGTAGTGCATTCATGTGAAATGGCTTGACTAAAACAACCTCTGAAATTCAATGAATGTAAGATTTAAATCCTGTCTTTTCTGCTGGCCATTTGACTAAAAGAGTCCTTGAATTGAATACTGATGGTGATAGGGAGCACTTTTAAAAACATAAATCCTCATTCTGTGAGAGGTGGTTATATAAATGTGCATAATTTAAAGATAGGGAAAGTTGAGGAGTGTGATGGTATTGGATCTTCTTGTCTTGCTGCCCTGAACTGATTTTACTCTGGTATAAAAACTCTTAAACCCTTAGCTTGCCATGGTGAAAAACAAATGATGGACAATCACAAGGAAGAGAGTAGTTCTCTAATTTTTTAATACATTCCAATCTTCTGTAAATGTCATAATATAGGACAAAAATGGCAAGAATGCCTTAGTATCATCAGCCCCTTGTAGATTTCCCTTCCATCAGCATGACTTGTGTTCCTTTGGCAGCGAACATGTTTTTATTCTCTCTAAGGGTGTTTTTTTCACACTCCACCTATAGCACTTGCACTCTCCCCCTGACATGCTCTCCTCTGCCACCCTCCATCTGTGCGCCCACAGCCTGGAGTTCCCTACTGTTGTGCCAGTTCTTTGGCATGGCCATGCTGACTTCACTGTTCAGCAATGTAGGCAGTAGTCACACCACTTAGAGTTCACCTCCTTTTTCATGATTCATTGATGCTTTTTGTCCTCAAGATCACAGGTCTCACTTTCTCAGTTGAAAGATGGATGCCACAAGCATCATTAGGTAATGGAAATCAGAGGTGCTCTCAAAAGCTTCTCTGAAAGGTGAGGTGAAGAGGTTGAGAACCTAAACAGTGATCTGAAGCATTTCCAAGGAAATAATAAAACCCAGGAGAAAGCAAATGCACAAAAGTTGTGCAAGTGCTTGATACCCTCCTTTTTCCATTACTGAAAGTCTGCTCATTTTCTGCATGAGGTGGTGTATGTATTGCTAACTATCTGTCAGACTGCAGCATAAAAATATCAGCCATAATTACATTCATGCTACCATGTATTGGACTGCCCTGCCTCCCACACTACCAGCCTTGACATTAAAGTTAATCTGAAAAACACTCATTTTCCTATACTACCTTATGTAACCAGGACTCTGATGCAGCGATGGTTCACTGTCAGGTTTTATTCTACTGTGTTTCAGTGCAGAGTGTTACTTGACAGCTGTGAAAATGTTGGCTTGCCCTTTGTCTTACAAAGGGAAGTATTAGAAGAGCCTGACATTTGTCAAATGGAACTCTTATTGGTGTGACCTATTTTTAGGTACCCTTTGAAACCTTATGATAAGTACCTGAAAACTAATGATCCTTCTGTTTCAGGAGAGAACATTTAGGAATGACTTATTAGAAAAGATAGACACAGGGCTAGAGAGACCCTGCCAGTGTGTTGTGATAAGTTTCAAGCTGGAGATTCTATGAATCGGTTTAATTTTTAGGAACAATTTTAGAAAAACCTAAAAGATGCTGTAGACTGGTTTTAGACTGGTCAGATGAAGAGTGAGAACTGGGTGAGTGGGGAAAAACTCACCCCACAACTCAGTTTAGGTAAGCTTCTTGATGAATTGAAATTTATCTTCAATAGAATTAATTCATTATTTTAGTTATACAAATATTTGCCTACAGATAGACAACTCCCAGATTTTGGGAACCCGTAGATTAGGTAGGAATCCAGCAGAGTGTTTCACAGAACACCTCTGAGGGGGAGGGCCATGTAAATTATCATAGAAATTCAATTATAAGCATATTATAGAGATATATATAGAATAGGGAAGTAAGTGTCCTTCTGGGGAATAAGTAGTGTCAGATGTACAAGATTGTCCCTTTCTGTTAGCTGAGGCTGTGTGGCACCTTGTATATAGGATGAACAGAGGAAAGAAGATTTCTTTTGTCAAAAGGAATGGGTTGCAGAGAACAATTTACAAGGAGAGACTTCAGGTTTAGTACTAATACAAATACTCAAGGTGTCAGATCACTGTGTGTACCCTTGGGGAAGTTTGTGTTCAGTGGTTCCAAAACGTATCAAATTGTGATCAGGGATCAGTGATCAGTTATATAAAGCAAACTGGAAGTCTGTGGCATGGATGGTGTTGATCACAGAATCACAGAACAGTTTGGGTTGGAAGGGACCTTGAAGATCCTCCAGTTCCAACCCCATGGTTGCCATGGACAGGGACACACCTGCAGCACTTTGGGTGGGGAATTGTGAGAGCGGAGCAGAGGGGGAGTCAGAGAATCATGCAGCCAGAGAGAGGCCTGGTTGCTACACTGCAAATATCTAAGATGCACACCTATTGCACAGAAGCAAGGCATGAAAGTCAAGTTCTAGGATCCAGTGAGACTTACATACACAGCATGTTACTTTTGGTAAGAATTTACTTAAGGTCAGAATTTGCCCTTGACAGGAGATGGGGATTCTCTCCTGATTTTACTTCCTCTCAGGGGAATATTCCTCCTCACGAAAATCCACTAATTTGATTTGAAGAGGCTGCACAAACTCAGCTGAGTGTCACCTTGGAGTTTACAGGTAAACCTGTAATTTACAAAATATGAGAAACGTGTCTACAAAGAATAATAATTGTCCATAAATTGAAGAAAAAACTGAAATGGTCTCACATTTGCAATGAGTATGATTTATGATTCTCTCCATCCACTACAAGGCAGATAGTAACAAACTTCCAAAATATCTAGGTACATATTTACATCCTGACAGTTGCATTTTTCAGGGATAGATCAAAGGCAACCATGAAATGGCTCATAGTTTCTCAGCTATTTAGCCAAGATTCAGCTCTGATGTTGAGGATGACAAAATAGTTTTATAGGGAGGAATAAATTTATGGAGGAGTTGCTGAAATTTTGGAGGAAGTGTATAGGAAGGCAAAGGATGGATGGAGACATTGGCTTCATATAGCTAAGGGTTGTCGAAATGTTGGGGTAAGGTTGTTGTTATGGTTACGAGAGAGAAAAAAGTCATCTCAGTGGGTGAGAGAAGGAACCCCAAAGGAAGGGCTAGGTTGCAAAAAAAGAATTTTCCCTGGAGAAGGTTGTCATCTGGGCAACTGACAGGAATCTGTGTCAAAAGCCATGGCTTAGTTTTAGAGCTAGGGTTAGAAGACAGGCAAAACCTGGAGACCCAGCTGAAGTGTGGTTGGAAAGGACTTCCACAGGAAGATTCCTTCCATAGGCTGCAGATCTCGCAGTAAATCCCATCTCCTATGAATTGCACAGCTTCACCATACTCTTACTGGAACCAAGAATCATTTTCTCCTCTCTCTCTTTCTTCTTCCTTCAGCCATTCTTATTCACCTTCTGTGTTTCCTGGGCTTTTACAGGGCAGAGTATGGGGTAGTGGTTGTTGATACTCCCTATTGCTGTTCACAACCCTACTGTCATCCCCTGGTTACTCTAACCCCTCCTGCTGCAATAACAGCAAGAATGGAGAGTATCAGGGAGGAAGAGGGCTAGAACATCCTGTCTTTCTTTTACTAGACAATTTCTACTTAGTTGTCTAATTTGTCTGCTCTTTGAGACAGCTCCCTTCTAGTCAGTTCAGACTGAGAAGTACACTGTAAAAATAGCTGAGCTTGTTTTCAGCCAGTCATTGGAAGAAGTCTGACCATGGCAGTAAGGAATCCCTGTGGGCCAATTTTTTCCTGTGTTTCAGACTTGCTGTGTCTGAATGATTGCAACGAACAAATGAACCTTCTCGTACATGTATTCATTTCTAGTTGTTCAAACTCTGATCCGTACTCAGTGCGATCATACTTACACCAGGTCTATTTGCAATCTCAATTTAAAACACAAATTTATCAGCAAATTATGTCACATGCAAGTTCAAAATAATATTTGATCATAATTAATTCACAAAGTAGGTGTATCACCTCCTCTAGCTGTGATATGGTATAGTTTATATGCCACAATGCCGCCGGCGGGGGCACTGGGCTCCCGCTAGCGGTTCCAGGGGCTGGCCGGGCTGCTCCGGGCGTGGGAGGGCTGGCAAAGGTCCTGTATGGGTTCACCTAACCCATCGGTGTTCCAGGAAGGAAAGACAAATGGAGGGCTTCCCAGATGGTTTATTCGGGCACCAGGATTGTGCCAGAGAAGCACTGGCACAGGGAGTTACAGTTACATATATACCAACACAAGGGGGCGGGGGAGGGTACAAACATCCTATGGGGAAGGAGTGAGGGGCTTGAATTTGGTGGGCTTTGTATAGGATTGCGAAATACAGAGCCCTCCAGGAGGGGAAACCAGATACCGAGAGGAGGGGAGGGGGGGAGACAGTAGTGTGTGGCCATGAGGAAAAACCAAAACCTGGCCAACATCACACTGCAACATCTCCTCTGTTTCTATTTATTAAAAAAAGCTAACAGTGTTTTCGTCTCTTCCACGTGTTAAACTAGACAGCTGCCTGGACGAGTTCTTCCTCCTTTGCCCAGTCTAGCTGTGGGGTCAAGTCCAGTAAATTGTCCTTGTGCGATGGAGTGGCAGCTTTCTATGTATCAGCATGTGGAGGTTTCATGCGTTTCTTGCTTAGTTTCTTGAGGTTTTTGTTTGGGAGCCCGGCTGGTGGCTGCAGCAGCATCTCTGCCCCAAGGGGCCTGAGCCTGGAATGAAAGGCTTGGGCACAGAGATTACTGCTGGGGGTTCCCGGCACCCCTTTGCCCAGTGTTCCAGCTTCCGGCAGCAAGAGCAAGGGCACTGGGGTGGGGGTTTCTCTGGATAGGACTGGGGTAGAGGGGATGGAAAGAGGGTTCAGGAGAGAGTTTAGCCTGGAGTGATCAGTTCCGGGCTGAAAAAGGTAAGAATCAGTCTCAGGTGAACCGGAGAGACGGTAGCAATACCACGCCAGTTGGCGGTTTGTGCCCCATGAGCTTATCCTATCATCGGGATGAGGGATAGGAGAGGTAGGACTGGGGATGGGGACCTCATGCTGAGCTGGGGAAGGGTTAATTTCCGTATCTCTGTCTCTTTCCCCACTGGAGTGAAAAAAGGCAAAATAAAGCAAAAACCCTGGGCATCTTTCCCCACTTCAGACCCACCCTCCAATGCAGGGGTCCAGGAGCCACTTACACTGCATGCCGAGCTCTCCATGGGTTGAACTCACACTGAATCGACTCTCACTGGTCGCAGGAATAGCCCAGAAAAATAAAAATTCCAGCGGGGTCCTTCCTCTGTCTGAAGCAGCTTCCAAGAGACTGCAGGCGTTCTGGGGCGGCGGTGGGAGCCGCGCGGTGTCATGTGCGTGGCGGCGCTGGCGGCCCACTCGGCAGAAGCCAGGGCCGCTCTGCACACAGAAGTGGTGGCAGCCGCGGTGGAGTGGAGCCGCCCCGCAGAGGTGCTGAAGCTCCCAGTGGGGCGGAGAGGCCCTGTGGGCCTAGCGGTCTCGCGCGCTGTGGTCCTGGCGGCCCAGCGGGTCAGTCGATCCCCCGAGCGGCAGGCTGCAACAGCACCGTGTGCGATGGGACTGGGGTGGCTGTGGGCAGTGCGGTGGCTCCGGCTGGGCAGGGCATGCGGCGTGTGGGGCTGGGCGGTGCACAGGGCTGGGTGGGGCCACCAGGGTGGCAGCACCAGGGCTGTGCTCGTGAGCACGTGGAACGCCACTGTTTCTTGGTGGCGGCGACTTCTGGTGGCGTGGTCGCAGCTGTCAGAGTGTGTCTTCAGTCCCTGCTGCTGCGGCTGATGGTGGAGGGGTCCAGAAGTCCTACGTTGTGGTGCCAAATGCCGTGATGCCGCCAGCAGGGACACCGGGTGTCTGCCCGTGGTTTCAGGGACTGGCCAGCTGCTCTGGTGGCATGGGAGGGCTGGCAAAGGTCCAGCAAGGTTTTACCTAATCCCCGGTGTTCCAGGTGCGCCGAGGAAAGAGAGACAAACNGGGAACCAGATACCGAGGGGGGTGGGAGGGGGGAGACAGTAGTGCCTGGCCATGAGGAAAACTGAGACCTGGCCAACAGCACACCACAACATTTATGTCATCAATATATATCTGAGATTAATGAGTCAAATCACAGAGTATAGAAAAGTCATTTGTCACCCCAAATGGTAATTTAATCAGTTGGAAAACCGAGCAGGTGAACTTCCAGCATATGGAGGTCTTATTAGAATTATTTTCAAAGTATGGCCTGAGATTACAGAGTTTTAAATAAAACTTTTTTTCAGCCAGGTAATCTATTTAGGTTCCTCTGTGGATGCAGAAGATACTTACTCTACTATAGACAAGCTGGATGTAATAATATAGGATCCTATGCCAATAAATGTGCCATGCTTAAAATAATTTCCTTCTCTCTTAACATAAAAAATGAGTTTGTAACAATTTGAGATTTATTATCGTTTACCTTTCAACAAATAGGCTAATTCCACCTGAAGATCGCTTCAGAAGGTTTTCAGTTGCTATCAGTTTGACTAAACAGTAAATGATACTCCTGAAAATGACCCAGGTTATCCAGGGTGCTTAATTTCTACAATGGAAGAATTGTAGTCCCTTCAGCTGGGTCAGCTGGTTACATGTGGCTTACTCTGCAGGTGTGTACGACTGAAGTAGAACAAAGAGTGCTGTCCTCAAACAGTATTTACTCTGATGAAACTGTCTCCTGTGTGGAGAGATGGCATCCATTCCATGCCCCTTTGGCTATTGCTACTGGTAGAACTGCTAGAGTCTCAGGAACTGGGAGCATAGCCGATTTCAAATGACAATGACACTGGCACAATGATATTGCAAACCTCATCAGTATCTCAAAAAAGTCTAGCTCAGAAGTTTGCCAGTCTCTTGAACTATTTCCCATTTAAAAATAAGTAAAAGAAAGCTACCCTGGAAACTTTAAAAAAGCAGGGCTATTTTTATAAAGCTTGTCAATTAATAGAAATTGAATTAACACTAGAAATAGTGTTAATTAGGGGTCTTCCCAGCACTGAAATAGCTCTGAAGTGGAATCTGAATCTCCTGTTTCAAGTGCTAAGATTGCAACAATATGAACCTCCTCACCTTCCAAGGCTGCAGTTCAGGGGGTTATGGTCTCATTCTCAATACTGCCATACGATCTAACAATGGTTTTGTTTTCTTCTCTGCAGAGTATTTGAATTAAATTGTTAGCATTTTAAGCCATGGTTATTGTGCTGGATTGTAGATTAATTTCACTGAAGTGAGAGTAGCATGAGATGAAAACCAACAGAAATAACACATGTGGCTGGATAGTCATTTTGACAACTGGGCTGGAAAAAAACTAATCACAAGAAGTTGTGAGGATGATCTGCTATGTTTTTGGGTTTTTTGATGCACTGGCTTTGTAGCTCCTCTGAGAAAGTTAAGTTTAAAATGACAAATGGACAGGACTGCAACACAATTTTCTACTTTACCCAAATGATGGTACAGTCAGTAGCACAAACCTCTGACTACCTTGCAAGAGAGATTGGCTGTGTATTGCCTGAAGAAAGAATGCCATGCACTTAATCATGGGCAGCAATTCCTATTGCTTCTAAATGCTCCTAGCCGTATTTCCAGGCTCAAACAGAACTTCTGCAGGTCTGTCTGCCCAGATAATGGGGTACTATGCTATCTCAACCATTAGTGATTTAGGAGCCATTTCAAGTTAGGATGGCCCAGGCTGTCAGTGAGTGCTGCTGCCACCACTGGCAGTGGAAACCAGTTGCCACTGCTAATCATGCTTTTATTTATGAAAAAAAAAAAATGCCTGGGAAATCCTGAGCTACAGACTACTCTAAGATAAGAGATGAGCACTGCACAGTACTTTATGATGTTCAAAAGTTTTAATTTATAGTGTGTTGCATTGTGATGCATGGCTTTGGCCCATGGTATGACATGGATTAAACTACCTTTACATGTCACCTATATCACATTCTGCCCTGGGGCTGACTCATGCATATGTCAGTCAACTGTATAGCCTAAATTAAATTGCATGTACATGTACTACAAATTCACATTGCTTAACCAGCCTTAGAGAACAAAGATTTCATATCCATTCTATATATGTTCTAGTGCTAATCTGTCATTATGGTCAGAAGTTTATCTAACATCCTGTATGTCATTTACTAAATCTTAACCCATTTGGATAATAGCCAGGTCTGGTGGGAATGTCAATACTTGATCATCTTTGAAACAGCCTTATGTATATTGTAAAACTTATACCCTGTGCAGTCTTGGAGGACTATTTAATTTCAGAAAAAATCCCTACTTCAGGTGTTTTTACCTGTGAGTAGCCATTCCTACTGTCTGCTCAATGCTGACATACTGTTTGTATGAAAAAATAGAAAAAAGCAAACCCAAAACCCCTCATGAAAAATTAAACCAATAGGGAAGGTACGGATGAGAGGAAACAAAGACTTTGACCTGGCAAAGCTAATGCTTCTGCCAAGAAAAGGCATGGAGAAAAAGAGTGCATGTTTTATTTTCTGGACTAACTGGATTTTTCAGGCTTTCCTCATTCTTTTCTCTAGGTATAACATTTTAGATTTCTCATAATGAGGGAAGTTCAAATAGTGATGCAATTCTCTAGATGTGGCTCCACAAATGATACACAGAGCACTTTACCTCTTCTGTTTATTACACATCACATGCCAGTCAATACAACCAAGAATAACTTAATTATTGTAACAGCACTGAGCGGTTGACTTAGTACCAAGTTTGAACATATTGATACTTATTTGCAGTATCCTGTCTACTCTGCCATTTTTCACTTACTGTTTAGGCATTTCTCTCCCCTAAGAAAATATTTTGTACTTTATTTAATTTCATTTATTGCATACTGTTCAAGTGTTTCTTATTTTTGTCTTCTCTGAAGTGTTCACAACCCATTAAAACTTATGTCATGTCCAGCTCAGTATTGGTGCGGGGTGAGAAGTTTTAATTCGGTATTTTTCCCCAGTTTTCTTCAGAAGTGGAGCAGTAGCAGGAATATTTGATGTTGTGGAGCATTTCAGTTCTGGCAGGGAATGAATGGCTCCACTGAAACTTCTCAGACCAGTTTCCCATGAGTCACACACCTCTAAATGCAGAGCTGTGGCAGAAGAAAATGCTGCTCTCCCCTGCTCCCTCGGATGAGCAGTTTACTGCCTCTCTATGAGCTCATTGGTTGGCTTTTAAAAGTCTGTAATTATCTCCACCAAGAATAGTATTAACTTTAGAAAACCTCCTTCAGCCCATCCTTTGTCTGCTGCCAGCTGCTATAGATCTGTCTGTCCCACTGAATTAAATTAGCACATCCAAAAGCAATGTCTCTGAAGTGATTGACAAAAATTCTGCCACTGCTCATAAGGGAAACAGGAGTAGAAAAAAGGCTAAAAGCAGCCTTCAGTGACTGCATTTGTGAGACATGGAGACTGTACCAGATCCTCAGCTGTTACATACTGTTATAACTCACTGAATATAAATATAATTGAGCTACACTAATGTTAAATCATTTGAGAGCATGGCCTGGAACACAATTAAATGTATCAAGGCTGAAGTAATTGGTCCACCACAAGGCATTAATGTAGTGGTTTACTTTTACCATGGGCTGCTCACATGCACTAAGCAACAATGATTGTGTTCTTATTTAACCCTCATATCTCTGTCATCTATATAACTCTTTTGTCAGTCACTGTTAGGCAATAGAGGCAGCTGGGTTCAATTTCTGGGTTTGCCTGCAAAAAGACCAGCAGAAAGACAACCATTCTAAAATTTTAGTTGACACCAGCTTTAGCATCCACCTCCAGTCTTGGCAAACTTTTACACTGCCTGAATCATGGTGCATTAGCAGTACATTTGCAATTACAGGCAAAGACTTTAAACAGCAGGATTAAATCAAGGATTAATTTTATTGTGCTGAAAACAGTAAAATGTTGGCTTTAGGAACTGGAGATGAAGAGGCACAATTGCTTAGGATGCACTGTTAGTAGTGCGGGTTCACCAGAGGAAGCTGCTATGCTCTGCTAGACAATTACAACCCGAGTTAATTGTCCTTGTGGTGCGGAGGTGGTGTGCTGAGCAAACCGTTCTCTCATGCCTAAGGCATGGAGAGTTTGGGAAAGCTCTGCTTCCTATTACAGTGCTGCTTCATTTTTGAATGGGAAATCAATTGGTTTTGACTCCAGGGTGCTGACATCAGAGTCACTGCCCATTGCTCACTCGTTTCAGGGTTGCTGAGTCGTGGAGCCCCGCCTGCAGCCCGGACCATGGGAATGTCGTTTCTGAGTTTCCCAGCAGTGGCAGCACTGGGATCTCTGCAGCACTCTGTATGCCTCGCTAAGTGTGTGTGGCTCTTAGGCTAAGCACCAGCTGGGCCCTGAATTGAAAAACCCCAGCCCAAAAGGGTACTGGTGACCATCCCTCAGCTGTTCTGATGTCTGGTGTAGTGTTTCAGCTCCTTGGGAGCCCTCTCTGAATCTGCCCTGTGCTTCTGAGCACCCCACCCTCTCTTACCTTCCCAAAGCAGGTTGGAGCACTGACTCCATGCACTGTGGACCTATCTTTTCCCTTGTCTATATCTTTGTACATGTGATTTGACCTCCAAATAAGTGCTTTCTCAGATTACTCCTTTCTGGACTTTCCAGGACTCTGAGGTGCTTAAGGTTTCATAGTAAAAATAACTTGATTTTCCTAAAGGGTTTGGAAAAAACCTGAGCTGTTTGGCATGCAAAGGTTGATATAAGGTTGATATAACCAGGGATTCCCCAGCTGTAGGGGAGACATGCAGAATGGTTACAAAATTTTTAGCAAATTATCTGTTTTGGGTGCAGAGATGTTGAAGGAATATGAGTACAGCCCTCAGAAAAAAGAGAAGCAAGAACCTGGGGCCAGAGCAAGTGGCAGGGGCTACAGTGGGGATTTCTGAGCAAGGAAGCTTTTTTTTAATTTTTTTTCTATTCACAGAAACAGGACTGAGCAAAGACTGTGTTTAAATAAGACAATTTACACAGAGAATATATTTGTCCCTGCTCACCAGCTTCTTATTCTAAGAGATCCACAGTTTTAACTAGACTGAGTAATATTATGAGTTGCATTTTTCCAAACATTATTAACCTGTGTAAGTATATCAGTGGTTATTTCTTGGGGACAGAAGGTGCTGTGCAAAAGTGTTAGGTGAATGTTTAGCATTGCATGTACCATTTTCAGCTCATTTCAGATGCGCTGCTTTTTTGTTATAGGATTAGATGAGAATGAAAAACATCGGATTTTCATGTAACAGGACATTTTAAGTTTGGGAAAAGAGGTGAATCCCTTCTAAGCTGATCAAATAATAACTTTTGTTGCAGATGAGCACGAGCTGAAGATTTAGAAAGCAATGAGCTGTATCACATCCCGTTTGCAAATTCCTTTCTCATGTGCTGCAAGGAAACGTTATAGATACTGAAAGAGAAGTAATGAGAATCATTTGCACAATAATGCAAGCCTGTTTAGATCCCACTTATCTAGTTCTTTATCTTTTCTTCCTGTCACATACCTGGAACATAATGGCATCCCTCCTGCTCTAAATATGTTACTTTAAACACTATGGAAAGAACCATCTCTCCTACCTCATGTAATTTAGTCACCTGTAATAGTCTGTCTAGTTCATATCATTAATGGAATCTCACTGTTAGAAAATGAGGAAAAATTGACTGGAATACGAATTTTCAAAATGTTACCAGAAAGCCAGTTCTAATTCTTGTGCTTTGTTGTTGTGGTCTGGAATTCCTTGAAAGCAAAAAGAGAAAGGCCAAAGCACAGCAACAAGAGCCCCTGAAAGCTGCTGGTGGAGCAGGAATGCCAGGCAGGGGATGAGAGAGAGCCGTGCTGCTGGTACTGACATGCAGCAGAAGGGCTCGCCAGTCAGTTGTGTCCTGTATGAAATCCAGTAACCTGCTGGCTTAGACTGCTTGATGTTTATGCAGTTGAATTATACTTGCCGTTCCTTTGGCAGTTCAAAGGTTTGACTAAAAAGTGAGTGCAGTGGATCACTCTTCAAAATTTTTATGTTGCTTTAGAGTAAGCTTTTGGCATGACACTTTCTATTTACTAAGAGTTCTCCTCTATTTAACAATATATTTGTTTTCTGAATCTGCTAATAGTGAAAATCTTGCTTTTATTCGGACAGTCAAGGAGTGTAGGAAGAAACCATATATTTTATGAACTCACTTCATCTACCTGAAAAAAAATAGTGGTTTCAGGCACACAGTTTCTTCTTCTTCAGCATGTATATGTATATATATATATAATTCTTTTTAAGATTCTTAGTTTGCTGGCAAATGACCCTCTCCTGTTTGTGTACTTGTAACATGCCTGCTTTAAGAAAGGTGCTCCTCTGTATCGCTGCTGCATGCTTTGCTGAAGGAACTGTTCTGAATTTCTTCATAAGCATCCTCTCCTCTAGCTGATAATTTCATTGTCTGAAAGGTAAGCTGCATGGGTTTATGATTACTAAAGGAAAAAAATATGTCTGGTAAATGAATCAATGTATGCTTGACTGGAAATTCTTCCGTGGAAGAACTGTCCTTGCGAAATTAGTCTTTCAGGAATTTGATTTGTTTTTTCCCCAACAATATGAATTTTGTTGGCATTTCATGGGTCAAGAACTGTGTTTCCCAGTATTTCTTATGACAAATGATTTAAAAATTATTAGAAACACATGTGTTTTTTATTTTATAGGCATTATTTTGACACTATTTCATTATTTTGTCACTTGTATATAAAATGCCATTTAACAGTTAAGTAGTTAAATAGATCTTTTTCATTTTGAATTAAGTGTTTTATAAACAGTTACACTTACTTTGAGACCAGAGACACTGAAATACTTTGGTATGACATCACAGTAAGCACTACTATCTGTCATGAAATACAAAAAGACCCTAATAATCAGACAAACATCAAGAATAATAACTTGAATCCAACAATATTCTTTAATTTTGTTACTAACTACATATTAAATAATTTACAACTTGCAATTCATTAAAAATAAAATATCTTGATAAAATCTTGTACTCTAAATTAGAAATTAAAGTGCGAAAATATTTTGTAAGATGAGCATTTATAATTTTGTTCCATCTCTGTTTAATTGCACTGATGGCCTTGAAAAAGTTGACCAGCTTAACATGAAACCAATGCCGTTAATAGAGTTGTTTGTTAAAAATCAACACATTGAGTAAGCAATACAGATTTCAAATATCTTAAATAGAGAGAGTTGTAAACAATAGTTTGTCTGTCTGCTGCAAATTTTTCATTGCCAAAGCCCTGCTCTTTCCTCTTACCTAATTTTTTTTTAATCAGCACTGTAAAGCTAAAAAATTATAAAAGGTCTTCTCTCTTCTAGCCTGCTGTGAAGGGGCATGGCCAGGTTTGGAAAATGCCCCACTGCAAGGCACTGGGGAACAGAAAAGGGAGTGCTCTGTTACTTGCAAACAAGCATCACAGCTTTGTTAGAAAAACTGCTATTTTTTTCAGCTGTGAGGCTAAGGAGAGCCACTCAGTCAATGAGGTCCTGACCAACTCTAGTTAAGACAGTCTGGCATTTGCTCTTCTTCTTTTTAACCCGACTTCCTGTAAGGAAATCTTCAACTTTTCACAGATTAAAATTCTTGTAGTCTGAAATGTGTTTTACTTTGCTCACCACACATGACACTTAAAGTTTCTGTCTGTTTGAACAGAAACTTTTACCAGGATAATGGTGACAGTGGTGTTTCTTGTCTTTATCATGGTTTGAAACTCTAGGCTGGGGGAACCTGTGCATAAGGGGCCAGGGATTTTCTACAAGACAGTATTGGGCTTGCATGGCAAGGTTTTGGTAGCAGGGTGGCTACAGGGGTGGCTTCTTTGAGAAGCTTCCAGAAGCTTCCCCATGTCCAACAGAGCCCATGCCATCCACCTCCAGGATGGACCTGCCACTGGCCAAGGGCGAGCCCATCAGCAATGGTGGTAGCACCTTTTGGATAGTTATGAAGGGGAAATAAATTCAGCACAGTAGCAGTTGGAAGGGACAAGTGGGAATATTGAGAGGAAAAACCCTGAAGGCAGAGAGGTCAGTGCCGAAGGAGGGGCAGGAGGTGTTCCAGGTGTTGGAGCAGATGTTGCAGCCCATGGTGCAGCCCATGGTGAGGCAGCTGTGCCACTGCAGCCCATGGAGGTCCATGGTGGAGCAGAGATCCACCTGCAGCCTGTGAGGACTCCTCACTGGAGCAGGGGGAT
Source organism: Pomatostomus ruficeps (assembly GCA_013400735.1). Taxonomy (NCBI): domain Eukaryota; kingdom Metazoa; phylum Chordata; class Aves; order Passeriformes; family Timaliidae; genus Pomatostomus; species Pomatostomus ruficeps. The sequence goes on along the minus strand of VYZT01006187.1, from coordinate 7,647 downwards.
GCCCAAAGGACACAGTGAGACCTTGGGGGAAGTTCACACTGCAGCAGCATCCTGGCAGTACTGTGGCCTTGTGGAGAAAGGAGTCCATGCTGGAGCGGGTTTGCTGGCAGGACTTGTGAACTTTTGGGGGACCCACACTGGAGAAGGGAAAGAGTGTGAAGGATTCTGCTCCTGAGAAGGAAGGAGCAACAGAGGCCAAGTATGATGGACTGACTGCAGCCCCCATTCCCCATCCCCTGTTCTGCCTGGGGAAAGAAAGTATAGCAAATTGGGAGTGAAGTCATTACCTTGACCCACGAGCCTTTGTTCTATTTTCTCTGCCCTGCCCAGCTGAAGAGAGGCTTTAGTGAGCACCTGGCATCCAGTCAGGGTTAACCCACCAGAGGGATATCACAGGATACCTGTTTATCACAAAGCTTTTTTAATGTGATGAAGGAGCTGAATGAAGAAACTTGACTGTTCATTTCCAGCAAAACATGAGGACCAGACGGGGGCCCTGTTTTCAGTGCTGCGTACTAAAGCCACCCAGAAGAAAGCAGATGTGATAGTGACAGAAAACAATGCAAAGCAGGTGGTGGGAATTCCAACCAAGGTCTCCCAGAAGGAGACCCCAAGGAAGTAAACATTGTGTTCCTCAGACTTTTTCCATGCCTTGGCTTTGCTCTGATAGTGAAAGTCATTCTTGACAAATAAACTAGAAATGTGTGGACAAAACAATTGTCCATTTCTGAACCTAACTTGAACCATGTGGAATACTTACTGCTCTGGATTCACATCCCACTTCAACATAAATGTGAAAAGACAGCTAGTGAGCAGAAACTGATAAACAAAGGGGTAGGAGAGAGGCTTGGACAAGAGGGAAAGTCTAATTAAAAAAAGGAATGCAGTATAAACTGGTATGTTATCTATAGGCCACCCATTTGTGCCAGCCAATTTTTTAACGGATAACACATGCTTCCCTTTAGCAAGTAGGAAAACATGTCTTATTCTTAATTGAATTATACTCAGAGAATGCAAGAAAAAAAGAGGAGTGAGGTGGGGGAGGAACATGGCTTTAGGTTACAGGGGAAATATGTTCAGAAATGGAGCCTTACACATCCCACACACACACTTTGAAACAGCCCGAGACATTTGGAAAAACTTCAGGTGCTACTATGTTCTCACATCTGTATCATAAACAGTTACTAAACACCGTATTTCCCCTAATATTACATTGTCCTGGGCAAACGCCCCGCTCTCTGTATGAAGCAGCGGCTCTGGTTATGCTCTGGTTGCACAAACCGCTGTTACTCTGGGTTTGATTGGGGCTGCAAAGGAAAAGGCATGTGGCAATGCACACTTGAGAAATGGGGCTTTGCAAAACCATTAAGACACTCCCAGTGGCCTAATGGTATGGTGTAACAGGCTATAACACCTTGTCATGGCTGGAAATGAAAATTGTTCACTTTTAGATGGCTTTAAATTAAATATAATTTATTTGGACTTCTCTGGCTTCTATGTTATTTCTTAATGGACACATTCCAAAGACAAATTTTGCCTTGTACACTTGTATTTGATGTAAAATTAAATTTTACATCTCATTCCTTTTGGAGCAATATTCTCCATCTTATTTCATGTGTTTTTCATCATTATCATAGTTCCTGGTGAAACATTTTTTTTTAAAAATGGAATCTACTTCCCAACTTCAAAGCAAAGCCAATATAAAACCTTCAGAATTTTATTTCAAAATTTCATGGGGAAATCAGTTTTCTCCTGTGATAAAACTGTAGCATAGGAATGCTGTCATTGTTGAAGAAATCTTTTTCATTCTACATTATTTTTTGTTAAGGATTCTGTAGAGGGCACCAGTAATATACCAAGAAACTGTGGCAGGAGAATAAAAAAAAACCAGCTGACTGTGCCCTATCATTTGAATCAATTGGCAGCTACATGCAGAAAATAAACCCACGGATACACAAAATATACAAAAGTATGTGGAATAATATAAGTTAAAATTTTAAATAGTTCAGATGCATTGTGAGGTTTGTTTTACTGTGACAAATCTCATGTTGATGCTGTAGTTGGAAAAAAGAGATTAGCTGGTTGGAAACAATTAACCAAACAGGAGGAGTCACTGAAAGAAAGGCAGGAGAGCCAGCAAAACAGGGTGAGAGGGAGCCAGGTGTGTCAGTAGCCAGAATGGGCATCCTGAGTGAGAGGCAGAAAGGAGCCAGCTGACATGGGGAGAGGGGTACCCAGGACAGGCTGCACCACAGAGTGCAACCACAGCTTTGCCTTCAAAGTTCTTCCCAGTGTTGTGGTACCACTGCTCTAGTCAAACACTTCATCACAACCCATGTGTTAATAGCAAATGTGACTTTTCTGTATTTGCCTGTTTTGATAAGTTAAAAAAAAAAAAGAGAGATTTCGTTTTATTAGCTGCATTTATTTATGAAGTGTGAGCTTTCTTAATAGGCAGAGTGGGAGGCAGGGGATTGTTCCAACATTCAGCTAATACAGAATCTCCTACTTCAGAGTAATAGCAATTGTCATTAAGAAAAAACAGACTCTAAGAGCAGTTTTTAGTTGTATTGTGACATAATAGCTGTATAAATCATGGCAAAAATGAAATGGCAAAACTATCTCCTTGCTGTATAAACAACTTTAATCTTTTTTGGTTTCATGCCATATATTGTTTGCAATCAGAAACCTACACATTTTTGCACATTTAAGAAACCTATGACAGATACACTCATGTTACTTTAAAAAAGTGCAACAGACATATCAAATATGTGACAGAATATATAAAATATATTTTTTTCACCTGGAAAGGATTTAAAATAGATTTTAAATTTAATTTCTTTAAATTAAAAAGTGAAGTGGCTGTTGTGAGCATATTTCACTTTGCAGAGTGTTCCTAATTCCACTTTTATTTATTTCTAAGCAGTCAATAATTTAATATGTGGTGACTGATTACATTTGTATTGATGGTAATTGAATTTAAAGAAAGCCCTGAAAATGTGTGTGTGTGTATATATATACATATTATATATATATTATTTTTTTCTTCTAAATAGGTATATGGTTCACTTTTTTAAAGATTGGAATTTTCATTATGGTAGACCAATAATTGTCATGTGAAAGTTCAGTTGTTGTGCTTGTGGTAAAGTTTAGCTTTGAGAAGTATAAACATCATATTTCTGAATTGAACAAGTGTCTGAAGACAAGAGAAGGGCATCTTAATCTTTTCATGCTTTAGTGGAAATCACTGTGTTGGTGGAAACTCCAGCACTGACAACAGCTGCCAATAGGCATTTTCATGGCCTTTGCGTAATCCTTATTCTTTGAGTGATTCTTGCATTTTCTACTTGTTATAAATTAAAAGACAAAATTTACCTCATTTGCTGCTCTAAATCAAGTCAGGATCAAATGTGTGTGTGTGTATAATGGTTCAAAAATTTCTTAGGGCTCTATTTTACAACCATCTGATTTCAGCTTGCAGACATTCATGTGAATCATTTTAACAGGCTTGACTGGGTTTACAGCCCATCATTTTGATTTGAATAAACCTCAAAACCCAATAGGAATTTCATCTCAAACCTTAAGAACGGAATCAAGACTATGCATAATCCATTGTAAACCATATGTCAGCCTACTTTCCCTGCAAACCTCTCCTAGCATTGTGAGAGGATTTGGAAAGCTCAGCAAACCTTGAGGAGAATCTAGCTTCTTGGCTTGTGACCAAACCTCAAACCTTAGAAATTGATTTTCTTTTCCTTGCAAAGGTTTTACACAGTTCTCATTGCCCTGTAGTTGTGTTCAAGGCAATTCTTTGCTTTTCAGTGCATGACTCCTGTGCTGCTTCTGAAGTGAAGCAAAACCCTTCCTGCAGTTAGCAGAAAACTGCCTCCTTCACCAATAGATATTTTCCCTAGAACAGTTTTCATACAATAGAACTAATTGTGGGGACAGATTTTTAAATGTATAATGTGTATAAATCTCACTATAAAGTTGTTTTAAGTTTTATATCTTACCTTTATCTCTTCATATATCACTTCTTATGATGACTTCAAGATGCCTTCAAGGTAGACTATATCTTTGTGTTCATGTAGTCCAAAACACAGCTGGAACATGATCCTGTGTCGGGCCTCTGGGCACCTCTGCAATATAAATAAACAGTAATAATAACAATAATAATAGTAATAATAGTCTCTTGTACAACTTCTGTGAACTATAGCTACGAAGTAAACCTTCCACGAACAAAGTTTCTTGGTGCCAGACAAGTTTTTGTTGGTCAGGAGTCTGCTCTGACAGACTCACAATTGTGGGAGTAATTCCTCATGCCAGCCATTCCTCTTTGGGGCTGTAAATTCTCCTCTTTGAACCTTATAAATCCATTGACCTCTATAACTTGGCACTTTGCATCAGAGAAAACGACCCACCTGCTAATGAATTTATTGAAACAAAGCATACATTTTGCTGACATGACCCCACGTTTTTCCAAATGCTGACTTAGAAATCTTTAGGGAAAGTCATTTGCTTAAAAAAAAGAGATTTTCTAAACTAATTCCTTGGCTTTATTTAAACATTTAAAATACATGTTGAAATGCTATATGAAATAGTGCCAAAAAGTGAATAATAGTGGATATTATTTTTAAATGCTCATCTGTAACTACATATCTCTAAACTTAAAATTTATGTTTCATGGGAGTTTTTTTCAGGGAGGAATGCATTATATTTTAAAAAGAAATTAATGACCTTCAGTAAAAGTAGAGATGGCTGACAACTCCGCTTTGTGTGTAGTAATAAAAACGGTTTATTGGCCTAACACAGTTAAACGCAGGAGCCAAATTATACTCAGGCTCAACTTCATATCTTGTGTGACTCTGGAGGCATCATGTGCTGACCTGGATTCCTCCCATTCTCCAATCCCACTTCTTTTTCTGCCTGAATGCAAAGCTTAGATGAAGGAAAGTAAATAGCTTTTCTTTCATTTAGCTGTATTTGTTTTCCATTGGCTCCTTTAAAGCAGCACCTGTAATGTCCCCAGAGCTCCCAAACCCATTTATTTTCTATCTACTACCTGCCAACTTGAAGCCAAAGCTAATTCACTCCAGAAGGTTTAACTCCCGTCAGCTCCAGTATCAGGGGCATATCAGTGCCACTGTGTGTAGGTGAGGATCAATAGGCTCAGGAAGCATAGAAAGGACATGACTGGAGGAAAACAGGGTTTAGAGGCTGATCATGAAGAAATCAGAGGCACCTGGTATCTGGATTTGGCAGGGTGGCTTGTTTTGGAATAAAATGGAATATTCCACAAGGAAAAAGGGAAACTCAAGCCTATTGTAAAAATTGAGCTGCAGTTTAGTAGTTTTCTCTTTTGACTCACAGCATTATTAAGAAGCAGACTGCATAGTAAGGTTAGAGAAGGATTTTCTTGATTCTGAAGGACTGAAATCCTAATTTTCAAAGCATACTTTAGCATCTTGAAGCTTCTCTTCCTCAGCCTCTTTCATGGAAATAATCCATGTGTACAGGCACTTCACTTTATGGACTCTAGATTGAACACTCACATAATGTCAAAGGTGACAGGAGCTAGTCAGAAAGATCCAAATCTATATAGCTTATTCATAAAAGTGCAAAACCATCCCCAAAGGAAAAGTTACATGAAACAGTTGCCATAATTCTGAGTGGTTACATAAGAAGAGAAATTTTGTCTGGAATCCTTGTGTTGTGATCCCCAGTGAAATTTTTTGGCAAAGTTTTGAGATATAGTTTATATTTCCACAGTCTCAAATTTAGCTCATAACCTTTAGCAGTTCTAACCTTGCTGCTAGAGTCCTCATTAAAACTGTCTGTATGCTTTCATTATATTAATTTAAAAGGACTACAAGATTATCTGATCTTGTGTGGCACTAATTTTCACTTATTCTAAAAGTATAAGTTTTATATAAGCTAAAGCATTTCTGTGTTGGGGAAAATAAACTGTATGTTACAGACATAGAAGAGGATAATCCATGATGCTACTCGTGTCTGAACTGTTACTTATGCAAGAAACTGAATGTCCATAAGAGACATGGGGAATCCCCAGCAGCCAAACTACTGTACAGGGGAAGGCAACTTGCATTGTCTTTGAAAATCTTGAAGTTAGAAAACATTTTCCTCCAAAATTGTCAAAATCAAGAAATTAGCATGACCCTTGAAATCAGTGTGGCACAAGAGCAAAGAACATACCATCTGGTTATCTGAGAAGCAGAATTCACTGCATTGATTTTTTCCTTTATTTATTTGTATGGATATAATTTGTCCTATGTCCCTTCTGTGAGGATTTCTTAGAGGAAGGTAGAAAAAAGCACAGTGAATGCAAGACAGACAATGGTATGCTCAGAGACAAAAGATTTCCATCAGTTTAGGGTGACTCTTTGAGGCTTGAAAGATGATGTGTGCCCGTGCTATGAACACCAGGTAAAACAACAGTAAATCCAATCTTTCGAAGGCCAAGGAAAACGGGGTAAATAGGCACATGTACATACTGTTGGATGGGGAGACAGATGAGCTACCCTGATCAACCAGCTTGCTACAAACTTATCTCACTTGATATCCAGTCCTTAGCCATCATTACACCACCATGAGAAAGACTGAACAATCCTTGAAACTGTCAGAGGTGTTTTCCTCCACACACTATGGTCCCAGCAGCATCTCAAGTTCTCTTCAGTTAACTGAGCACCTGTGTTCCATAAACCTTACAGCCACCTGTCCAGCAAAATGCGACCAAAATGCCCATATTGATGTGACATGCTAAGAGAGTTGGGATTGTTCCGCCTGGAGAAAGGAAGGCTTCAGGAAAAGCTTAGACCACCTTCCAGTACCTAAAGGGAGCCTACAAAAAAGCTGGAGAGGGAATTTCTTCAAGGGCATGTGGTGATAGGACAAGGGAGAATGGCTTTAAGCTGAAAGAGGATAGATTTAGATTGGATACAAGGAAGAAATTCTTCACTATGAGGGTGGTGAGGCGCTGGAACAGGTTGCCCAGAGAAGTTGTGGGTGCCCCATCCCTGAGAGTGTTCAAACCCAGTCTGGATGGGGCTTCAAGCAACCTGGTCTAGTGGAAGGTGTCCTGGCCCATAGCATGGGGTGATGGAACTGGATGATATTTAAGTTCTCTTGCAACCCAGGCCATTCTATGATTCTATGATATATTCTTAACATGTGGCCTCTAGAATGTATTTGTTCCACCTAAGTTTAAACACTTAAGTGAGACATCCAATTTAGGAAAATAAAACCTTGGACACTATGGCACTCCCCAGGCAGGCCTGCTAGGCCGAGGGCCTGAAGGAGAGCCACACAAAGAACACACAGACGCAGCAGGAGAGAGAGCAGGAAGAGAGAGGGCAGAGCCCTCCGACTTTATTTATATGTTTTCACACATCACTGTGGATTGGAGGTAGAAATCACTACCTCCTATAATCCACTTGGTCAAAGTATTTGTCAATCATATTTCTCTGCCCAATATAGTGGAATTTGTAAACACACCTACAATTTAGGAAAACATAGATAATAGAGAGAAAACAAGTCATGGCCATGAGAGAGAAAGTCTAACAAGAAAACACTGAACACTGCAAAGTCAAAACAACAGGACACCATGGTGTCAAAGCAAGGGTGCACATT
>VYZT01006185.1:10646-57734 GCA_013400735.1 Pomatostomus ruficeps | reverse complement strand
GCAGCCAGACAAGGTCAACCCACTTCAAACTTAAACTCAGATATGAATGGTTTGTGCAGCTTGTAAGTGTTGTGGGTTTAGGTTTTTTTCCCCAAAGCTGGACAGACCAGAGGCCATAAAGGTGTTAAACACTATATATTTAGTAAACTTTGCACAATAATCACATGCCAGTGTTTATCAAAGGTATTCAATAGACATTTAATTGTATTGTGGAATAGTAAACATGCTGATACTGACTGTCTTAAATATGCTTTCCCTAAAATAAGAAATTCACAGTATGGCATAGTAAAAAGAATCTGAAAATGCATACTTGCATTTGATTTAACTCTTAGTTTCACCTAAAGACACATCAATTTTTACTTAAATAGTGATCTAAAAATTTTGAGTGCTTTTGGAAGAAAAAACATGGCAATCAAAGATAATTTTTAACAGCAGGCAGATCCTTCACTATGTGAAATAAATGGGAGAACTATAATCTATTTAGGTGAATTGCCACTTAAGCCCACATCTGCAACAGTATATAAGAGTAAATTCAATATCATTTGTTTAGTACTCAGTAGGGCCTGAAAAATTGTGCTTGTCCATGAGACATAAAGATAAAATTATACATTTTTAATTAAAATCTAGACATCTTCATTAAAAGTAATTTTCATGCACCCAGAGCTTCTTATATAAAAAGGATGATATCAATCCTCCTTAGCTAGAATTTCAGGATAGGTGTGGCAATACGCTAAGTGAAAATGACGGGGTGAAGTAAAAAACACACAGCAAACTTTGTCAGTCTAAGAAAACATAAGAAATCCAGGTGTTACTTTAATACTTTTATTCTTCAGATAAATTGATTTTTCTTTCACACAGTTTTCAGCATGAAAAAAATATATTTTTAAAAATATATAATTTCTTATTTTTATCATCACAGTAAGCCCAAAGGAAATGTCTATGAACTTTGGAAAAGTACTGGCTTTTACATTTTTACCTTATCGCTCATAAAATAGTTTTGGGTTGAATACAATATTTTTCTTAAATAACATCCTCAATGACTCACAAGTAGTAGTTACATTCACTTGAGCTTTTGTTGCCATGTCTGACTTTTGTTCTTTTACAGGACAATATTAATAACTTGGAAGGGAGGCAAAAGTTATGCCCTTGATTTTAACAAAGTGAAGTAATTGGAGTATTGAAAGCACAACACTGGAATAACAAGATGACCTGGATTCATTTTTCTAGTTCAGTTAAAGCTTGGTAGCAAAACTGAGGGGTTGCAGTACATCACACCAACCTTTCCCTGATCAGAATAAGTTTCTAAGTTTTCTATGTAATCATTTTTTGTGGCTTTTAGTCTTAGAAGAATATTAACATGAATCCTGCAAACTCTCCATTATCCTGAGTTCAGGGAGATCTCCACTTCTATTAACTTCTTTGCTGCCTTTCTCTTCTTAATCTTTTTAGCCACCAAAGAAATTCCATGTCCTGGGTTAAATTCAAAAGTTCTGGTAAGAAAGTTTGCAATTCACTGTATTCACCTGTATCTCACTGAAAAGTCTACTTGTGTAACGCTACCCTGCATTGTAAAACTACCCTGAGGGGCAGGTGAAGGAGTAGGCTAGAAAAGAAAACCATTAACAAAAGAAGGGAAGGCAGGAAGAAGAGTAGAAAATAGTAATTTGAACAACAGATAAAACATAGTTTTTGTTTTTATTGTATGTTCTAATCCACATGACAGTGATTGTCCTGGGCACTCAGCCCTGGGGAAAATTTAGATTCAAGCTCAGCCTTGGAGTTTGAGCCCAAGCCCATGTCTATTCCAAATGGACATTTCAGTGACCCTTCTGTGCCATTCTGGATCCTCCCACTATTCTTACAGATGCACAGAGTATGAAAGTAAATTTTAATTTTCAGTCCTGGAAAGCCTGCCAGAACTAATACAGCAAATTACAGGGTAAACAGCTGCTGTGCTCCTAACCACGGCGAGCAGGACTGACATGACTGCTGAGTTCCCCAAGGCCTGCTGCCACTCTCTGAATGATAACTAGCAGCAGTGGAGGGAGAAGGGCTGCCCAGCCTGTCAGCAGGCTTTGACCACTCAGCCCAAACCCAATACAATTATTAGAGTGAAACATCACTGCTCTAAAAAACACATCTGTGTCTTTAATTACTAACTTGGAAAAAAACAGTAGAGACCGTATTAGTATGCTGGCTGTGGAGACATAAATGTTCACTATAAAATGTTAAAATGTAATAGAAAAAAGAAGAAACGGCTTGTGGTTAAAAGGCTTCCTCCAGGCTATTGAAATAAAAAAGTAATAATTTACCTTGGTGGAATTAATTACTTTGTTCCCTCCTTTCAACTGAAATGTTAGTTATTAATTTATTAATCATTAATTAATTAATTTGGGGGGTTAATAGATATTTAATAACTTTCCAAAGAGTGCAATTAAACATTTATTATCGTGTTTATTATTTAATTATTATTAAAAATTAGGGGATTTCAGTTTGTGCATCTGTTTTTCTCTTCACCAAGACATTGAAGCACACTTTTCAAATTTTGTTGGTTTTATCATCACCCTTATTGCTTTTGTTTTTTTAAAATCTAGTGAGTCTGCTCCTCTATGTTTGAGGCAATGAATGTCTGTAGCAAAAAAATATGGACTTTGCCTTCAGAAGAAAATTTAAATAAAGATGATGAACCCACGTGGAAGACTTTCCTAAGGTACAACTTCTGTGAATTTCTGAGTGGCTGAAAATGAAACTTTTAGAGTGAAAGCTATATGATCCTACAAATGGTGGAATTTCAACAGAAAAAGACAGCAGGACTGATACTGAGTCAATGCTACTTGATTTTATTCGTAACTCTTGCACCCCTCATTGTCTTCCACAAGGCATGTAGTTCTGATTTCTTTCATGTCTTCATTTTTCCTCGCTACGCCCTCCTCTGTTCATTTGAAACATCATCCTAAACTAGACTCAATAAAGATCCCAGCAACATATATGAAGTTTTAACTACCACAAGCCCTCAATAGGATTAGAATACTGTAATTGTCACAGCTATGCAACACAGGTTACGGAATATTCAACTCTCTCCAGCTACAACATATATATAGATTTACTTTGACAGTGTTCATAATAATATATTTAAAATATTACTTATATTACTCAGAAGGCCCACAGAATTAGTGACTGCATTAATAGATAGCTCTATCAGACACATTATAGATCATAAAAACCCTATATCTTGCTTTCTTGAAGAACAATATAGTTTACTTTATCATGTCCACATAATTGCTGTACTATATGGTGAGGAAGACAATGTATATGTATATATGTATGTGCACATAAGCACGTATGTAGATAGATATATAAACATAGAAGCTTTTCACGTCTCCCCAGAAAATACCTGATCATTATCTGTAGCCTCTAGACACCAGTTTTGGATCCTTCTTAACTGTCAAGTCTGAACAATGTCTGTCTAAGATCATTATCAAAAACCAGTATGACACAAATCTTCACTCAAACCATTTCATTATACTACATAATTAGACAGCATTATCTGAATCCTGTCATATTTATTGTGGGTAATATTAGACATTCAAAATAGGCATGTGAATGTTCGTAAGACACCTAACACCTTTCCCTTCAATGAGCGTGCAGCTGTAACTTTCTTTTCGTAAGCACACTGCACTCAGAGAGTATCCAAAAAATTCCTGTCAAGAGAAGAGATCAGTTAAATGAAATGCTGAATTGATACCAAGATTACCTGAAAGTTTCATTCAATTAAAAGATTTACAGGAAAAAAATCAAATTGCTTTATTTTTAAAAAATTACTAAGATCTAGATAATTTATTCAGTTCTGGCTTTATCTTGCTCTGTAAACAAATAAGGAAAGAATCTCATCCATTAGGCAATCCAAGAAAGTCGTATTGTTTTGCCTTTGAGCTGTACAATTCACTGCTTCACCACAAATCTGTGCTTAATTAAGATCAAGTTGTAGAGAATGTGATTTTTTTCCAGTAATGGTGTGTCTTTTGCCAGCTCACAATGGAGATGTTGTGCACAAAGCAGAACTAAAGAGACCAAATCTGAATCTTTCAGGTGCTTTTTTTGTTCTTTACTAAACTAGAAGTAATCCAGTGTAACAAGCCAATCTGCTTCCTCTTCATGGATACTTTAGCAATGAATGATTGATGTTATTTTCCTCAACCTTTTGGGGAATTTCAGGCAACTGAAGAGTATGATCTACCTTGTCATATGTCACAGCCAGATAAAATAGCAATATTGTATCATATCCCATTGGGGGTGCTGTTAGAGAGAAAATGAGAAATTAATATGTGGCTGTAATATACGCCAAGGTAGTATTTGCAGCAGTTAATAGGCAGAAGATTAGAGAACTGGAAAGGTACCAGCTTTCACAGGTCCTGTTAATAATTCTTGCTTCTTGTCACAGCATTATCACTCTGCAAGAACTCCAGGATATGACTGCACCAAGACCTTGTCTTCTCCCTTAAGATACAGATTACATAAAATCACTCTTTCCAGCTCAGCTTGATGGACAAATTTCCACTCTATCTCTTTTTCTTTAACTTGCCCTAACTTGTACTAGCCTTATAAATATTGAAGGGATTGGAAAGCCTAAAATTAAATCTACCAACTTCATCTGGTTTGCAAGCATAAGAGAATGCCCCTCTGCTCTGTCTGCTTTGTTGCTGTGAACAAAACCAAAACGCAATGTGAGTTGCAAGCACACCTCTCTTGAAACTCAGTGGGGTCAGTGTGGGTAACAATGCAATCTGCATATCTAAGGAACTTCAAAGGATTAAAAAGTGAGTAGAATGTCTTTTAGTCTTAAATCTGTCACATTATCATCAGTCTGCTTTATGTTGCCATCTTTTCCTGGTTTTTTCACTGAATTCCAGGTAGGACACATCCTATTCTTCCCCCTTTTCTCTAAAAACAGCTGCATGAACATTGAAACATGCAAGGAAAACATCCCCTTTCTTGTACCCAGAAAAAAAGCAACCTCTAGAAAGCACAAAAAATCGCTACAATGAAAATCGTGACCAAAGCCTACATGTCTGGTACAGAGCACATTAAATTTCCTAGAAGGAAAAAAAAACCAACAATGTTTATAGTCTTATTGCCATATAGAAAAATGCAAAATAGAGAACCTAGGTTTAAATATTCCATTGAGAAAAATTTAGTCATCAGATTTGAAGAAAACTATTTACAAAGTGTCACCTGAGATTCCTCAGGGCCTGGCATTTCAGCAAAATTTTGTTGTATTTTCTTGAAGGTGGTAGCAATTCCAAAGGTGTTCTCTGGCATCTGAGTAAAACCAGTATCAAAACCCTGTGCTGTGGCACAAATTGATGCCGGAGTGTCTCCATAGAACTGTTGCAGTAACAGCCACATAATGTAATAAACATTTAATAAATATTTTATAAATAATACTAACGTAGAAGTTCATCGTCCCCGCAGCCTTCTCATTTAACACTTTCTCTAGAGTATTTATTTTTCTGCTTTATTAAAAATTACCACATCTTACAGAATGCTGCAAAAATTGGAAAAGTTCCATAATATTTATTAAAATGTCCTGTATGGGACAGCTTTACACAAGCTGGTTTTAATTCAAGTTAGAATAGAGAGACTTGTCTATAAAAAATCTTCATGATGCATACTATGGAAAAAACTGCCCTTCATCTCAAATGAATCCATCTTGTCAGTCTTCCCAACAAACTTCACCCCTTATATACATATGTGTGGGGGTGTGTGTTTAGAACAATGTGCAAAAAGTGGTCCTTAAACAAGGCAATCTCAACTCAAAATAAAAATATAAAGAAACAAGCTTCCTGTAAATGACAAATTAAAAAAAACAAACCTGAACAAACAACAAAACCAAAAAGAGGTTGTATTGGAGAAATTTAACTAGTTAAAAGGAAAAAGTAGCTTAATGAAGAGTTGTATGCAATAAATTAAAAGCAAATGAATGTCAACTTTTTTTATGGGAAAGTCTCAAGATATATTTGTGAACCTGGAAATATCGTGATATTTGATAATCTCGTTTTGTAAACCAGAGAATATTTTTAAATTTATTAATCTTCTTATTAAAGTTCTACATTAAGCTGGAAGCAGGATTTCCTACAGATGTTACAACTAGGCAGCTGCAAATTCTAACCAGAAGTTTTCTGGGTAGTTGGAGCACTTCTAAGCGGTCTGTTCTGTGTAGATTCTCTAGTTTTCAATAATACTTGAGTTATAATGCTGATTTTGCATCAGTTTGGACAGTTGTGTTGGAGATTTACGGAGCATGCCTAAACACAGGCATCTAATGCTTTCTGGGATATCCTTATACCTGATACAGTCAGAGAGGGCCCTTCTGTTATGGTAGCTGGAGGCTAGGCAGGAAACTCTAGGATAGCACAAATATTAGTACAGTCCATGCTCAGGCAAGTAAATCATGCCCAAAAGTCTCCCTCCTCCGTCTAACCAAGTTTTTATGAAACTTACAGAAACCTAATACATCTGAAACTTTTGTCTGTCAAATTTTGTTTAAATCTGTCAACAGTTTCAAACACACAGGCATGATGGTGTCCCAAGACTCATTTTCTTATGAAATCATGTTCAAATGCCACACTGAAATAAAGTGTAAACACTCCAACCCACAAATGTTAGGTTAGGAAAAAGCATGAGGAAATAAGCTCCATTGAACTTCTAGGAGTTCTCCATAAACTGCAGATGCCCTTCTAACATCTGATTAGTCTTAGCAAACTGCAGATGCTCATGTAGAACTACAGTAACAGTCCAAGAACCAGTTGGAGTCCCATGGGGCTTTGCTTGGTTTTATTTTTCACTCTCTTTACACAGCAGTGAATAGCTCAGGTCAATGTCTATCCTCACACCTCTTGTTAGTCAGACAAGACTGCCTGAACCACTAGTGAAAAAAAAATAATCTTACTCTTTAAGGGTGCTTGCTCCTGAAAAGCTTATGCCACATATCTTTTGATATGTTACTTATGTATGGAAAATAGAGCTTCACTTTTCTTAGGTTCCCAGGTAAACAGCACATCCTACAAAAGGTGATGCTTATATTATAATCAATGACTTTATTTCACAAGGCATCTGTGCCTCCTGTTCACTAACACCTTTTAATATAAATAACAACTGGCATCAGTTGCTCACTCTCCCTGATCCCCAGCAAAACGCTGTAGCTTTATTAACTGAGCTATGTTGTTATTTTATTTTGAAGAATTTTTCTAAAGAGACATTATGAACCTACCTTGATGTATGACTCACTTGTCACCCTGACCTAGACAGCATGACTGGTGTTTGTACGTGCTAGCTTTATCAGAGCATTGACATAGAAAGAGGCAATTATGTCTGTACACTACCCATTAATTGATTAGCAAGATCTATTGTAATGTAAAGAAGAAAAAAAAAAAAAAACAAAACCACATAAACCAAACAAAAAACCAAACTAAACCAACCACCACCGACAGAAAACAAATGAAGAAAACACACACACACAAAAACCCAAACAAAAAACAACAACAAAAAACTCCCAACCAAACAGACAACAACAACAAAAAAAAACAACAACGGAGAAAACCCAACAACCAAAACAGTCATTTTGCCATAGTTTAAGTCCTCTTCCTATGGTTTGGAAGGTGAAAGTAAATAACACACAAAAAACCCGACTGTTTCTGAAGCAAGAAGCTGCAGGCTGTTTTATGGGAATCTTTAACCATAAACCACATAGCAAGCCCTGTAATTTACTTACACTGCTTACTGGGAAGATGGTGTCCCAGGGATTTTAATCTGACATTCAAAGGGTTCCAAGGACTCTTAATTATTTCCAGAATATTGACAAAAATATATATGGAAGCAAATTGAACAGGAAAAGCAGAATGCCCAAACACACTAGTTACTTTACCAGAAGGAGAAAGTATGACTTTTTTTGTTTATCACTGGTTTAAAAGATGTGAATACAACTCATTTTCATCAGACTTTCTGGAGTTTAGATTGGGCTGACAAAGTGGAAAAGGAAAAGAAAAATCTCTAAATCTTATTGTTATATAAGAGATTTAAATTTTTCAGTCTTAGATTTTTTGCTTACTGTAAAAAAGAAAGAAAATAAAAGACAAAAGGCCACAGGTTTCTTCACTTCTCTGCAGCTGTCAGGGTTTGGGATACTTTTTCTTTTTTTTGTTTGTCTCTCTGTCTTGGAATTTTTCCCCATTCTAGTTGCTGGGGAGGGCAGGGGGGGGGGCAGATAATGGGCAAGTGATTAGTTGCCCATCAGTAATCAGGGTGGGTGATTAAGAAGGGACAAAGCGTTGGCTCTGAGATGGGTGCAGCTGGCTAGCCCTTATCTGGGATTCCCTGATATCTGGGATTTTTCCCCTCCGGGTGGGGCGGAGGTACTGGGTGACTGGGACTAGTTAAAAAGAGCCAAGAACAGCTGGAAGGTACCTTCTTCGCTCCTGGACACTGAGAGGAGAGGGAGAGAGACTGCTTGGAGCTNTATATATATATATATTAGTAAAGGACTGTTATTCCTCTTTTCTCATACCATTGCCTGAAAGCCCCTTGATTTCAAAATTTTACCAATTTGGAGGGAAGGGGGTTACATTTTCCTATTCTAAAGGAGGCTTCTGCCTTCTTTAGCAAATACCTGTCTTTGAAACCAAGACAGCACCAGTGAGAGGAACTTCTGTTTTCTACACAACAGATGATTGTTCATTTCTTCCATTTTTCTTATGTTTTGCTGTTAACAAATCCCCTTTATACTCCTCCCAGACTTAAAGACCCTATAGTTTATTTTAAAACTTTTAGTCTTACTAATATTTGTTTTTAAAAAAATTCTATCTCATTTCCCTTTAAAACTGAAAAGTCATCAATACTCTTTCTGTTTTTTCCCAGGCTGTGGCTTCAGACCAGTTCACAAGAATGAGGGCTTGGTATCCAACTCTATAGAGAACAATTTGGATAATTTATGTAAACAGACATAGATATTATGTAATGTTTAAAAACATTATAATAACAGTGGAACTGTAGAGAGAGAGATCCTAAGTCAACTGAATTGCCCTCTGGAGATGCCTATCCCTTTCATGGAACCTTGGGTGACTGGAAGCAACTGCAGCTGCCTCAGATGAGTGCTTAGGACATAAGTGGGATGAATCCTGTCCCTGTCCTAAGTTTCCTACTGAAACACAAATATTTTTTAAATAGTCTTTAAAAGTAGAGATGTATAATAAAATCTTCCCTACTTGCTCTTTGCTGAAAAAAAAAAACCATTACCAGGTTGGAAAACAGGTTAGGGCCTGTGATTAATGGGGCACAATGAGGTCCCAAGTCTTCAATGACCAATTTACACATCTCAAGACTGGGTTTCTTGTCATTAAATGTTTCCTGGATTGATATTTCTGTAGGATAAATTACATTAGCAACTTTTCCCAACTATTTGACAGATAATAATTTATCCTTTTTTTTGGATATGCAAAAGAAAAAACATTTTGAAAACAATAATGTAATATTGTCTGATGTTCTCTGCAAATAAATGCAGTATTGTGCTCTGTCTCAGTTGATGCTCAGAAGAGTATAGGATATTGATTTAAAATATTCTGTCTCTACCAGTACAGGAAGGGTTTTATACATCTGATTGACTGTGGCAGTTTGGTCAGCAGTATATAGGAAAATGTTTTTTGGAGAGAATTTTTATGCACAGATTCTAAGCTACAGACTTAATCTGCAGTCGAGACAAGACTGCATGAATCACCTTTTCTTCCTATTTCTCTCTCTCTCTCTGACTCTTCAAAAAGATCTGTTTGTCTCACAGCCCCAGAGCTTGGAGATTCACATCTTTTACAGTAGTTCTGTTTTCTTATATATAGACTTTTTTTACTTCTATTGCCTTCACATGAAATTTGGTGACACACAATTTTTCTAAGAATATACTGGATGAGTAGACATTAGTACTAATTCCACATTCAGAGATTTTGTATCATTTTCACAAGGATATGGAGAACCCATGGATAGGCTAATCTAAATACATGTATGCCATATCCTGATAAACATTTCAAGAGTTTCAGAGATGGGAGATATCTCTCAGTTGCCCTACTGGTAATACTGGAGTTAAATTTCAGAGAGAGATGACAAGATCATGCAAGACAACTTTAGTTCCCCAAAGCTGTGACATGGTGAAAGATAATTCACTTCAACTCAGGTGCATTCCAGATCAGTGATTAGTGCCTTTTTTTTCCTTCTCTTTTCTTCTGGGGTGGGGGGGTGTGGGTGTGGAGAGAGAAGTTTTTTGAATTCTTACCAGTATTTTGAACTGTAGGCAAAGACAACTTGAAAACTCAGAGTCAAATTTCTAGGGAGATATACATTTCCTCATTAGTATTCCCATTTAAATACAGCTACACCATTTAAATAGTCACGTTCTACCTAAATGTTACCTGAAAATCTATTCAAAGCATAGGTTTTATTCAAGGTATAATTAATTCCCATGCCTGTATTTGACACTGTGGTTGAATCCTAATTAAATCTGAACAAAGACAAACAAACAAACCAAAAAAAAAAGAGAAAATGTTTAGGTTTTGGTTGAGAAAAACAGTTCAGGGAAATGTTAATATCATCAACTAGACCTTTGCCTACATCAGTAAGGGTTTGCAAGGTGCCCATTAGCAGAGAGGCCCTGAGTCACACAGGCCCCTCTGCACCCTGTTCTGTACCAGCCTTTGCTTCTGCACCGGGGGATCTTCTGGACAACTGCCCAACCCAACAAGGATCTGCTTGGCACAAAGACTGAGGTCTGCCTCAAAGGAGCTCTAGATAAAATGACTCTAAGAAAAGGGTCTTATTAGACCCTTCATTATTAGAATGTCTCTTAAAATGCACCAAAATGTCAGGGTCTTAAAACTTCATGATATAAGGCTGTATCATTATTCTCATTTCAAAATAAAAGGTTACTCTACTGTCATCCTCTGCTCCTTCTTGGGCTTTGTATATTCTGACTGTGCATAAGATCTGAAGTCACTCATTTGATATTGTTGGTATCTACTGGGTAAATATTTACTAGGAATCTTTTGGAGGCACAATAACTGAAACCACCATATCAGGCAAGGAAAGAGTTAAATACTGTGTTGGACTCAAAGTATAAATGATTGTATCAGCTGAAGTCTATGTCAAATATGATGTGATTTGCAGAGCTGCACGTGAGAATGTCAACCTCCTTTGTTCCCCTTTGTAGTTTAGTGACAGTGACTTCATACAGTCTAGCAGCAGTGTCATGAATATTCTCAGGAGTAGGTGGATGACATATTCATTGAGAGCTGTACAGTGGATTGCATACAAAACCAACAATATTTTTGAATAATGTTAGTAAAACTGTGATATGTCTGCCACCGCTTTTCATATTTTAAGCTCATTTGTCTCCATTTGAATCTTAGCTATGTTTATCAGAAGCTCTTGTTTTAGCTATGATAGCATTATTTTCCTAGCAAGCATCTCTGATTTTGTTGAAAGAAATATATTTTAACCTGAAATAACCCCCTTGCTATATAAACAAGTGAAATAACCGCAAAAAGCTTGATTGATCTTACATACATTTTTGTTCAAAATTAGTGTCCTTTGGGTCAATTAGCAACCTTAAATGTAGCATCCACAGGAACTCTGAAAAAAGCAGGTTCCATCTAAAGACGACATGAATTGTCTGCTCAATCTGACAATATATATAAAAACCATTTAGCAAAACCAAAATGATCCAGTTCTGGTTTACTCTGTAATTTAAGACATTATAACGAGAAATCACTACAGTAGTGGTTTGGCAGATAAATACAAGGAAGAGACTCGTGGTTTTAACATAAGCCTGCAACACAGGAAAAGTGTTTTCTATTTTTGGTCTGGGCACTGACTTCTTCAGTACCCACGCGTGACTTACAGTTCCTGAAAGGTGAGTGTCCAGGGATCCCAGTGACTTCATCTGGGATGTGATCACCCACCATTTCTGAAAAAAATCCCCCACCTTCTTTATAATTTAGGATTTTTGTCTATGAAATGATGTTTTGAGATGGTCAGATGGGGGTTGAGCACCCATTATTTTATCTCATTTTAACAGTTCACCCAGGACACATGAATAGAATAAAATGGACAAAATAATAAATAAAATAGTCACACAAATTTTCACTATCTGTTAATGTCACTACAAATATAAGATGTGCTGTTGATTCCCCCTAAAAACTTGGGTGTTATTTTCAATCATTATTCATAGCAGTGAGTTTATGTCTTTTCAGCAATCTCATACTTCAGGAATGAAGCTCTTCTCCCAACTCTTCAGAACAGCAATTGAGAAATGATGCATTAGGATTACAATCGTTTATAGTAATTAGCTAAAATGGTGCATTAGGGTTACAATCACCCTCTTGTGAACATCTTTCATGTCTGAATTCTCTAGAACAGTTTTCTCAGGATAATACTTTTATAAAAATGCTTTAACACAATTTTATTTTCAGAGTTCAGTTCATACATGTGCCTTGCATATGGTATCCCACACTTACGCTATCACACAAACACAGAATGTAAGTGCATTTGTAGCTGTGCACACATGTAAAAAGGTTTAATTTTAGCTAGTAAAGAAAAATGGGACATCTCTGGAGTACCTATTCTAGCTTTCTTATCAGTTTTACTATGTATACAGGATTATTTAATGTACTAGAAATTAATTTACTTTGCACTAGTAACATACCTCCAACACAGCAACCTATGACAAAAGATGAGTATCTTGTCAGTGCCTAGAAATCTTTCTTTTTGATGTTCCTTTCTCAAGATTCTCATCTGTATATTGAGGTGTCAATGGTAAAATTACAAATATAGAATGTTTTGTCAGTTTTGAGATTTTAAAACTTCCTCATCACCCTTGCAAAAGACTGTCACAGCTGTAGTTATTAGCAAACATTTTAAAATATAGAACAATATTTTTTAAATTGTGAAACACTTACTGCCAAAACATAATCTAAATCACTTCAGTGGTTGATAAAAGTATCCCCAGAGAAAAACATTATTAATAAATGTAATTAATTTAGTGAGGCAACATATACAAAGATATGCAACAGTGAACTATTAATTTCTGTTGAAATAATTATTTACAAATATTCATCTGTTTCCCCAAGACATATTAATGAGTTGGAAAAAATGTTTACATTGTATGATTGGCTGAAAAATAGCTACGGGCTTTTGCCTTCAAAAATAGTACTCTTCTTCATGTTTTGAAAGAGAAATGCTAACTTGATTGCACCTGAATTAATGCAAAAACTGCAGCTTTCAGTCAGCCAAAATTACTAATAGATATACATAAAAATTATTAAATAACTTAGGCTAAAAAAAGAATATCTGTCAGAAAAATATCATTTTGTCATTTCATTTTAAAGTAATATCTTCATTGGTAAGGTTGCCTACAGATAATTTTTGAAAGGGTTGAAAACTGAATTAAGTTTCAGTTTGTTATGCCTGAGATATGTTCACATTTGTTTCACCAAGAGAATTTTTGATGACTCTATATAATTTAAACATCTTTTTCTGTGAGGTACAATATAAATCTTGTATTGTTTTCATGGTTTTGCAGCTTAGGCTATTTTCTGAAAATCTTTTATCCCTGTTTTCTAGACTTTTCTTAGAATAAACTGCTCCGTTAATAGCATGCAATAGATGAGAAAGCATTCCTTTGACTAATGCTTTCTTTCAGAAGGTATCAATTTACTAACTCCATAGAGAATTTCTGCATAGATTGAAAATCTCAACGCTCTCAGATGTTGAACCCAACATAAGAAAAGCATATTTTAATTGTATCCTTTCACCATCATTCTCCAAAAGGTTCCTTACACATAAGTCTGTCTTTCCATTCAGTGCCTACTGTGAGTTGACACTATGAGAGTTTCTTTCTTTTTCTCTTTTTTTCTTTCTTTTCTTTCTTTCTTTCTTTCTTTCTTTCTTTCTTTCTTTCTTTCTTTCTTTCTTTCTTTCTTTCTTTCTTTCTTTCTTTCTTTCATTTGGCTTCCTGTTACATGTTGCCAATTTTCTGGCATTTGCTCAGATAATTTTATTTGGGGAATGTTGACCCGAGATGAAATCATGTTAATAGACTTCATCAAGGGTGAGATTCAGTTGCCTTAATGCAGGCACCTCATGACATTTTTACCCTCTAGGGTATCCAGAATATCTGCAAAGAGCTGGCAGATAGGGCATGGGCCCCTCAGGATACCCATGCCTTTCTGGAGAGCCTGGTGGAGGTCTGAGACACACCCTTAGAGGGAAACCCTAAACTAAGGAGGAAACAACATCCCTAAATGTTTTCTTGTAACATATATTTTTGAATCTCTTACTGAAAATGCACAATGCAATGTGTAATTATATTTTTAAGGTTCTTTGTTGATTCTTCAGATTTAAGTCTTATTTAAGGAAATGTGATCCCTATAGAAGCACCCAGATCACATTCAATGCTGATGTCAGTGATGACATAGATACTAGAGCAAGCAATAAAATAGAGAATCTCACTAATATGGATTTCACCATGTTTATAAAATAAAACAGAACCCTCACAGTCTCTTTACAGTCAATCTTTCCCCCTAAAATTTTTCAGCATTACGAGGTCATATAACAAGACAGTGCTGTAGGATTGTGTTCACTAAAACAGAAAGTCACAGTTACAGAAAGGTTTACGTTAGTAAAAATAAAACAAGACACAAGAGAACTGTTTGCAGATAAAGTATCATTAAGTCACTTATCCATAAAGGCAGTAAGTGACAGCAATAGAAGGTAGAAAACAAGAGATCAGGGTGTAATAAACGTAAGCCACACTATTTTTGTAGAGTTTCAACATACGTACTGTATGTTTTATGAATTTTAAACATGAATGGAATTCTGTGCTTGCCTAATTGGGGCTTCAGGTTGGCTACGGGCCAGTCAGGACTATAGGGACTCAAAGGCTAATAACACTACAAACCTGTCTATGTTCTGCACTACTCACTATCCATTTTTAGAAAATGAACAGAAATTTTGAGACAGCTGCTGCGGTGCTTTCTGGGGGCGGGGCACCGAGTGTCCATCCACAGCTTCAGGGGATGTCCGGGCTGCTCCAAGACACGGGAGGGCTGGCAAAGTTCCTGTAGGGGTTCACCCAACCCACCGATGGTCCAGGCGCACTGAAGAAGGAGAGACAAGCGGAGGGGCTTCCCTGATGGTTTATTTGGCACCGGGATCATGCCGGGGAAGCACCGGCACAGAGTGTTACAGTTACGCAAATACCGACACGAGGGGGTGGGGGGAGGGTACAACATCCAATAGGAGGGGCGAGCTAGGTTTGAATTTGGCAGGTTTTGTGTAGGATTACACAATACAGAGCCCTCCAAGGGGGGGAAGCTGATACCGAGGGGGGAGGGAGAGTACATAGCAGAGCCTGGCCATGAGACAGACCAAAACTGGCCAGAGCACACCGCAACAGACAGCTATGGTGTGTTGAAGTTTTCTCTTGACATTTTAAGCTAGATGCTATATATGTCCAGTTTTTGAGTCAATTAGTTGTTTCAATTTCAAATATTCCGGTGAAAAAATAATGGATTTTAAATTTTAGGCTGACAAAAGCAAACCCGTATTAAAGATGTCAATAACTCTGAAAGTGGGTATAGACTTTGCCAGAAAATTTGGGGTTGGAATTTTGATGAAGATAATGTATCAATAAAAGTAGTTTCTCGGAGATGCATTCAGTTTATCCAAAGTAATAAAACTTGTAGTGGTACTAAAGGTATTAAATACTAAAACTGTTGTTGTTGTAAGGTTTTTTTAATGCATCTATTTCTTAAACTCCATTTCAAAGCATTGTTTTTGTCTTAAATCTGGCTTTCATTGCAATCAAGGAAACCCAGTTTTCAGAAAACTGAAAATTCATACAGCTAGAAACAGAAAGATTATGAACTTTAACAGTTTATAAAAATTACAAGTATTTTCATGAGCTACAAATCTAACAAACCAAGTTTCCGGCAGCTTTATATCTTGTGGATGGCTTATCCATTGTCTCACAAGGCTTGATGTTCGCAGCAGTTTTCTCCCACACAGAATCTTTTCTGTCTGATGAACTGCTTTAATTCATGTAACACAGGATACTTTCATGAACTTAATTCTAAACGCAACACACAAACATGCAAACAGCACAAATCTCATAACTGTCAAATCCTTAGGAACTTAGTTTTATTCATCTAATCACACACATTTCTTCTTCAATGTCTTGCCCTAATTTTAATTAATTGTGTTGTATTGTAACTATACCCAAGTCGCCTTTGAGTTTTTCAAATCAGTCTCTTGTATAGCGTTCTTTAAAGAGCTAAAATAATTTTGGCTAATTGCAGTACTTTTTGTATAGTAAAGATCATAGTTAAGAACAGGAAGGAAAAGAAATACACATTTTTAAATTATTTTTTTTTACCAGGGTAAATTCAAATAAAAAGTAAAATCTGAAAGAGTTAAAATGCTGGAAAGGGAAAATACTGAAGGTGCAGCCAAGGCAGTTTCCTGTGGCTCTCAGATGTACAGAATTTGTCCTAAGGCTGGAGTACTTAATCCCAAAGATCAACAAATAGTTCTTCCTTTTTCTTACTGTAGTATATTGTCAAAAATGTTAATTAAGCTGTATTTTTTTAGCAGTTGTGGCTGTTTAGAACAATAAAACACAGGCTATGCACTGTACATTGCAGTGCTTCCAACATGAAAGCTAGGAGCAAAGAACACTCTTGGAAGGTAGAACAAACATTGAAAAGTCAATTTTAATTTAGACATTAATGTAATTATACTGTGGATATAATCTGTAAACACATATCAAGGATATGGCTATGCACCGGTAGGAGCAATGGCAATGAGAAAATCCGTATCAGCACAGACTCACTGCTGAGCCATTAATTTGGTATTCACATGCAGCAGGGGCAGGCCAAAGTATAATTTGGGAAATGATACCTCAGCCAGCATACAATGACATTTTCAATCTTCTGCCTGCTCCCTCCTGCTCTGAACTTCTCATTACATCTCCCATTTAGCTCATTCAGATGGTATTACTGGTAATGCTAATATTTCCATATTTCCTCCAAAGTACATTTTAAAGCAATTATTAGAATCTAGCTTCCTATTTCACTTCTCATATCAAAGTACAAAGTCCATCATTTTAATATAATTAAAAAATCCATTTACAGTCAAGGCGTGCCACAGATGGAACACTAATCAGTTCATATTTTCCTTATGAGAGCTGTTTCTGCTCAATTTTGACCTGAAGAAAGTAAGAAAATGGATAAAATAATTAACCCTCCCCTGTTTTCCATGAGACTGGAAAGAGATGCTATGCCACAGTCTGAACAGGCATTATGACTTGAGAGATGCAGAAACAGCACAATGACTACTCTGTACATGGCAATGACACAGAAGAAGATGACAGGACTAATTATATCCTCTCCATATGAACACATGAATCTTCTCTATCTGGGAGTCTCAAGAATTGTTAATTTGAAATCTAAAAGTGAATTTTGCTGGTATTTCTGATTTAGCTTAGAGAGAAAAATCAATCACAAATTCTTTAGCTATTGTGAAAGGTAGCACACAATGTTGTGTGGGGATTTTGTTTAAGTTTCACTATATTTTCCTTTCAAAATACCTGTTGTTTTCATATGTGGGAAAATGTGTAATCCGGGAACAGGCAGTTAAACACTGAGTAAACTGATACCAGTAATAAATCTTGTGTACAAAGAATGAATCTTGGGCCTAGGGTAAAATAGTAATACATTACCTGATCAGTTACAGAAACAATCAAGTAGGATGAAACTGAGTAAAACAAATACTGGAAATACTAGATGAAAAAGGTTATGAAATGAGCTGTTTTCTTTAGTGTCTTGGAATTCAGGATATCATAGTTAGAGTCGAAATGAATCAGGCTGAAACACCTACCAGAACTGAGATTCCTGGAGTCTCTGTGGGCAGATCAGGACACTCGAAAGGAGTGGACCAAGCATCAAGAAAGGAACTCTGTGGTCAACATCATTAACAATCATGACTTTACCATTGGCTTCCCACTTTTAATTATAAAGAAATAAGAAAATAGTCAAACTTGAGAGGAAAAAAGGCTTTTATTCCACTCTTTACAACCCAGCTCTAAACTTTACAATTCATACTCTCAAAGCAAGTTCCAAACGAAAAACAACTCATGAATTGCTTCCCAATTCACAAGTAGATCTTCCAGGAGAGGGCTCCAAAGCAACACTAATACTCAAGGGAAACTGCCCAATCGTCACTGTCCCACTTTGAGAAACAGTTAATTAGTTTTAGATTAATTATAGGTCTCATGCCCTTCTGCCTATAAATTGGAGTGTGACTTACACTAAGATGGAAAAATGAAAGCTATGAGCTAACATGAACTGTTAATGTTTTGACTTAGAATAATATAACTAAAATGGAAATATGAAAAAATGGAAAAAAATTATAATAAACTCTCATTACTATTTTTAAATAGCATAATGTATATATATAAATAATATAAATATGTATATAAATAACATAAAAATGATTATGTACTGTAGAATAAGAGAACAATTATCACCCATATATTTTCCTAAGACATACATTTCTGTGTATGTAGCTGTCTAGTTCTTCTAGGGGAATAGCAAATAACTAGACTGTGGTCAACACTTCAATGACTGGAAAGAGGGTAGACCAAGGGATCCAGATACGCATATAAGACATTTGAAGAGTTTTTAACTAATGACTAACCAAAATAATAGTTAAACCTTCAAGTGAAATATAACTTCAAGTGCTTCAATGTTTTAAACATTTAAATGAGATATAGCTTTAATTGAGATGAAATATTTTAAAATATGCTATTTTTTCTCACTAATTCTTTCACTACTGAGTTTAAGATTTGTTTCAAGGGTAGGTATTGAATGGCCAAAATTTGCACTTAGGATATTCAGTCTTAGCCAAGCAAATAACATTTAAGTTCAAATTTTCTTAGATGTTGAGTGTTTTGATTCTGTGTTTAATTTAGGGCCGGCATAGCATCAGATTCAAGCGGAACAAGGATTTAGGTTTGAAATCAGGATCTAGGGTTTGGCTCTGTCTCCAATTAATTGCATAAAGCTGGCTCAGGGATTTTTAAAAGTCTCTGCTGAACATTGTGAAAGATGGATGAGGTGAAATTCCCAGGCACAAAAACTAGAGAAGTGTAATATGTTACTGTATAATGTACTAAACTCAAAGACACAGCTTATTCCACTCAGACACAGCCAAACGAGCCACTGATGCCAAAAATCCCAAGGAAATATAAGATTAGTTTTGAATTTTTTGGTTTACTTCCAAATATTTTCCATCTTCAGGCACAGAACTAGCCAGAGCCTATAAAAAGTGCAGAAACTTAAACACTGAGCCTGCCATGCTGACCTCCCATTTGTAACACCCTTCATGTGATGGGAAAGGTTTCTCCATGCAGTCCCTCCAGCCTCTGGAGCTGCAGGGGGTGACTGTCTGCTGGACCTCACAGTGCTTCTTATGAAAGCAAAATGGGACAGAAAATGTGCATGCCTGTCATACGCTTGTCTGTAAGCAACTGCTCAGAGGTGCACATTTATGCCAGCTGATGCCTGAAGCAAGACAAAAGCGGAGTCCCTGACCTGGACTTGTGTCCTTCAGGAACAGTATTTCTCTGTCTCTCTAAGGAGCAGAGAAATACTTGTCCATACACTTCTTTAGTCCATACATGTCTCTAGTCTTGAGGAAAATGCTATTTTTAATTTTTTTTGGGTCTTCATGACAGTTTCTTCACCTAGTTTTCAGGTGGTACATTTCAAGTGAGTTAATGCACTTCAGTGTTTTGAAAATTCCTTGTAGCAACAAATATAACAGATGTCCTCCAAGACCTATTTGTGAAGTATGTGCATTTTATTTATACTTATCTCATGATTTACAATGTCATACACAACGTTGTCTTACTGAATGGGTGATCTACTAGCCAAAATTCAGAATTTTCAAGAAAAGATACAGATGTTACCATTACAAAAAAACCCCAATAAACCAATCCCTCCAAAAAAACCCCCACAACTATGTCTTTTGAAAGATATTTCTTGATTCTCATGAATCTCAAGGTTCACTAATAGTCTAAGAAATCTAAAGCATCGTTCTGGGAAAACAGCTATTTCTCTTCAGATGCTTCTAGACTTAAAACCTGACTCATTTTAAATGGTTTTGGATTATTTCAGTTCATCTGGTCAACCATCTATAAGGGCTGAGTTAATCTATCTGAACCCTTCTGCTCATTCCAAATACTATTTAACTTTTTGATCTGACAGCTTAATGCTGTCCCATCACAAAATATATGTTCCCACTGAAAACAAACATTTTTTATATTAGCAATAGAGACAACTTCAAGGGTTGAGGTTATCATGAGGCAATTACACCCCAGAGGGATTACAGGCACTTATATCATGATAACCTTATCTTTAGTATGCCTTATTAAATAATTACAAGACTTCCACAGTCAAATATAAATACCCATAAGCTTTCCAGCCATGGTCTTATCACTAAATAATGGTAAATGTTTATGTGAGCCTGGTGACCTCTATCACTTATGCTAAAGCGTCTAAACAAACCTCAGCCTTCCATTTAAATGATGACAAACACTTAATGTTGAGCTGGTCTTGCTCTAACAGGATGTTTGCTGTTAGAGTGTGACTTGCACAGAAGACTGAGCTCTTACTCAAAATTTGCAGAATTATTTAGATTGGAAGAGATCCCTATAGGTTCACTCACTACGTTATGAACCCCTGCCCAAGTCCTCTGATGTGTATAGGCCTATGCTGATAAAGTTTATATTGAATGGCTCTGACTCAGGAAAGCATTCTTCATCATTTTGTTTCCAGTGCTGCTTTCAATATCTGCTTTCAGTTGCTCTTTAACAAACCAAGCCTCCTCATTCCACCTGGTAGAACTGCGGCAGAACTGTGCAATAGGTACCCCTGGAAATGTAGGAATAAACATCTTCTGTACATATGTATTCAAATTTCAAAACCATTGAATTTGTTCATGTTCACAAACTTTTCCTCTCCACTTGCAATTAAAATGTGACTAAATTTACTGGCAAAACTAAATTTTAGGCTTCAGCAATCTAATACTCGCTAAAAATAAATTAACAATGATATGTAATAAATTCACCCTCTACTAGTTGATTTTATGACTGCAATTAAACAAGAAAATAAATTTCTAAATCATCCCCAACGCTGATTTTTGATGTGTCCAACCATGTAGTTATATTTCTTTTGAAAAAAAATACTCCCTTCTTACATTATGCTAACAATACCAATAAAAGGTGATCATAATAAACCACAGCATGAACAATGTCTCTAGGCTACTCCAGTTCAGTAGTGAAATTCAGATGCAACATATTTCCAAACTACTCACAGAAATGTCATAAGCAAGTCACAAGAACTGGGAATAGTAAATCAATCTGAGAACGGCTGGGACTGAGAACAGACTAAATAAAAGCTGTTTGTGGCAAAAGTTTCCCATGTTCCATGATGTACATAAACCAGCAGATTTTACAGACTGTACAATGAGAAGCAGATTAGGAACAGAATTCCTTTAGCTATCCCGCAGGCAGGAGTGGGGAGAAGAGAAAACTATTCTCATAAATGAGGAACATGGAAAGGGAAAAATAGTTCATATTCTCTTACAGAGTATAAGAAGCACAAACTGTCAGGAAGTAAGTGTTTGTTAAATGGAGAAGGCCCTCAAAACTGTGTTTTTATGTCTTCAGTGGTTTATATCAGTATGTGCTAATACAATTAACCATGTAACCCTAGAAAATAAATTATAAATTGTGGGAATTTGCCCCAATAAGCTGTGAAAATTTAACCTGGTTGAAATTTAAATCAAGGTAAAATTATTTGACCCCTTTTGGTTTCCTGTCAACAAATCACTGCCTTCTGGGCATGTGACATACATGAACTTTTCAAGTAATTCAACATGGTGATACATTTTCCACATCCAGTAGTGATTTGAGATAAAATGTAACCATTTTATCACCTTCAAACATAGATCCTGCATGTTAAAATGTACACAAGTTTGCACTTAACTATTCTGTACCCAAATGTCCATTTTTAAAAGTACATATGCTTATTCCATTCTAAGACAGACCTGGTTAGAAAAGAGACATTTATGTATTATATTTATTTTTCATAAATCTACTGTGCCTAGAACTGATCAACATATCCTTTAATTGCTTACAGACTGACAACTACCAGTGTATTAATCATTCAGCTTGCTCAGTACAACAATGCAATTTACAGGTCTGTGATCCCTCATGTCCACTTGTTTTCCTTACCAAAAATAACTCATAGTGTAACAGCAATAATTCTGCCCAGGTTGGGGTTTTTTTCCAGTTTCTTGATTAGATTTTACTGCAAGGAAATTTCAGAAATAATTGACTCCTTTGCTTATGTGTTCAACATCATATAAGGAGTGTAATAAAGCTTTTCTTGCCTGGAAAGAAAACTATTTTAATATTATTTATTTTAAGGAATAATTCTGTTTCATTTAAACTAAGATCCCTAAACCTGGGTCGTAACCTGATGGTCTTCATATCCTCTCCATGCATACAGTAACATTTCCCTATTTATGCCATTCTGGAAAGCTAACTTTGCTTAATTGCCCTCAGAGAGTTGGCAGTAAGTTTGCACACCAAGAGTAGTCAAATTTCAACTGAAATTCAGGAGGAGAATGTCCATTTGACACTGATATAAAGAAAGTACTGAGGAATAAGGTGTGATTTATTAGGCTGTGACTGTTCATGGCTTCACCCTTCTGTGTCTGCAGTAGACCTGTAGCAGAGAATAATAGCTGCAAGTCTGTATGTCTTAGGTAAAACTTGAAGAAGTTTTTGTTATGGATTTGACATCCTTGTAGGTCTAATTTGGCTAGTTCATAGTCTGAATAAGCAGCACCTGCACAGGTGTTCCTCTGTAAAAGGAAACAGTATTTTTCTGATGGCTTTTAGCAGTAATACACGATCACTGCTTCTGTTGGCTCAGTTAACTCTGGCTGGTAAAGAATAAAAGTTTTGTCCACTTGCCAGCTGCCTGTCAGATGGAAGAGACATGCCATTCTCTTGCCTGGATAGGCTCTTTGACTGGTATCTGTAATCTCTTCAGGTTGGTGATTCAAAAGATTATACTTGCCCTATGCATGTAACAGCTTTCCTCAGAGCAGCCTGCAGGAGGGCAATTAACTCAGTCAGGATATTCATGTAGTAACTGTAGTGAAAAAAAACCTCTCCAATAAATTGAAAAATGCACTTGAATCGACAAAATAACAAAAAAACCCCCAAAGAGTGAAATACCGGATGGCTACCTAGCTGACAATGTCCATTTAATCACAAAACTCCTAATGTATATTTTAAGAAACCAGCTTTAAAGTAAGACAATTTATTTTGGATGATGCATGATAAACACATTAAACTTTCAGCACAGTGCCTTTCACAATTCAGTCAAATATGGATTTTTTTTCTGTGTTAGCTGCATATTTAGTTCTTTAAAGAACATCCAGTTTCAATGTGGTTCTGTTTTTACATTCACTAGAGACCTGTGCAAGGAGCTGGAGTACATACATGAAACATTCAGGACCAAATGGACCAAAAAGATTACAACACTAAGGAGGACACCTAAATTAAACATTTACTCAGCAATGATGTAATCGTGTCAAGTAAACACAGACAAAAGGTTGATTTAAAAAAGGAAAAGATGCCATCCAGTCTCACAGACCGTTTTTGAAAATGAGGGTTGTGAAACAATTTCAGAATATTTATCAGCTAATAATGTGTGCAGGCATCACAAGATACTTTGTGCATTTAAACATCTATTTTGATTTATAATGCAGCTGTTTATGTACGCAATTATTCATCAGTGTGAATAAAGTGATTTAAACCTGTCTCTTCAAATTCTGGTCATTACAGTATAACAGCTAACACGTTCACTCAAAGGGAGCATTTTGTGTAAAATTTATAACAAATTAGTGGTTTTGCAAACATTACCAGATGCTTGCTTCCACAGCATATATGTGCTGCTTACCTGCAAGATAAACAATCATTCTCAATTTCAACAGTGTGTAGTTTCAAGACAGTTCATTGTTTAGTTTCACTGAAGGACAGATTTAAACATGTACAATACACATATTTAAGGCCGGATTTTTAGGAAGACTAATGCTGAAAGTCATTAGGCTTATTTTGACAGCCAAATTTCTTCATTTGAGCTTGAAATGGGTACTGGGTCATGTGAAATTTGAGCTTTGAAGGGGCTTGCTAAGAAGGTTTGAAAATCTGGAAATGAACCCAAAAAGTGTGGCTAAATTTATACTTTTACACTAGGGTATATGGAATGGTGATTGCTGCAGGACCTGTGCCTGAGTTTAATCTAGCATTAATTTTTAATATGTAGTGGATGTGACTTTTAATTTTTGTATTTAAATTATTAGGCTTGTTTAATTGCAGACAGTAAAAGTTAGCGAAACTTTCAACCTCCCTTGCCTGGAATCCATCCTTATGGACCTGGTTTTGTTGCACCCCTTGCTTAAAGGCATCATTCCCTTGCACAGAAAATTCCACTTAGCCCAGAGCAACAACTTTCAGAGTTCAGTACTATGGATCCAAAGGATCTTAAACCCCTTCACAGAACCAGTGATGTGTTTTGTCATCTGGCAGATGGATCACAAATTAGGTGGAAGATGTAAACCTGACTACTTATTTTGGTATCAAGTGCAGTAGTCTGGAGGTAATACTTTTATGCAAGAAGAGACTCAATTCCATTATTTACAGGAGACTGTCAGAGTCACTACTGGATTAAAATCAGAGCTGTAGTCATGGGGTTTTTTACTTGAATTTGCCAGAAATTTGGCCACTCTTCCAGGTGTTTGGGAAATAGCTTTATATTTATTAGATTCAAAACCTGTTATCTCATATTAAACCAGAGAGAAGTATCAGAACTTTTCATGCTTCTCCTGTAGTTGAAACAACCTATCTCCCAGAGGCCAAAAAAGCCATAACTTCCTTCTGTCCACCCTGGGAAGAATTAATGCTTGTTGTCAACTCTTCTGTTCTTTATTTGCTACTGATCCTAGATACTTTAACATATCTCATCCCCTGCGGCCAAAAAACATTTAATGTTTTAGGGTATCAACAGAGAGTGTATAGGGAAAGTGATTTGATCACCAAGTGATGATTCTCATTACAGCACTCATTGTTATCAACCATGTCTCTTTAGAAATAAAAAACTCTTTCAAATGTCAGTAGTTGATCAGATTAAAAAGACATAGAAGGACACTATTGACATACGTTCCTCATTAAAAAAAAATCAAAAAAGAAAATAATTCTATATATACTCCTTGGCAGTCAGGTTAAAGCATACATTTGTCTTGAGTACTGGATCTGCTAGTGCAAGTATTGAATCTGGTAGTACAAACACTAAACCAAAGAATGCCTAATTTATTTTTCTGTGTAAGGTAAAGTGGTACTGCATTTGTACTCTAAAAGAGTGAACAGTTGATTAAAACCTGCCTTCATATTTTTCATGTGCTTTTGGATCTTTTAAATGCACACGTGAAAACAACATTTCATGAACTCTGTTATAATTTAATGAAAAATAAATCTCTTTTCTCTTATTAAGAAAACCCTGGAATCAAGTCCTTCATGTTCTACTATGGGGTTAGCAACTTCACACTCATGCAGTGTTGTTCAAGCCTTTTCATGCCTCAACTAGCAGTAGTAATTCAATTCAATGACTCTGTTGTACTCCACATTGCAGAATGTCAGAATGTGTTTCATGCAATGTCAGTCATGTGCTAATTTGACAAATTATTTCAGATTCAAATAGTGGGAATTCCTTTGAGGATATTTAAGCCCGAAGCCCAAAATACACATTTGCTTCCCAAAACTCATATTTTTTAACCCCAGAACTTGAATGAGCAATGGCAATTTCACTACAGATGTCAATCAAGTTATGTGGGGATCCTTGACCTCCATTCCAGGAGGAAAAGATACCCACAGCATACACACTGTATGCTAAAACATCAGAGGACATTGCTAGTTTTAGGATACTCACAATTCCAAGCTTTGAAGAAATATTCTGCCTTCATACTAAAACCAATGACATCTGAAAACATAGTCTCTACCTCCCTTTAAAAGTTATATGAACTTCATATTTTTAATTTTTTTATGTGGTCCAAAACATACTAAAGTCAAATATAACGTTTCTAATTTTGAAAGACATAGTGATAACTTTGTAAGAGGAAAGAAGTTTTTTTCTATCACTAAATGCTAACTCACAATGCTTGTTTAAGAAGGAAGTGACAAGAGTTTTGCACACTGCGTTGACCTCTAACTTAGCTTTCATCACTTATTGATAGCAAAGACCAATATAAATGTTTAAGTAAAATCACAAAAAAGCCTCAGACTTACAAAATATGCTAAACATCTTAAGCCATAGGCTTTTTGCCAAGGCAATTAAATGTTCTTACAATAACTTCCTTTTCTGAAGATGTATCTGAAATAGACACAAACTGGATAGGAAGTGGAACCTACTTGCCAATGGACAAAACAAATTTATAAATTGGTGGATTTGTATTATATGGACATTAAACAATTCCTTGAGGAGGCAGGAGCAGAAGGGTGAACTACAGAAAAGTAGCTTTCATAATAATAAATACATTTTAACTTGCTCACAGCACCATGAATCACCTTTCAATCTTTGGCACTATGAGCAACTACTGCACAGCCACAAGCATTACTTCTCTGAGAGCCATTGATTCCATATTCAGCACTTATATCATTCAGCAGCATGACCCTGAAACACGTGTCATGGGATTTATATCAGATGTTAACATGTAGGAAGTTTCACTGCGTAATCAAAAATTGAGACCTGTAAAACTAACCTTAAACAGCATTGACAGATCTGTTGTCCATTCAGTTCACTCTCACCTCATGAAGCTAAGTACAATCACACATATTTAAAAGATCTTTTAAAGATGATAAACACCACATAAGTGTTAAAAAGCCCACTAGGGAGCCATCAGTTTGAAGAAGGGAATTTAAGAGAAAGCATACATGTATATGTATAAAACAATCTCAGCTAGAGGGAGCATATGATATATATCTAGCATAATCTCTTCAGATTTGTAAAAAACCTCACACGTCAGACTGAAGTGAAGTTGGTTTCCTCTAGCAGACAGCGCAGCTGGACATGTATAGCCACAGAAGTTCTACCTTTTGTGGTTGGAATATATTACAGGATGGGAAATGCTTGCATTTTCACTAATGACTTATATCTGATTACACTGTGGGGGAAACCCTAGTCCCTTATTAAAATCTTATTTTCTAAATATGCCTTTTAAAAGGTCAGCTTTAAAAATAATAATTTTAAAAGTTTACTTTGACAGAAGTTTTTGAAACGTCCTTTTCTGCTCATCACTATCCATCATATTTTTTAGGGTCATGTTGTGTCATATATGACATAACTCAATGTGACATTATAGTTCATAACCTAATATACTCCTGTGAGTGATACTGTCCAATGAGTTTGTGCTAGATCTGTAGAGAGCAGCGTATCGAATAAGCAAACTGGGTAATGAACAAAACCTTCAGAAGTCCTCAGATGTTTGCTGTAAGTTTCCCTGTGAGGACTTGATCTTCATTTTTTGCCTGAAGGAATAGTCAAGGAAAGGAGAAATTCAATATATTTAGAATCACAAAAGGCCAGATTTCCACCATTTATTCTGTCAGCATTAGGGATAAAACTTTTATAGGAAGATCCACAGCTTTTACTACCTTTTTTTATTATTTATTGAAAACATCAAAATGGTTTATTCTTGAATAAAAAAAACTTTGTTACTTGAAAACCATGAATCATCCAAGGCCTAGCCCATGATTCTGCTGTCTTCTATGTGGTTGATTAACTGGGAAAATCCTATAAGATCTTACCCGAACCTTTCCACCTCCAGGTCTTTCTGCAGAAGAGAGACAGATTTCCATGTGCATTTAGCTTGCACTATGGCTTGTAGTGTTTAAGTAAGCAAAATTTGACTGAACCTATCCCACAGTTGCCTCACATGGGATTACTTAACTGAGGTTCCAGATTTATTCAGATTTCAGACAGGCAGCAGTGGGAAGCATGCCATGTTTTCTATAATTCACCAGCCTAGACACACAGAGACTGATCCTTGAAATAAAAGTTTACATTTGGAATATCTCCAAAAGGTGCAAGAGAACAACAAAATGATAGATTGTTCTAGACAAACCTCATGGAACAAGGAAGGTTTAAGTAAACATTTCAGTAACAAGGCCTTCTAGGTTGCTTACTGCTATTCTTGAGAGCAACACTAGAGTTACCAGAGTGATTCTGGCAGGACTGGAGTTGCAGCCATGCAGTGTTCATAGCTAGGTTAAATTTTTGAAGTAATACAGCTGCAGCATCCAATAGGTCCTACTGTATCACCTGAAGCTAAATTTCCCAAAGGTTATTTCAGTATGTGCTGAGAAAGACATTTCTGATCAGGTAACACTAATCTTGTTTAATACATAACAAGGCATTTCTTAGTTTGTCATAAGTCATACTAAACCTGTCCAGTTATTGAAGCTTCAGTCACACATCATCTCCTCCAACCAAAAACACAGCAGAAAGCATAGAACTTATTTGTGATCTCCATGTTTTCCATTCCTCAGAGTTGTTTACGTATGTTTTGTTAAGGAAAAAAAAGCGCCATTCCCCCAAAAAATGAAACCACAACCATCAAAACATTTTCATCACCTGGATATTTCTTTGATTTTACATTCCTCATTTTACTGAGGCACGTACAATTCTAAGGACTGCAGCTTCTGAGCTTGATAAGGGAGGAAAAAGGAAATTTGAGGATTGAATCTGGAGACATTGATTTAATCCAGTCTCTGACAGAATCCTACTTTGGTTTTGCAGATTCAGAAGAATCAAAGGGTCCCAATAAGAAAAGCTAGCTTGCTGAGCTTCAGTTGGTTTCCCTGGCTAAGATCACTATAATTAAAGCAATGTTTCTAGATGTAGATAATGTGAACCAAAATGCATTTGCATCAACTTATGGTGAAAATGTAATTTTTAGGTATGTGTTACAGTGCAAATTAAAATTCAGTTCTAATAAACATACTAGGAAAAAACATGAATTTATATATCATTTAGTTTGAAAAAAACCAAGTATTCACATGGTGTCTTCAAGTACTGGAAGTTATCTGTAAGAAACTTGCCAGAATAATAGTACAAGGAGCTTCTGATTTTTTAATGTCATTGTACAGCATGGCTAGTGAATTATTTAGTGAATCAAACTGCCCATGGATAATTCAAAACTAACATCATCTGGATACCAAATCCCTCATCCAAAACCTCCTACCTGTTTTCACAGGATATTTTCTGAAGTAGTTAGAAAAAAAATCAATCCATGATGATTTTCTTACCAGAAAATACCTAAAAGTGGGTTTAAAGAAGAATGTTATAGTGCACGCCTTACGGTCTTTTAAAGCAGCCCAGAACTGCAATAACTAGGAAAAGAGTGAGACAGTAAAGAAACCAAGGAAGAAACATTTCTATTGAAGTCAAATAAACAGCATAGACAGAAAAAGTAAATGGTGTCATACAGCAAGGCTGTGTCCTAGTCTGCATTTACACCTGTTTCTGAGCCTGATTGTTATCAGTTTAAGAAAGGAATAATTCCCTTACAGTGACTGGAGTAAGAATAGTAGCTTCTCATTCACGCTGACAGTAACTTCACTATCCACAAATAACTAAAATCTCATGTAACTTGTGGAGAAATAGGGAGCAATTTGCCTGTTTATTCATTACCTCCTGTGGACCCTAGTTTGTATAATTCCTTATTATGACCAAAAATTCACATAAGCAAAGAAGTATAATGAGGATTCTTACTCTTTCCTATTAGGAAGCAAGTTTTTTAAAGTAGAAGGTGACATACCAGTGAAGGTGTTTCAAAGAAATATAGAATCAGTGATGTATCCTAACAGGGGGAGAAACGAGCATACAAAGCTTTGCAAGCAATAGGGCCATGAAGAAAGAGCATTCCAAGCAGAGTAGAATCATTAGTGTAAATACCATCCGGTTAAATAGCAGTGTTTTGGCAACCTAAATCCTGTAGGAATTTTTGGCTTTAAATCCATTATTTTAAATGTAGGAAAAAATATTTATTAAAAAATTACAAGTCTGTCTATTTTCCTGGATGGCAGCAGTTATATATCAATTCTGATATTGGCCTCATGTATAAAGTGCTTGCGGTTCCTATTAACTTTAGTCAAAATTGTCATTACTCAAGTTCATAGTGTTTGTTGATGATGTCCAAACAGATCTTTATGCCAATGAAGATGCAACCAAGGAGAGTTTTGAATTAAGGAACAAATATATGCTGTATACATGAGGAAGGACAAGGGCGAGGTTCTGCACACTGCCATGCCTATCTAACACTGCAACACCATCTCTTTGAAATGTAAATGTTCAATAGCTCTTTCAAGAACAGTAAATGCCGTGATGCCACCAGGGGGAGCACTGGGCATCTGCTCGCGGTTCCAGGGGCTGGCTGGGTTGCTCTGGGTGCAGGAGGGCTGACAAGAGCCCAGCAAGGTTTCACCCAATCCACCAATGGTACAGGTGCACCAAGGAAGGAGACACAAGCGGAGGGGCTCCTCAGATGGTTTATTTGGAACCAGGATCGTGCCAGGGAAGCACTGGCACAGCGTGTTACAGTTACATATATACCAACATGAGGAGGCAGGAGAGGATACAAACATCCNCCATGAGGAAAGAGCGAAACCTGGCCAACAGCACACCGTAACAAGTGAAAACACCTTTGAAGATCCACTCAGAGAGGAAGTTATGAGTGTCCACCCTGTGAGAACATCCCCTATGGGAGGAACGAAGACAGTGCTGGCCTTTTGTCTGGGCTAACAGACATAATCTAACAATGAGGTTTTCCACAATAAGTATTCCCCTGTAATCAGACAGCACAGAAAGATAATTGTGATAACCTTCACCACAACATTTTTTCTATAGACACTGGAGGCAGTAAGAGTTTTTTCTAGTCTGACACAAGTAAGCTCTCCTCCAGGTAAGAGGAGTGTTGTCTTTCATCTTTACCTTGACAAGTTTAAGAGCTGCTTCCTCTCCAAGGCCAGTAATCATTTCCTGATATGTTGTCAAACTTTCACCAAAGTAGGGAAACCGCCCTGCAAGTCTCCTAGGTTCTCAGTAGTTCTGGTTCCCTCAAGTAATTCGGTTGAATAGATAGTATTTAATGTAAACCTTTACTACTGCAGAAAATATTCATCTGCCAAAAGGAAATTTCCAAACTTCATCTACTGATGTCTTAGTTCCTTCCTATTTAAGCAATGTCCTGAAGTCAAAAGATGTGAACAAAAATAAAGTCAAAATATGGACATAACCTTGGAGTTATGTTCCCGCTTCTGTTAAGGGAGTTTCTTACAGTTTTAGGTTTTATAAATGAAAAATATTTATATATTCCAGGATTTTTATGAAGAAAAAAACAACAGGCTGCAAGACTCACTCACAAAGGGATGTGACTTGTCCTATAACACGGCAATGCACCTATAATACACAGTGAACCTTCCTTTCATGGACCATCTCCATTGCAAACTGGCTCTGTATATCTACATATGAAGTTTGCCGTAGTATGGTAATTTTCCATCCTGAGGAAGAAAGAGATTGAAATATTTCTAATCTTAGAAAGATGGCTGCTTTCTTGAATCCCATGATTATTGTGAAAATCTCATTTTAATGGACACATCGTCAGTTCCATCTTTCTGCTGGAAAATGTGTGAAGTAAGATTTCTTTTTACATATACTGTACTGTTCAGACTTTATCAAGGTGCCTTTTTCTCTTTTTTTAAGGATACTGATATTTTTTCAATTATTTAGGACTAAAAAATAGTAGAAGTTATAATTAGATAAGAAATGAGTAATTGCTATTTAACTAACACATTTGACAACCCTTCTGATTCATAGTCTTTTTAATCAGATCGCTATTATTCAGAATTCTGCACAAAAATTAAGCTGATTTCTTTAAGAGTCATCCTTTGTACCCTGGCATGTTCCCTTGTGCTTTGCCACTGAATGAGTGGGTATTTACTGTGCCATTTGACCCTGTGCTTGTTCAAACTCTCACCTCATGCCTCTGCTATTATCAAAGAATAATAAAATTTATACACAAATTTTATCTGCATATGAAAAAATTATTGAAGATTTATTTTAAAACATAAATAGAAAGGGAAAAAATACATCTTTTTGTTAAACCCCACAGTTATGAGATGTTAAATATTGCTCACTGAGCTCAGCAATTCAGGTATCAGCAAATAGAAACATAATCATGCTTTATCATTTCAGCTTTTTTTGGGAAAAAAGGATAAAATAGCTTTTATAAATTTTAAAAAAATTGAATCTTTTTTTCTATTAAAGCGATTTTATTAAAATTTTGGTGGATAGCAGAATATCATTTGGCTCTTTTTTTCTTGCTGCAGCTATCAGAAGCCAGGAAACCAGTGTGCAGAAGATACAGAGTTAAAATCATAGCATAGTAAACCATTAGCATAGTATACATTTCCAGAAATCTTCTCTTTTCATATAAAAGAGTTACATCAGTTTCCTCTTTTCTTTCAACTAAAATGATTTAAGAAAGAGAAAAAAAATAATGCTTCAAATAGACTAAATTTTCCTGCATGGCATCTGCTGAAACTGAAATTTAGATCTATTTCGACTGCACCATCAATATAATCTAGTATTTATTAAAGAAGTGTTTTGTGAGTATGAAGCTGAAATAGTGACCTGAAAAATGTGTGTTGTCTGAGTCTACTGGAACAGATTGAGGATGGTAATATCATTCCCTATCATTCCCATGTCTCTAGAATGCCATTTACTGTTCCCATGTAGTTCCTTTGCTACTGAAAAACAAACACTGAAATGCCATGTAAGTTGTGTATTGAAAAAATCACCGAAGAGCTGGGAGTTAGTCCTCTGAGCTGTGTATGAACAGCAGCCTTTTACACCCATTCATCAGGCCCTCTTCACTGCAGCCCTATTGATCAGGTGGAGAAGAGAATAAACAGAGGTGTAAGCTCTTTCCGGTTACAGGTAAATTGATTCTTTAAATCTATCAAAGAACAAAATATCCAAAAGCATGACAAGATTCTGCAGTCACCGTTCAGGCCAAACAAGAATGTTATTTATATTGTATATTGTGGCAATTCAATTTGCTAAACTGTTTATTTGACATTAAAATATAATGCAAGAAAGATTTAAAAGGCCACATTCTGGCATCTTCACTCAAAATGAATAAGGATTTTTCCAGAGGCAGTGAGGCAATCTACAGCACAGAATTAATAGTCAGCGGAAAGCCAAGCAATATGTTAATGAAGAGCATGATAACAAACTGCAAATATTTTACATTTGTAATCACTGTAGAGTGAAAGAAATTATTAACTTTGATTAAACATGTATTTTATAACTGAAGAGTGTACAGCTTGAAATAATGACAAAAAATTAGAATATATCACAAAGAAACTGCTTACAATTATAGCAATTATGCTATAGGAAATCTTCAAACTGAGTTCTTGTTACATAGTAATTACAATCTAGATTGGATAACAAAAATAACAGCAGTAAACCTACAAATATGGTACTAGCAGTGAATTGGAGCCAATAATTTATTATACCAGATATTTTCTACCACCATTTCGTTAAAGGACATTTGAGGGATGAATGAGGTATCAAAAGAGTTATTGAAATATTGAAATACTGAAATATGAATACCATATTGACACTTTTTTCATGATGTCACTCACTGAATATTTTTTTATTTCAACGTATTTACAAAAAAAGGCTCAAACAATTAAACACCAACTTTCAAACTTCCTTTGCTGCTAAACCAGACTGAATTCTTTATATATGTCTTTCATGTGTTTTTTTTCCAATAAAACTAAGAGTGTGACAAAAACTTGCATATGAGCCTGGATGGGAGAATAAACCATGAGAGGAGAAGAATCAGTTTTTGTTAATGTTTGCTCATCCTTATAGTGGTAAACAGTAAAAAAACCAGTCTGAGTGATGAATATGGATCATATTTTACTTCATAGGAGGTACAGGATGCACTGCAGTAGAAACCCTTACTCAGCTACAGAACCAATGTTACTTGTTGTGAGATCAGACAACTCATATAGGAAATAACTACTTTAAAAATGATAAGGGGATAGCATGGTATTCTGAAAATTCAGGGTAGTGGAACTCTAAACCAACAATATATATGTGCAAAAAACTTATTCTCTTAATACAGCCAACAGAGGATAATCTAGTGGATGCAGGGAAAATTGTAGTCAAAATAGTCACTGGACCTTTTGCCCTCAAGCTCCCTCCTGCTGCTAGCAGGGTCATTTCAACTTCCCCACAGTGGAGTTACTTCTTTCAAGTACTTCATAAAATGAAGAAAAACTGCGGGTGGTCATTCTCTTCTCTTTTCTAATACTTTTCTTGCTTTCAGAGGAAAATCTGAGAGATAT
Organism: Pomatostomus ruficeps; assembly: GCA_013400735.1. Lineage (NCBI taxonomy): Eukaryota > Metazoa > Chordata > Aves > Passeriformes > Timaliidae > Pomatostomus > Pomatostomus ruficeps. Next base: position 23,092 of record VYZT01006185.1, on the reverse strand, counting down.
TACAAAAAAGATGAAAAGCTTTGAATTCAAATTAATCTAACTTCATCAGTTCTGAGTGATTTCTGAAAACAAAGTTCCATTGGTTTGGATCCAAAACACAGGTTTATGGCTCCCCCGGTCCAACAGCGGGTGTAGCCATGACTGCAGCTCAAAACTACAGTCCCAGAGAAACAGCCAATTTCCTTCTCAGACCACATCAGTGTTCAAGACATGCAAGCCAGTGAAATGAAAACCAGTTCTTTTGGGGTTAGGATGGAAAACTTAAAGTAGACACACACGTTACATCTATGTAATGCTGACTGTGATGTGGGGGTACTGCTAAGCCACCTTCAAATCAGCTAGCTGACACTCCAGAAGCAGGTGTGCTGAGGGAACACGGACCTCAAACCACATGTCCAGCCCATATGAGAAGCAGAACAAATTAACTCACAATGAGTTCTTTGCTGCCTTGGCTAAACCATTTCTTTTTATGTGTAAAATACGCAGAGCAGACATGCCCACAGAATGGCTTAATGTTAAACTTTGAAGGTTAGAGGCAGAAGTACATCCGAGGCCATCTGAAGGGTGAAACACTGATGATGTGCAACCATCTGTGTGCACGTGGACACCAGGTGATTCTTTTTTCCAGACCTTAGCTTAGAGAATTTGGCCAAAATTTCTTTCTGCACTTTATTTTAAACTGGGAAGAATGCTTAACCATATCCCATAAATGTTTGAGAAAAGTATTAGAATGCTTTGATGTCACACCAAACCCAAAGCACATCATACAGATGACTGGTAAAGGATGCATAGGGAAGAGCAAAAGAATTGGACAGGTTCCCAGAGCTTTCTCCCAGAGAATTACAGGCCCAAGGTGGATGCCAAAGAATATTTCTTCCATAAAATGTTAGGTCACTTTTTCAACCCATACAAACTTAGTGATATATGTCATGCCCTTCAGTTAAATAAATGTGAAAAAGCACCTCATTCTTAATTTTCATTTGCTTTAAACTGCTTTACTGAACTCAATTGATGACTCCCTAACTCTAATAGTGTAGGGCACAAGGAGCAGTCCTTCCCTTGATATTTTCTCTGTGCTACTTTGTTTTTAATAAATATGCTAAATTCTTCACTGATTATTTCTTTTCCATTCTAACATAGGAGACCCAGGAAATCTAAATAGACCCCACGTTCACTCAACTGTTGCTTCTGATTTTTCTTATTTTCCTTATCCAGACTTCTTCAATTCTCACACCTACATTTTTGAGGTGCGGGATGAAGACTGTACATAGTAAGAAAGATGTGCATATAATGATACATGTGCCCAGTGAAATTATAATGTTTCCTATTCTGGGGGGTTTTGCCATTTTTGTAATTATTACTGATTTTTCATTAAGATCTGTATTTTTTATTGTGCTAATTTTTCATAAAACTGTTACAAATCCAGTATTTAATTCTTGAATTATAGATCAGATCTGAGCCTCTTGTGTAGATTAATTTGTGATTTTTGTCCATTGCTTTATATGTACACTTATTCAAGATTTTTTATTCCATTTTATGACTCATTGAAATTCGTATGTTTCTTCTGCAAATTTTTGATAACACCTCAAATTATTACCTTGATAACTTGATATTTCTAACAAATATAATTAACTCATTGTTCTTTCCTTTTTCCAGATTTTGAAGAGCACATACACATAACAGATTCCTGTAGGACTTCATTCTCTCCTCTATGAAAACTACCACTTTATATCTACTCTTTATTTCCTACATATTAAACTGAGCATATTTAGAACTATTTTTACTTGTAGCTATATTCTCCCTCATCCCATGACTTTTTTAAGAGCAAAAGCTTTTAAATATCCTTAGCAAATGAAACAGATAGGACTAAAGACGGGGGTTTTTTGTTTTAAAATGAAAGTATACTTTTAACCAAAGGTATATCTAAAAGATATTATTAATATTAGAATGATAACGATGTAAGCAATAAGATAACAAGAACATTAATAAGGCAGTCAGTTGTCCCATTATGGTAACAAGGATTGAAAGGAACCGTCCATAGTGATAAGGATGGTACAACACACAAATGCCTTTAGTAATCTTAACTACTAACAGGAGTGTTAAGATGCTTAGCTAAAGTGGCGTCTTTCAGGCAATAAAAACATCATGAATGGCTTTTGACTATGATCATGAAATGAAAGGTGCATAAAATAAATGAAAGGATTTAAAGTTTAGAACACTAAGATGCATATCAGAACAGGCACAGTTCCATTTGTGAGCTCCACAGAACACAGCCATAAGCTCCTGGGACAACATACAGACATCCCACACCTAGAGACAGTATAGGGTCGTCAGATAGCAGCAGAACCTGGTAAACAGTCAGAACACAATTTCAAAAGTTTATTTGATAACCAATGCAGATTTAATTGTCACATTGTTACAATTTCTTTAGCGATATATTGTTTCATGGTTATACATATACTGACTACAGACTAATCATGTGTCACTAGCAAATAAATTAATACACAGGTATCATATGGCACAATCTTTCTATTAGAGTAGTATTGCAACTCCTCAGACTTGCATGATTCTCATATAACAGCTCATAAGAGACACAAACCATTCAGGTCTGGTTCCAGATCATTCTCACCACCATGTGCTCTTGAGATGTAAGGACTAATTTCTTTATATCTAGAGTTCAAATATCATTGAGCAACCAGACAAAATATGCAAATCTTCCATTTCATTCTCTGTCACTTAGAAGACATGGATTCCTGCTATATATTACACATTGGAGGGAAAATACATATTTATAAATAAATCTGATGCAGATTTCTTGTGTACACTTGACCAAAATTCCTGCAGGATGATTATCACCCTACACATTCCAATGAAGGTTTTGTAAAATTGAATTTGTGTATGCATGTACCTTTAGCACTTATTCAACAGGCAGATACTCTGCCCCTAAACTGAGAAACTTGATTTCCCCTTTGTAAACTCTGTATTACATTTTTCTGTATCTGAATTCACTTCATGATGAATGAATTTCAGTCCACCAAAAGTGAGAGCAAAAAGATTATATCCCTGCCTTGCCTTGCCTCTCTTGTAGTTTTGAAAAGTTCTGTTTCATTATGAAAATTTGGACATAAATGTATCCTTTGAAAAGAATGTTAAGAATAAATCTTACATTATCAAGGGCAGCTGTCTCTTGTTTGTCTGTGAAAGTAATCTTCCTTCATATCCTAATATCTTAGACATAAGGAAATGATTCACCTTTGACACAAGAGAAAAATGTGTTTAAGTTCTAAGGCTGCCTTTTTTGTAATACTGGGATATATTATTGAATCATATACACTGGTATCCACATAGCCATATGGGTCAAATAATAAAAGTAATTTTGTAGATTAACATAACAAATATTTATATATCCCATTGCTTTTGAAAGTGTAAGTTTCACAAGCACATATTCTGTTTTATTTCAAATTCACATGGTCCTCTTCCCTGCTCTCCCAGGAGCTAAAATAAAACAACAACCAAATATTCTAATAATAAAACTTGTCAGAGACATGGACTGATATGTCTTTTCTGGAAAATAATACTGTTTAAAGACTAAATCAAAGCAAAGTTTTCTGTCATTTCAAAGACAGTGTGCTGTCTTTGATACTATCCACTCCCATAATCACACTTCTCAGACAGTGAACTGAATTTGATCTCTGGCAAGTTTTTTTGTTTGATATCAGAAAGCTAAAAATTGGTTAAAAAACATTATAAAATTAGTCTGTTCTATAGTAAAGTGTTCCAAATTCTTGCTATCAATTCATTTAGAGAGAGAGATTTAGATATGAATTTAATGTCACTTCAGGGAACATCCCAGATAATTTTCAAAGAAATCCAGTAAACAATGAGTTTAAGAAACATATTAAAAATTACATTTATGGATTAATTTGCAGTGAAAATAAAGTAAAACATCCTAAGCACTTGAAGTAAAAATGGCTTTAAACTGATTGTGCATTCCAATCCCAGAATGCTTGGTAATTTAGAAAGAGCAACAAATCTAAACAGCATGGTTGATTCCATGAACCTTTATTCTTTCTCCATTCAATGTGAAGAATGTCTCAGGACTACAATGTCCACTTTAGCAAAATAGCCTGCCATGAGCTTACATGAAATACATGCAACTGAATGTTAATGATACATTACTGACATTTCATAAGCATTATCCATGAGTCACCAACTAGAGCAGAGAAAAATGTAAATAACAATATGGTCAGAAAAGTATTAACCTCAGGGACGTTTTCATGAGGAGTGTGTACTCACAGTGTTGTACAGACAGTCATGGTAAGGCCAGAAGCTGCTGGCAGCAGAGGATTTGTAGCCTCATCCTGGCTACAATTAAGCTGGCAAACAGGATGAAGAAAGTAAACATTTATCTGGATTCTAAATGTATGGTGATTGTCTATTTTCCCAGGTGATGTTTCTCAGCCATTCCATCAATTTCATCACAAATTCCATTCCAACTCAGAACTTATACATTCAAAGTGCAATTTTGCTTGTATTGCTCTGTGTATCTAGATCTACAACTTGGAAATTGTGATGTTGCCTTTTTTTAAAAATTGCCATTTCGGATATGGTATTCTATTCTTTCCCCTTTCTTCAACTGAGTAAGTGGTAGATTTGCATGAACATAAACTCAGTACCCATTGACTATATTAATGATCCTAATTCACCAGATTCATCAGTGATTCCACTGTTAGCAGTTGTATTCATGTCAGCAGTTGTAGCCATGCAGACACAGTTCAGCATTTCACTGCTGATGACAATCCCAAAGGCAGGTGAAACCATGTGAGGAAAGGAAAAAGGGAAGAGAGGGAAGGTGCCTCATTACAGGGTTCTTAGAATAAAAAATATGTTAGCTCCCAAAGCAATGTGAAAACGACTCCTTCCTAATTTCTATTATTTAAGTGACCTGATGATTTCCTCAATAGTCATGAAGTATTTTTGTAGAATTTGTTGGTTTAAAAGTTTCATATAGGCATGTCATCATTCCCAATGATAATTTTAACATATCTCTAAATAGATGAAAAGCATTGCCCAATGTTTGTACTCAGAACACTTCCAAACCTTATATTTCTATTTAAGAAATAGTTTTGGAATACCATATTGAGCAGAGGGACACGGTAGGGGTCCTTTGTTTTCTTTCTCCTAAAACTATCTTTTGTTTTGAGAAAGTAACTAATTTGGATAAATAATTTTTAAAAATAGACAAGGACAGTAACATTTATTGAATGTAGTTGTGATAAAGGTTAGAGAATGGGACTGGAAAAGTTTCATTTAGCTTTTATTGTTGCCATAGCACAGAATATGCTGAAAAAAAAAAAGAATTCTTTTCCACACCATACTAACCAGCTATTTAGTTTTAGGGAGACTTTTTCCTTCCAGTCACACTATAATTTGAATGACTTCACTCTCTCCATAGACAGTTAGAGACTGGAACAAATTAAGATTCAGTTTCATATTATTCCTTGTCAGAACATCCATCCTCAGTGACCATCTTTCAGGCAGAGAGCTCATCTAGTTCAAAACTATTCAATGACATAAGCATGTGTAAGATATTGCATCTCCCTTAGCATGGCACTAACTAATGATCCCACTGGTCACTTTTGGTGCCTGTGAGAAGGGTCTCTTGGAGTTGCTTCAAAAGGAGGGACATCCTTAACTTTGACTGTTCATGCTCTAACCTTTGGCAGAATCAAGGCGATCTATCTCTAAATATCAGCTTTCCAAATAATAGCACAGATTTCTTTGTTAGTGAAGAGTTTCCAACTAAGAGCACGAGCTGCTTTATTATTCTTTATCCTTCCACTTCATAACCTTCCTGACCTTTAGGAGCACACAGATCCTACAGCTCCTTGCCTCGTCCCAGCAATTAAACTTCTTCTCCAAGTATCCCCCACCAAGCATGATCAGAGACCAGATATCCCCTAGACAGAAATGATAGATTTTTTTCTGTGGTCACTGAAACCTCAAATAATAGTTTAAACCCATATTTTGCTAGCTATTCCTTACAGCACTATGGAATGGGGAATAATCTATTGTCAGCTTGATATCTCCACAAGAGCCATGCAATGTATAAAAAGTTCCTTAGAATTCCTAGTACAGGAGAATATGCTATAGCTGTATCATCAATTGGTCTGAAGACAGAGGAAAATAGTTTTCTTCTCTTTGCTTCAAATGCCAAAAAGTTGGAAAATTATATTGCATTTTGTCATGCCTATATGGAAATGTAGAAGAATGTTTCTGTACTTTACAGATAAAAGGATCCTAAAATATTTTCCAGCTATTAGAACTGCTTTCTTAGGATACAAGATAGGGATTTCTCATCTGCAGCTTTGGATTCCTTATGCATGACAAAATTGGAAACACTAGAGAAACATTTTCAGGATTTAGTATTTCATTAAGCAGCTTGTTTGTTATAAATTTTTTAAAAAGCATAAACAATATAATATTGAATACACTGAAATGTACATAGTTATTTTTTCAGAAAAGGAAAACACTAAAAAATATTAATAAGTGCAAATACTAAATTAAGGACATGTAATGTCACAGGAGAAAGATATAAGGAATTTACAGTCAATATTACATATTATCATCCAAATAGCTGACTTCATGTTTTGACTTCAGAAAAAAAATTATCTTCATCTGATTCAGTCACTTTCTCAAGGAAAAGTGTGACTTTTCAAGAAATCATAAATATTACAGAAGGGTTGAAGCTTGTCAAAAAGTTAAATATAGAATGCTTGAGGAATATTGTGTCATGAAAGATTTAAGGATGTATGTGTGTATGCTTCAGCACCTTAATGATAGAAATGTTCTCTCAATACCTTAAAACTTGTGATATTTATTATATTCACTGCTGTCACAGACTCAGCAGTGGAATATATATAATAACTACACATACATACATATGTTCCTTGTATAAATAGACTTGCTGAGACGGCAGAGACATGCTGAATATTCTGTTAAGGCTAAACTTCTAATTAAAATTATTTTCCTTCTATCTGAAAATATGTTAGTGTATGTTTCCACTATGTGTTTATAGTTAGGGGAAAAAAAGTATTAGGTTTTAAAAATTACAACATTATAGTTTTAAATTCTGACTTGACTTCACACTAACTCAGTTGGGAAACTGAGGTCAAAAGATGGGTATGCTAAGACAATGAATTCTATGTAGTTAATAGACCACATTTTGGAGGTTTTATCAGATTTCTTCTTCCAGAGGCATTAACTTGCAGGTTGCACAGAAATCATTAATTCAATGGCTCTGTTGACAGCCTGGCTATGGGAGCAAAAGCAAGGAAGTGAGAAGGATGTGTGTATTCCTACTCATTAAATGGGTAAGGTCCAGGATCAGTGACCTGAGCACACAGACACTCCTTGAGCTTTGGAGGTGACAAGCCTGGAGCAGATACAACCACACACACACTATCTCTTCAGAGTCATGCTGCAGACAGCCATGATTGTTCGGTATTTCTAAGCCCCCCACTTAAGAATGAACAAGTGCTAGAATGAAAACAAGACCTGGCTTACTCCCTCATTACCCACATTTTATGACTGAACCATGCTGTAACAAATGCTTTTGCCCCTTCAAGTCAAACCCCAGAGTGTGAGAGAATACATAAAGATCATGTGATATTAGCCAAGTCTAAAAGTCTACTTAGTAATTTTGCTCTATGAATGCTTTGTTGCCATCCTTATTCAGAAACAGGAACTGTTTGAATTGCTGGAGACTGCCTAGCCCAGCCAAGGTGTATTTCTCAGGAGACCTTTGAGGAACCCATGTCACACAAACTGTGTTCCACAGTGGTTGGTACAGTCCCAGTGTCAGATAGGACCAGTATCAGAGGAATATGGGGCTTCCCATCTGCTCAGAAAAGGCCTCTCATGGATAATTTAGAATGGCTGTGTGGATGAGGTGTTTCAGTGGAAGGAAGAACACCGGAGTAGAGCCTAGGTTCATGGGAACAGTTCCACTGTAGTTTAGGAGTAGTAAGGGTTCATAGGACAGTAGCAAGGACTAGGTAAGATATAAACACTTTTTTTTTTTCTCTGCCTTTCAAGTTTAGAGAACTACTTGACTCCACTCTTGTGCCTGGAGTCAAGTAGTTCTCTAAAAACAAGAGAACACCATTTCCCTTTAGTTTTGTGTGCTACAGCTACAAACCAGGGTGAGAATAACCAAAAATGAGTGGCCATTCTAGACAATAAAATTATTTTTATAGTACACAGTTTTCTATATATCATATATATATCATATATATCAGCGTTTAATGTTTTGTGAAAGAAGGATATGTTGAGCAGCACTCAGAAAAGCTGACTGACTATGGGACCTGGTCTGCTGCTCTTTGGTTCAGGTCAGCCATTCTGGGAGGAAGGAAGATTGCTTCTGCCTGAGAACCTGGGACATGCTGGGTTTGAGAATGGGCCAGACAGGTGTGCTAAACAGGGTGAATGAACAGATAGTTTAGAGTTCATTGGTTGTAGACTTGCTTGCAATAAAGCCACACATAAGTCTCAACACAGGAAGAGAAAAGGACTTATTTTTACGTGCCCTGAGAAGACTATTTAAGCCTTATACCTTCAGAAAGTTTCCCATATCTGCTGGAAAGCCAAACTACAAGAAAAGAGATTTTCTTGCAAAGGCACAATGGACAAGAGTCATTAGAAAGGAATAATCTGCAGACACAACAAAGGTATAAACATCGTGTTAATTTGTGGTGTTCTCAACTCTAAAGGTTTTGTCATTTTTTAGTATTTATTTAATCTCAACCATTTACTTTTTTAAATAATTTAAACAAACACTTATATGTCAAAGTTTTAACACTTGAAGTCATGTGATGTCATAAAAATCATGGAGCCCAACTCCAAAAAACCCAAAACAGCTTTAAATTATAACTCTAACTATGATTCAGTTGCAAGCAGCTAGTTAGTACTAAAGCATCCAAAATACACAGAAAAGTAAAAGTAACCCTTGATATATACATATATATAAAAATATAAACACATTTCATGGCTCTATATGCCTCATTTGACAATTGAACATTTTGCTTTAGAACTCTGAGACAGTTAAATGACTATCCCCACAGAAATAAGAAGAGCGATTTTAACCTTAATTTTAATAAAATTAAAACTTTTGCAAAATATTAAATGAATTAGTTACTAACATTAATTTCTAAATTGTTTTTTGAATTTATAAAGAACATATAGTAAACATCTGTCACCTTGTTTCAAGAATATAGATAATAAAAATAAATTAGTGGAGGTTAAACACTTACAGGTCTTGTAAACAATTGCAAGAAAAGGATGATAACATATTTAGCATGGGCCTGAAGTGAGCAGTTTTGGATGCAGCAGTACCACAGAGAGAAGTGCTTTCATCTTCATAAGTGGTATTATGTTGTTTTATACAAACAATATCTGAATCCAGTCCATAAGATTGGCTATATACATATATAGATATATTGTAACTGAAGAGAAACTAGCAAGTGAAACAATTGTTTTAGCATGTAAGGAGGTCTTAGTAACACAGATGGTGCTTTTTTGTTGTTGAAAGCATGTTAACTAAACTATTTCCATATGTTGATTTACGTAGTTTTATTGCTGCAGGTTGTAACACAGCCCTTGAAAAGAGACAAAGCAGATCTCAAAACTCAGGGGGAATATGGAAAGTCACAGCTACTGGTACAAGGATAAAAATGGAAATGCTGCTTGCATGTCTTGTGAAGATTGTGTCGGTAGTAGTCATAATTTTGTGCTTAAAACCATTACAATATAAAGTTTTCTTCTTGTTATCAACATATCTTCTAACTGTCCTTGCTGCTGATCTTACCAATTCCCATGAAGGCTCTTGAATGACAGTTCTTTCCTGCTGCTCTGTAGAGCAAACTTCTGCATTATTACAAGTTCAGGAATCTTCATCTAGAGGATGTTTCTAGTTAATGTTGTGTTGAAGTTTTTTTAAGTAGAGGAACAATGGACAAGGTTCCCAAACACATTCTTCTGTACCCTGCCCTCCATCTGGAAGAAGACACCCTCTTAGAATTGCAAATAGCAAAGCTGTTTTATGGAACAGACAAATTCATACACATTCAGAAAAATTAGTTTATGGCACTAAGCATGGAATGATCAGTACAGCTAAAAAATGGACATGGAGTAGAAAAAATGCAGAATCTCTGCTGAGTTGTGTGAGATTTCCTATACTAGGCTTGCAAAAAAACATCTGAAATCAAGGGGATTTTTCTTTTTTAAATTCTTGCTTGCAAAATCATGTTTGAGAAACAAGAACTAGATATCATTGCCCATTGTTCACTTTCTACATTCTACAATGAAATAGTCTATTCTGTTCCTGAAGGCCTAGTGTTGGTTAACCAGTATTCAAGTGTTTTAATATCTACATTTAATCATCTACCATCACCTATGAAACAGTTATTGTACAGTATGGGACAGATACATTCCTTTCTGGGTCCCTCTTAAATTTCAGATGATGGTAGATACTACTTGATCTCATTATGAAATGAAAAACCGAATACATCCCCAAAAATTTTTTATTTGTTTAATCTGAAGAAGGAATGATTTCATATAAATCATTAGGATTTGCCTCTTGCATATGATCTCAATGTAAATCAGCAGTAAATTCTTCCATGACTTAAAGTAGCAGACATATGTCTAATTTTGAGCCAGCAGTAGGGAATTTGAGTAGAGGTTTTTGTCCTAAAGGAGAAAAAGAATAAAAAGCAATACAGTCTCATCTATATATTTATATAGTCTCTTTTATATACAACTTGTTATCAGAAGGCTTAAAAATTTATTTCAAAATAGCAATTCAATAGCAATTTCATAAGAGATTTAAACTACATATTATGGCAGAAGATCAAACTTAGAGAGGGAAGGAAGGGAACAGTTCTGTTATCAAAGTCTAATGCCAGTTTCACCTTTCTCTATTACACATATCTTTATACCATATTATTAATTAGAGGCATGATTGATCCCTGGGGGAGTTTGAAATAGATAGAAACTTTTAACATATACCTTGGAGAGGTAGATGTGTCTGAGAGTATTCAAAATTTTGATTATAAGAAACATGCTCACACCATCTGATATGTAATACCAGTAGGTCTCCTATTGTTATCTTAGCATACAAAGCCTGTGGCAATTTGTTCTCATGAGTAAATGGAATAGTAACTGTTCCCCTTGGAGTTCAGCAGAATCTTTTTGATTAAATATATTTGTCATAAAGAGATGAATCAACTAAAAAAAGAAGCAGAACTGTGTTCCTAAAAACTTTAATCACAAAAGGTTTGTGGGATCCATGACAGAGACTCTCATCAAAGTCATCTGCAAGCAAGCTAGTGGTTGGTCATTGACAGTTTTTGTGTAAAATATGGATACCCCCTAGTGCCATCATCTCCACCTTTAACCACCCTGTAGTCTTATATTCCTGGAACATCAAACAGATGCAAAGGGAGACACTGAAGGGATATTTCAGAAACTAAAAACAGAGTAGTTAGAACATATTGTTCCTTTCCCCCCCTATTTTACACTCCCTCTGCCCTGCAATATAAAGCTCTATTGTAGATTTTGTGAAGACAAGAAGTGAGACTGGCACAACTCCAATAAACAAATCAGCCAAAAACTCTCATTCACCCAGTCACAGTAATGATAACACATTTAAGGTGCTCAGAGTTATTCCCATGCTAAACCTTGCCTTGTTTCCCTCTTTTCTTCACTCCTTAGTCACAGCTACATTCCTACAATATAAAACTTCAACACACAAACTCAGATTTGTGTGCATGCAGTCTGCTCTTTCAAATTGCTTGAGCTGTGAGGTTACCATTTCTCTACCACTACAGGATCTGTATGTATATGAACTATCTCAAGTTTCAGTACAGCCTACCAATGGATAATTTGAGGAAAAAAATGAGGTATAAGGCTTTTTAGCTGTCTCACTTTCATTTTTCCCAGAGGGGAAGTAGCAAAATTCTTTTCTGCCGAGGCTAAATCCTCTAATAAATCAGTTTCTGGTATAGAGTGGAGTTCTGCATCACTCGTGCTGAAGTGTGTGTGTGAGCTGAGGAACGTATGGCCATTCTAAACCACTGGAAAAACTGAAGAGGATATTATCAAGCAGCATGTGCTCAGAAAATCTATAATGCATGGTGGAATAAAACCCATAGGTGTTGGAACATTTTATGGCTATATTACTAAAAACTGCTCACTTGCAATGCAGCCCAATATATTTCAATTTCTTAGTTTAGTTTTAAATTAGGATATAAAGGCATAATAATGTTCTAAAATTTATTATTGACAGAACTACTTGATGCTAGTGGAAACTGGTAAGATCACATCACATGACAATGATATCACTCATATGTAAATTCACTTTTACAAATTTGCCAAGGAGAGTACTCTCC
>VYZT01006185.1:0-10606 GCA_013400735.1 Pomatostomus ruficeps | reverse complement strand
AGAGTACTCTCCCCAGTTTTCTTATATATTTATTTTATATTTATCTAATATATTTATTTTAATAAACAACTTCTATTTCATGATGGGCAAGACAGTCAGAGAAGTGAATTGTTCTGACAAGGAATGTCATGCAGTATGAGTCCACCAAACCTTAGATTTGTTTCAGGTTTTTTGTTGGGTTTTTTGTGGTTGGGTTGGTTTTGGGGGGCTTTCAAGGGGGTGAGGGGTGTATGTGTATCATTTCCTACAGCTGGGGGTCACAGGAAGATAGCTGACTGGAAGAACACAGCACCGTCACCACCAGAGGGGATACGATGTGACTAAAGGAGAGAAAAAGACATTTGCAAGAAATATATGTACTACTAGGCAAGAATAAGCAAGGGATTCATGTCACAAGGTGCAAATAGGTACCCTGGAGGCATTGACACAGACATATATGATATAAGAACCAAAATCTAAGACAATGGGCTATTTTACATATGACCCTTTGTTTAAGGCTGTGATCAATATTCCCTCTCCAAAAAGACCACAACATTAGCAATAATTAAAGTACATATTCAACCATGCAAGGTCAGTGGTAAAGTCAGCAGCTTAAGTCATATCAATGAATCATGTGAGTGCAAGACTAGGCAATATAAGGATTGCTGAGTAGCAAGTTATCTCACTGTGAGCAGCTAAAGACTTGGAAATGTGCAGCAGACAGCTTCTAAAAGAGACTACTCATGTAAAGTATGAGACTTCTGTTAAAAGAGAAAATGATATTACAGTTGCTAGGTTTTGTGCCTAGTGCCTAAGCCAGTTGTTAGCAGGGAGAAAGAAATGAAATATGAGGTACTCACAGTGCAGAAATCTTCATTTTATGCTGTTTTTCTGTCCCTTAAACCGGCCACTCTCATAACGTGTTTGTTCAAATCTGCCATGAACAGACAGGTAAAGCAGAAGGCAATGGAGCCTGAGAAATCAGGTAATAGAGAGCTGGTATAACAAGACAACTGAACTAGTATTATATGAGGGAGCAATTTGTTCTGCAAAGACAAAGAGGGAAAAAGGAAGGGGTAGGGACATGACAATAGATATTATATCTTAAGAATATTGTTTCTCTTAAGTGCAGAAAAAATTATGAGCAATGGCAAAGGTGACTGTATGATATTGCTATAATGGAATCATCCCCTATGTACCACCAGAGCCAGAAGAAGGGAATGACGGGTATTGTGAGCAACAAAAGAAGTCATTCAAACCACGAGGCTTACAAATGAATGTGAACTTGTATAGCCCATTGTAGTGTGCTGGTCCTGTCTGGATGCCAAACACCCACCAAAGCTGCTCTACCATCCCTCCACAAGTGGACAGAGGAAAGAAAAGGTTCATGACATGAGACAAAGACCAGACGAGATCGCTCAGTGAATATCATCAAAGGCAGAACAGAGTCAGCTTGGGGATATTAATTGAATTTATTGCTAATAAAATCAGAACAGGTAATGCGAAGTAAAATAAATGTTAAAAACACCTTCCTCTGACCTCTCCCTGGGCCCTGAGCCCTACTTCTTCCCAGTGGCACAGGAAGTCAGGGAATGAGCGTTATAGTCAGTTCAAACACACTATTTCTCTCACTGCTCAGGAAGAGGAATCCTTCTGCTCCAGCATGAGATCCCTCCCATGGGAGACAGGTCTCCAACAGCTCCTCTGCTGTGAGTCCATCTCACAAGCAACAGATCTCCGCAAGCTGCTGCAGCCTAGGTCACTCTTCCACAGGGTGCAGTCTTTAGGCACAGCCTGCTCCAGTGTGGGTTCCCCGCAGGATCACCAGGAAACCTTCTCCAGTGTAGGCTGCTCTTTCCATGGGCCCACAGGTCCTGCCAGAAGCCTCTTCTACACCAGGCTTCCCACAGGTCCAAAGCTGACTTTCAGGTATCCACGTGCTTCAGTGTGGGTCTCCTCCATGGGCTTCAGGTGGATCTCTGCATCCTCGTGGATCTCCATGTGCTGCAGAGGCACAGTTGCTTCACCATGGTGTTCACCACTGGCTGCAGGGGAATTCCAGCCCACCTGCCTGGAGCACCTCCTCCCCCTCCTCTGCCTTGACCTTGGTGTCTACAGAGCCGTTCCTCTCACGTATTCTCAATCTGCCCTTCTCTGGCTGCAATTAAATATTCACAATAACTTTTTTTCCTTCTTAAATATGTTATCACAGAGTCATTACTATCATTCCTGACTGGCCAGCAGCCAGTCTCTCCTGGAACCAGGTGGCATTGTCTCTGCTGGACGTGGGGGAAGCTTCTGCCAGCTTCTCACAGTAGCCACCCCTGTAACTCCCCTCCTATAAAAATCTGGCCAAGCAAACCCAATACCCATGCAAAGCACAGCACTGTGAGAACTGCTATGGGAAAACTAACTCAGCCAGACTCAATATACACATTCACTTTGTGAAAAGGAAGATAGCAAAGGGATTGACTCTCAGTTAACTCATATGCATTGGTAGTGACTTCTAAATATAAGAATTGGAGACATCAATGGACAGAAAGTGCAGGAAATGGTTAATAACACCTAAATAGAAAATATCTTGAGAGAGAGTGAAATGATAGAGTTCATGATCCTTAGGAAAAAAAGAACACCTATAACAAAATAAAAACAAGGCATTTATAGAAAGTGGGCTTCTATAAATTCATAGAACTGGTAAACAAAGAGTCCTAGGAGAGGAAAAAGAGAAATTAAAGTGAACTGTCAGTTCCATAAAAAAATAATATTAAGGTCATGGGTGCAAAATATGCTATAACAGCAAAAAGATTAAAGGTGCAGTAAGAGATGAGCTAGATGAAATCATGGGATTTTTGTGAATTTCAAACATAAAAAGAAAGTGGAAACTAGGTTTGGTTACTAAGGTCAAATATAAAAAGTAGAATAAGTGCATAGGGAGAGACCAAGAAGAAGATACAACACAAAACTGAAAACCTTTAACTAGGAAGCTAAACTATAGCAAGAAATCCTTCCATAAGACGAAAGACTGGTTGACTGCCTGTTGACTACTTGCAATGTGGTGTTATTGCAGGCTGATCCAGAAAAAGAGAGGACTTTAATAATTTTTTGCAAGTTCTTCCTCAAAATGTCATAGGGCAGTCATAGTTAATGCAATTATCAGAGGGTAAAACCTCTTTCTCTAATAAGGAAGGAAGAGGTCAAACAATATCTAAATATTCTCAAAACAGTTGAAGCAGCTGGTCTTCACTGCAGTGCAATTAAAAAGCTGGCTGATGAAATCGCAGTATCATTAGTTGTTATCTCAGAGAAATTAGACAGAATGGAGAGACAGGCAAACATATTTCAAAGAACAGGAAATGCAAAAAGGAGAAGCCAGAAAACAACAGACTAACCAGCTTAACATCAGCCTCTGGAAAAATACTGGAAGAGCTATTTGAATTGTTTTTAAAAACCTAGACAGAAACACAAAAATGAGTAACAGCTGGCATATTATCAACCAGAAATAACACCAAAACAGTTTAATATCTCTCTCCCACAGGCTAGCAAACTACACGGGTAGAGGAAAACCAGCTGATACATAGCTTTACTTCAGCAAATTTTCAGCACTACTAGTATAATCTTCAGGAGGAAAGAATGGCCTCAATGAAAACATAAGAAGATACAAAGCTGGTTGTATCAAATTCTGAAAACAGTTATGATGAGTCCTGTGTCAAAACAAAGGAATGCAGTTTTGAAATTCTGCTGGGGTCTGTCCTGAGTTAGGGTTCTCATTAGTTACGAGGTTTAGATTTATTAAATATGTAGATCATATATGGGTGGGAAGACTGCCAGTATAGCTGAGGATATACCTAGAGCTCAACAATCAAGACAAGTGCAAGGTGTCATTTGAAAGACAAGTTCAAGGTAATAACGCAAAGAGGAAAACATCAGCTAGGCAGTAGCAGTAAATAACTGCAACCATTTTCAGCTTTGCTGTAGGGAGCAGCATATTTAACAGTATTCCGTGTTCATTATACGTAGAAAAGGACCTAATGTAAAGGTGATTTAGAAAGTTCTGAATAGTAAAAGCATTTAAATTGAATTTTTCTGGGGTGTTTGTATCTTTCCAATTTCATCTAACAGAGTGTTTAGTCTCAACAAGTTTGTCATCACTGACCTACATAATTCTGCCTTGGATAAATCAATGGGCTGAAGGATGTTCTGTGGTTTCACATCTCCAATCTTACGATTTTATGTCTACCCAAAAGCTACTGCAGCCATCTTCAGCAGCTAAGAGGCAAATGCATATTGCTTTCCTACATGACAATCCAGCTGAGATGCAGGAATGCATGACAGGATCACCATATGCTCCGCTCTCTCACAGCTCCTTCCTGCCAGCTCCAAAGTATACTTCATCCCTTCTGTATAAACCATGTGCTCAGGGAGAGTGCTGATAAAGAGACACCCCGCAGCCAGTGTCAGTAGGTTCCAGCAGATGATGCCTTCAGTACTTGCTCAAAATTTGGATGTACATTTAGGATTCTGCAATGTACCTGTAAGCACCAAGCACAAAACTCTTCTGGGTATCTTCATGCAGGTACAAAGGTCCATACCAAATTTGAAGACAAAGCAATGTAGAGATGAAAGATCAGGAAAAACCTCCAGAAATGCAGGTTTTTCTCATCAATCCAGGTACAGATAGGATGTTCTTATAGGCACAGCATGCATTTTCTTTGGCATCTCAATAATCTTCAAAGAACCCTTTAAAGGTATTACACCATCAGTAGCTTTTAGCACTACAGCAATTTGAGAAGACCAAAAACTACAGGAATATTTTTGCATTTCTTTTAAAAACAGATTTGCATGCCAAATCTAACAGAAAAGACCCACTCATCTATCACAATTAGGAGAGATATATTCCTCAAGTATTCAAATCATTAAAAATTTATTTAAAATATGTTTTTTGATAAATCTCTTACAGGCTACCATTTAGTGTGGGTACACTGCCAAGATCTAATAATTAACAAGCCCCTTTCTCTTTTTACTTGCATCCCTCTGATATCTGAAAATTAATAACAGCCACTCTTAATTTCCTGTGTGAAGAAAATAAACCTCTCTTTCCAATGGTATTCTGATTTTGAGCTTTAATCTACTGCAGAATATCTGAACTCTTTAAAATGAAGAAAGCTGAACAACATTAAGTCTAGATAGGATCTCTATACACACGTGTTATGATAATGGGAACATAACCAGTGGGAATATAAATTCACTGCCTGTGACTTTGTCACATATATAAAGATCTTCTGGAGAAGGTATGTACATCAAGCCCAAGAATATATGGCATTTCTTCACCTCTGCAGGAATCAGTTCATCAGATAATCTTTCCAAGGAAATTCCAGCACTGTAATTTGCCTTTTTGCTTTTAAGCAACAACGCGATAATGCAGAAGCCACATTCAATGATTCAGAATGATTTAGTTTGCAGGAAGCCCATTAATTTAACCATATTTTCCCATACTTTTCATCACCATGTCCTGTCATCTGGAAATAATAGAAACCTTAGCAGTAAATTCTGAAAGCTAAAAAAAAAAATGCAAGTACAATTCATGTGGTATTTACTGGCATGCTAAAGTTAGTCCAGCCTAACCAAAATTAGAGTTTCTTGGTTAACCTGGATTAGCTTTCTAGTGAAAAGGATACTGAAGTGACAATCAAAAGCAAATGTGTTGTAGTTCTGTATTTATTTATATGAAAGACAGATATATGGAACCTGAATGAAAAATATATGGAAAGCAAGAATTTTCTTGTTGCTGAAAAATGTATAACAATAATAATAATACTCTGTGAATGTAAGATAGGACTAAGAGAAAGGGGATCCTCATAATTCAAGTGTGACTAAGTTTTCAGTACTGCTCACTCTTAAAAATGTTGGTCAGACAATGGGCTTTTTTTAAATATATGTGATGACTACACTCTTGTTGTAAATTTCTTACCTGTATTCTGAAAGGAAAACTTTCTATAAAGTTTTTGAATCTTTCACTTGTGTCACTAAATTTAGTCTCCCTACAACATTTCTCAGTCAGAATATCAGCCTAAAATCATCAATCTAAATGTATATGTATACATCAACACAAAAATATATGTAGATTATTTATTTGAGGAAAGACAGACAGGCAGCTATACATACATAGATTATGTGTATGACAGTGTCAGACCTGGTGATAGCTCTGTTTGGGATAGAATATGAAACAAAGCAGAGTAAAGGACATCTCAGAGCCTGCAGTGCCTTCCCTACTTACAAAAACCTTAATGGTCAAATGGCTCACAGATATGAATTATTAATATGCACTAGGTATTGATTATATTAGATCAGCCACAAAGTTGTTGCATCACAAACTTGATCACTGTTTCACTTTGAAGTAAAAGAACTTTGAGTTCCCTTTCAAATTTCTTACCAAATGACTGCAAGGTCTGCAGTAAACAAAGATAAAGAAAATGCGTAACAGAATTTCCCAGGATTGCTTGGTTTTATCATGTGTACTCAGTTATTTCATTACTTTCTTTACTGTTTTCCTAATTGTTATATATGCCTGTGAAGGTGATGTTGGCAGTAGATTGGTCAGTGAATCTGACCTTAGTGTCACTGCTTTCATTGAGGAGTGAGCAGCTACTCTGATCAAACCCCAATTCCTGTAATAGGGAATTTCCAGTTCCATGCCTGCTATCTTTACACTGTTACAATTGAAACCTGAAACCTGTTATACTGCTGAATTTTAGGCCTATGAATAATCTATGTGAGAAGAGACTACTCAAATTTAAAGGGACTTCCTAGATTTAGGTCCTACCCAAAACAATATGGAAAAATTGATAAAGCCATGAAGATGAAAAGAGAAGTTTTCCCTTAGGACTGTAAGTTCTGCACCTTAATCAATAAGCACTCAAAAGCTGAAAAGTGAATAAAGATGAAGAATAAAATATTTTATTTTCATCTCTATTACTGCTTGAATAATACTTCCTACTAAAGAAATTTATGGCCCATGAATACATTTATGCTGATCAGAACACCTAGCATGAAGGACAAGTTGGTATATATTTTTATATACTGCAAGAAACTGAACAGAACAGACTAAAGTGTTTTCAGAGCTATTTTATCTATATTATGGAACTGGAAGGCAGTGTCAAATCAGAAACATACAGTGACTTTCAGTTGTATATGTTTTATTTACATAACCAATGAAAACAAGACATGAAAACATTATGCAAATGTCTGCTATAAATTAGCTTGGGGTTTAAAAAATAATTTTCTCAAATATTACGATATATCATTTTTCTAGAAGGAAAGAGTTATTTATCATAATTATTAGTGAACACTGTACTCATTTACATTTTGCTCTTTTGCTCTCTTCATGAATAGTGGGAAACTAAACTAAAATGCACAAAATATTTGAAAACCCAATTCAAATCTGTAGGATGACAATGAAAACACTCAGATGCAGAATTGCAAACTACTCTTTGATTCCTTTGACACTGCATTTAAGGACATATATTAGTTTTAAAAATGTAGTCTGATACGAATTCTAGAGAATAAAGTTGACTGAAATCAGAGACGTCTGATAAAATCTAATTAAAATGTATTTGTTTATCATCCATTATTTTTAAGAACTCCGATACAAAATGAGAATTTAATCAGACATATTTCTCTAAAAATGAGAGGAGCAAATAAATTTTCTAAAAAGATACCAACTCATGCCATGATTGTTGCATATATTAGTTTGAAAAAATCTGGTTGGAAAGAGAAAGAAAATACTAACTTCTTAATTTACATGTGCCAAATATTTAGATTACATACATATCTTTGTTTCCTGTTCAGCAAGAGGAACTTAGTTAAATAATTCCTTTTAATCCTGACAGTCCTAGTGTGTCAACAGAAAGAACCAGTCTGAGATACTGGGATCATAGGATTATGTTCAGCTTCAGAACTAATTATCAGGACTTTGAGCTGGAGGTGCAAAAGCAGGCGCTGTGTCATGCTTGTTGCTCCATGTGCTTATAAGATCAGCAGTTATATTCCTGGGCAGTTTTCAACAGCAACAATTCCCTTCTTTTTTTTAAAGAAGGACATCCCTAATGACTCTAAACAGCCAAAAAATCTGAAAAGACACTTCTCTATGTAGAATGTAAAAAAATAGACAAGTTCAGTAAATTACAGTAAAAATGGAAAATACGTACTCCCAAGAAACTCTGACTTGAGAATGCCACATGGAAGATTGTGGGATTTGTGGGGACTGACAGCAGGCCTGAAAGCCTCACAGAGTTTGATTTAAAGACAGTAAAAGTTTACCCATGAGAAAATGTAGATATGGTAACTAGACGCAGTGATAACCCAGCTTCAATTAGTGAGAGAAAAGGTTCTCAGATGTTTGTGGGCCAAGACTTTAAGAATGCGCAAAATAAAACTTGTTATGTACCTAATTGCTTGTGTAGCTGTTTGAACTATCTGTAGAATCATTGTTTCCATAAATAATTCTGTCAGTGTGTGCTAACTAGAGTAGAATAAAGCTTCTTTCTATCCTTGGATTACGAGTGTGAGTTTGTTGTGTACCCGTCTTGACCGTGACAGAAGATCATCATCAGGTACAGAATAAACTGAATTTCCTTATAAGAATTTTTAAAATAAATTCTTATAAATTCTCATATAAGAATTTTCTCTTATATGTATATTAGTATGTCTGGAAAATATCTCAGTACTGATGTACAAAAATTTAGTGCCAGACAAACTTCTGATCAAATCTTGGGAAATAGCAAATATTCTGGCAAGGAGTAAGTATGACATTATTGAACAAAAGATAATGAATTAATTTCATCCATTCTGAACAGTCTTCATCTGGTAGCACATGTGACAATTTTCTTGAAGACAATAGATAAAGCAATGACAGCCTGGTATGCATGATTTGTATCTACACCACTGAAGAAATCCTTCTTCAGAACAGTGAGTGTCCTACAGTGAGCACTGTCATCAAAATCAATAGCTTAGATGTCTGAGGATATGCAGATTGCAGGAAACCAGATGTTCCTGGATTTTACTCATCCTATGTTCTCAGAAAGTGAAGACATAAGCATATGATTATCTGCATTCCAGATAAAATAACAATTCTGTGCTTTATACATAGTTTCATCTTAAATTCCTCCTCAAACATTGGTTCAGAATACTTGTCTGTGCATACATCCACACACTGATCTTCTTCTGTGAGCCTTTATTCTGGATTGTTCATGATCCTTCTTTGGTGAGCCTTTATTCTGGATTGTTCATGACCCCAAATAACAACTAGCAGGACAAGAGGAAATGGCCTCAAGTTGCTCCAGGGGAGGTTTAGATGGAATATTAGGAAAAATTTCTTCCCTGAAAGTATAGTCTAACACTGAAACTGGCCACCCAGAGAAATGGTGGAATCACCATCTCTGGAGGCATTTAAAAGACAGGTAGTTGTGGCACTTGGGGACATGGTTTAGTGGTGGATTTGGCAGAGCTGGGTTAACAGTTGGACTCAATGATTTTGAAGATCTTTTCCAACCTTAGTGATTCCATGATTCTGTGAGATCAAACTGCACGTGGTAAGGCAAGTTGCTCTCCTCCAGAACTGTCCTATTTTTTCTTCCCTAAGCAGGAGAGCAGGAGAAGTTGCTCTCACTGGGACCTTTGTATTTGAGAGATTTTCTAAATGATAAGATGGAGCTAAAGGTTACAGCCAGATGTAAAGTTAGATACTGACTGCTTTGATGGAATAAAATCTCTGTACATTGATCTTGTGTCTGTACCAATGTGTTGGGACTTAAACAAAATGTCCATAGCTGTTCAAGCTGCTTACTGACCTGCTCAAACTCACTCTGTAGAATGAATCAGGTCATCTGTTTCTAAAGGCCAATAAAACTCCAACACACTTGAGTGTGCCATAAGCACAGCCACCCAGAGGCAACAGAGATAGCCAAAATATTCCTTCCAATCAATGAACAGCTGCTTGGAAATCATGTTTTTTCTTTGAGGCAACAAAAACCTATGAGGAAATGCAAGACCAAAGCTTGAGAGCTGGTTGCTCTTCTCAGACTAAGTGTTTTGGAAGAGGGAGGGTTTCTGTAAAAAAAAAAGCACTGAGATTGGAGTGGTGCTGGGATATGTTTATGTGTCCAGGAATTAAAGAAAGATTGTTTAGAAAGGAAAAATGCTAACTGGCTGGTCATAGACTCATTACATTAATATGAAAATCTGATTATTTTTTTGATAAAAAAGAATATTACAGAGCACTTAATTTTACCTGATCATGACAGTTTTCTGATGGAAACATCTGCAATGGATTGAAGAATACCTTGTATCACTGGGCAGTGATTTTCAATGACTTTTGATCTATAAACCCAAAAATGTTTCCTAGGGAAGATGAAGGCCATTATTAGAAAAACAAGATTTATGGCATATAGTTATGGGAAATATTCTCTGCAATTAGGATTTCTTATGACTTTTAGTAGATGGAGTGTAGAAAATTGATCCATCACCAATCATGCATTTTCCTAGTGAATGAAAAATGGTCCATAAAATATCCTCATAACAATGCATATTTGCTTTACATATGTATTGCAGTTTCAGTAGTGGGGAGGGGGCC
>VYZT01006184.1:0-10039 GCA_013400735.1 Pomatostomus ruficeps | reverse complement strand
AAAGTCAGGGCAACAATTGTGTGTATCTTTGCTATGATCCCTGTTAATTTCTTCAGCTCTTCTTTACAATAACTTACTTCACTCAAGTTTGGGAACGTAAGAAAAATGATATGATTTCTTACGTATTTCCTACGTATCCTCAAAAGGGTAGGATTTCCTATGTAATTCGTTCAGCATCTCAACATTAAAAATAGATCTGTGAAATTCTTCCCATTTTTTGGCAGTTTTTCATTTGTAATTGTGCAGGTTTTGGTTATTTTTATTTCTAATAAAAATTATAGCTGATGTTTAAACAAACTAGGCTAGCATGAAAATGGGAATATTTAAAATCAAAGCTAAAAGTGGAAAAAAAAATACTAAAAATAATTCTCAAGATTTCAGCTTTAGAGTAGTTCATTTCTGATGCTTTCAGTAGGAGCCTCTCACAGATTACCATTTTGTTCTTTTTATTTCTAATCTTCATTGTAGCTTTGTTTATTTGACTACATCTATTTCTTTACATCCAGAAAGGTTACCTTCAGCAGTTCAGGAAAACTTAATCCCTCGCCTATCTAGTGCAATCAGAAATAAGCTTTGACACACAAGGAAGAGTAAGCTAAAGGACAGAAATGCATATTAAAGTACTCTTACATAAGGAGAGTATTTTTAAATGATGTTGGCTTAGTGGTGTGGATTTTGTAAAGACACTCATATGGTCTTGTAAACACATGCAGTTAAAAAACAAGGTTGTCTTAAGCATGAGAATTTTTCTGTAGAGATCATGGAGGGCTGAGAGACTAAATCCATTGTCAATGTTCTTTCTCATTTTACTGAAGGTTGTAGGGTTATTCACTAGGGGTTTTTGTCCTGGTTTTTACTTCATGGCCAGATTCAACTTGCATGCAATTTTCAAGAGTTTTCACAATTTCCTTTTTTGATGCTTTTATTAAAAGAAGAAAAAAAGGAGAGAAAAAGATAAACACACAAAAAGATTTTGCAACCTCTGAGGCATACTCAAGATTCTGAAAATGCTTTTCTGAGTGGTGTCCATCATAATGGAACCTGGATCAGACCAGAAGTAACTGTAAAATGTATTTACTTCCTTCCGTTGCTTGAATAGCAAGATGTGAACTTCAGCTGTGTCCTGGGGCTGCATCCAAGGCAGTGTGGGCAGCAGAGCAAGGGAGAGGATTCTGCCCCTCTGCTCCTGTGAGACCCCACCTGCAGTGCTGCATCCAGCTCTGGGGTCCCAGCACAGGAAGGACATGGACCTGTTGGAGCGAGTCCAGAGGAGGCCACCAAGATGATGAGAGAGATGGAGCAGCTCTCCTACGAGGAAAGGCTGAGAGAATGGGGATTGTTCAGCCTGGAAAAGAGAAGGCTTTGGAGTGACCTAATTGCAACCTTCCAGTACCTGAAGGGAGCCCACAAGAAGGATGGAGAGGGACTGTTTCTAAGGGCATATAGTGACAGAACAAGGGGGAGTGGATTAAAACTAACAGGAGGTTTAGGTGGGATACTGGGGTGAAATTCTTTACTGTGGGGATGGTGAGGCACTGGAACAGGTTTCCCAGAGCAGCTGTGAATGCCCTATTCCTGGAAGTGTTTGAGGTCAGGCTGGATGGGGCGCTGAACAACCTGGTCCAGTGAAAGGTATCCCTACCTATGGCAGAGAAACTGGAATTAGGTAATTTTTAAGGTTTCTTCCAACCCAAACCATTTTAAGATTCATAGAATGATAGAATGGCCCATTCTGTAATTCTAAATATGGCTTTAATATTAGTTGATGCTATTAAAAAAGGTAAAATAATAATAGATTAGATAATGGGGGGGAAAGATGGAAAAAATGGATTCTAAAAGAACATTCATATTTTATGCTTTGATATCAGGCTAGTAGCTGAATTTGTAGCTAGGTAAGCAGTCCTGAAAATTGTCAGGAAAAATGGGTATGTTTTTGTAGTATTGACTGAACGACCACTTTATACTGTTCTTTCTTTGATTTTGATCCATAACTATTCTGAACATGTTTTGTGTTGCAGTTCCTTCCTAGCATTGAATCCCAATTTGTCTACTGGATGACTTAAATGACCCCTGTGGGGAATTGAGGATTGCTACATACATTTATGCAGAGCAAATCCTTCTTTGAAAATTAGTTTATAGAACCATTGAACATTGTAAACATTGTTTACATTATTTTCTTTCCAGAAGTACTGTTTTTGATGGCATACTTTTCAACAGTGGGCATGCAAGTACAGTGAAGTTACAATATTTTTCATATTAATATTTTTCTTATTAAATATATCCATTTGTGGCAAAACGGTGAGACTGTCCATTTCCAGGGATCAAGTAGTTGGTTAATGTGTGTATACTGCTGTATATATTTTTCCATCTATTGTTTAGCCATACCTGCTCTTACGTATTATGATCAAATACTGCGGATGTTTTGAGTAACTGCACCTTCAGTAACAATGCATTTATTTCCAAGTAATCTTGTTGTTCCTTTGCTGAAGTTGAAATAGTTTTATAAAATGTGAAAAATCATCAGTGATGGCCATACAAGCCTTTAGCTGTAGTATATTACTTTTTATAGTCAAGAAGAATCTTTCTTGCTTCCAAGAAATCAATTCCATTATTAATATGTACGCTTAACCAATATGCTGTTGTACAACTGTTAGTGTATTCATACGTATATCGTATTTTATGGATTCAACAAAAATTGGTTGCAGGTTAGTAGCTTATTGTATCCAAAATTTTGGTTGTAGTTGCTTCAAAACCAGATAGAAATATGCCTTGTGACAATGCTGAAATTATGTAAATATCAAATGTTCCTGTTGAATTGGCTGAGTCACATTTCTCTCAACCTTTCTTTTTTTGTTACTTCAAATTTAAGGAACTGTTTTTCAGCATACAAGACAATTAGAAATAATCACACCCTTCAGTATTTTTCCTTTGAATAGTTTCAACTGCATGAAATTTAAGATGACCGTCTAAGGTAAAGGACTGAACACAGATGGCAGAGTAATGGCTGGCTAGTGATCTACTTCATAGTTTAAATGAGTACTTTATTTTACAGGCAAGGAAGTCTAGTTTTAAAAACAGACTAGAAGAATTAATTTTTTAGAGCAAGCAGTTTAAGAACAAAAGAATACATGATACTAAAACAGAGTAACTTCCCAGTGCTTTGCCTTTGCTTTGAAATATATCTGATTTACCAAAACCAGTAAATCTATTTGCAGTACATGTCGAAAATATTACCTAGACAGCGTAAGTAAAAGGTTTATATACTGCTCTGTTTCTTACTCTATGTAACAGTTAGCATTTGTTTTTGTACTGGCATCCTCCTACATCACAGCATCTGTCTGTTGCTGTTTCTGAAAGAAATTGAAAGAAATTGAAGGAAAGAAATTGTTGTTGGTTTACTGGTGGGGGACGAGTTACAATTCTGTTTAAAAAGCATTCTGAATATTACCTTAGTTCTGAATAGAACAAAATTCCTTTTTATGTTTTGAGGACTTCTGATAAATCTTTCTAGACTTTATTCTTTACTTCAGTTTCTCATGGCCTGACTTCTTGTTTCATCACACTTTTGGGCTTATCACCATTTTTGAGGATGGGATAAATGAAAAGAGTACCAAAATGCAGCTTGCATAATTTATTTGTGTCTCTGAGGAATTAGACCAATTTCTAATTCCAATTTCTAAAGTGGTCATCATTCCTTTGATAAAATGTTTAAATTATTTTTAGAACATAGTAACACTGCATTGACGTAATGCTGCCTGTGCATAGTAAAGGAAACCAGAGATCTTTGAAGCACTGGACATCTTGTCTGTCATTCCCTTTTAAAGATTAAAACTTGACATAGGCACTTAAGGTTTCGCTAATTAGATGTGGTAAATCATTAACATATTTTTCAATTGGTTGAAGATACATTATCATTTTCATTCTTTCTTACATTATTTTTATAATACTTCACAACTACAAACTAGCCCAAACTTTGTCCTTTCGTCTTGTGCATCCTTCTTAGGAGTGATTGCTGAAGGAACAACCCTTTGAGGCTAGACACTTCATAGAGATATGACTAATTTTGCAAAGGTAAATAAAAAGTAAAAACCAGGACACTGAGTAAAGAGGAGAATGGTATCTTGACTGAACACTTCGGTTCTTGTTCCTATGCAAGACAGAGCCTTAGTTTCAAGATGGTCTTGATTCTTAAACTTAGAAGTGGCTCTTGAACTTTTTTTTTCCTTGAAAATACTTGCGAAATGGGAAAGTGAAGTTTTGGAAAACAGAAAAATTCATATTTTACTGTAAAATTTCATGACCTGATGTAAACTTTTTAAAGCTTCCATTCACAAATGAAATTTAAAGCAAGTCTGACGTATGTTACATTGGTGTAATGGTTCGTATGGAAGTTGATGAGAGTTTTAATGTCTTTAATGAGAGAGTAATTAAGAAATAAAAAAGAGGGAAAATTTTACTCAATGGTGGAAAAGACATTTTTAAAACAAAATAGGAGTGTTAACCCGTAACTGGACTTCCTGCAAACCCTTGTTTCTTTGATGTGTGGAATAAGGTTGCTTAGGGAGCCATGGGGTTTTGTGGTTGCTGTTTTACTCTGGAGAGCTGTCAGTACAGCTCTCCCTCCACGGGCGCCTGGACCTCAGCTCACAGCTGCACCTCCGGCAACAGCAGATTTGTTCATTACTCTCACTGCAGGATCACCCATCGGTGCAAACTTGATCCAGATCAAGTGTAAGCAAATAATAACACTTCTGTTGACTTGATCAGAACATGCAACAATGCTCCTTTTCAGCTTTGTGGTGGCTGTGGTAGCACAGTTGATCCTCTGTTCAGCGTAGGTTTGCAACAGGGTTACACTTACAGTGTTTTGAACAAATTCCTACAGAAAAGCTGGAAAACTCTGGTGCTATGCATCATGTGAGTGTGTGGGCTTTTGATCTAGTAATTAGGCAGCCTAATACCCAGTTTACTGTCTTGAAATGTAGATCAAGTCTGTCGTTTTCCCTCTGTTGGTGAGAGAACTTTTTGCATACAGCTTACTCTAGTCCTTTCTCTTACTGCTTTTCCATGCCTTGAGTCTTCTCTCTACTTCGTTTCTCCTCTCGTCATTTCAGTTTGCATCTGTCTGTCATTCATTGCCCATTGCAGTTCCTTGCTCACACTGCATTCTCCTGTGCTCTAGTTGCCTTATCATGTAAGCATCAATATATGCTTATCTTTAGAACTTGCTTTGTTGCAACTTTTTAAACTGTAGATTCCAGAGTAACTTCCCTGTCAAGAACAAATTTGTATGTACTGCTTCACAGTCTTTTTTAGTAAATGTTTAAATATTGGTATGATACTAATAATGAAAATAGCTGATTTTTTTTTTCCCCTAAGACTGCGTGGTGATAGGACATAATTTCTCTTCGGTAGCTTATATGCTTTAATGTAATTGAAGACTGAGAAGCTGAAGACACAATTGAAGTAGCTTTTATGTAACTTATAATGTGGACAGCAAAGTACAGGTTGAGCTCTTAAAGTGAACATCACAATGAGGTTAGGACTGTTTTTTGATCATTATAATCTGTGCAGTTCTTTTATGGTTGCTTGCCACCTTTAAATATTTTTGCATGAGATTTTACTCAGTTTCTTTTATGTCTGTTTGGTTTCAGTAGCAGTATACCAAGATGATATATATTTTTATTTGCTATTTCTCTGAAATTTAGAAATTTTTTTTAGCAAGCCCTTTTTAGTTTAGTGAATTTGGTCTTGATTCTTGGAAACCACCTTCACTTTCATTAACTTGGATATGTTTTATATTTTTGTATAAAGCAAAAGTGATTATGCTTCTACTGCAATTTGTCAGACAGAAGGCACTTCATGCCTGCCACATGTGCTGCCATCATCAAGTTTCTCCTACTGCTCTTTTCTCAATAAAGTAATTAATTCAGAAGGGAAATGCTCCATAACCACATAACAATTTATGTCTGTTTTATCTTTATTCATGATAAATAGCCCCATTTTGGACCCTGCTTCCAACAGTAGAGATAGCTAAGTTGTGAAGATCCAAAGCTCTCTTGATTCTTTAGGATCATAGAATGGTTTGGGTTGGAAGGGACCTTAAGGATCATCTAGTTCCAACTCATCTGCCATGGGCAGCAACACCTTGTGCTAAACCAGATTGCTTAAGGCCCCATCCAGCCTGGCCTTGAACACTTCCAGAGGTGGCGTGGGGGTCCACAGCTTGTCTGGACAACCAGTTCCAGTGCCTCACCACCCTTATAGTAAAGAATTTCTTCTGTGTAATCTAAACCTACCCTCCTTCAGGTATAAGGCCGTTCCCCCTTGTCCTATCACTACATGTCCTTGTTAAAAGTTTGTCTTCAGCTCTCTTGTAGGCTCCCTTTAGGTACTGGAAGTTGCTGAAAGGCCTCTCCAGAGCTGCCTTTTCTCTCAGACTTTCCTTGTAGGAGAGGTGTTCAGCCCTCTGGTCATCTTGCTGGCCCTCCTCTGGACTTGTTCCAATAGGTTCTCATCTTTCTTGTGGTAGGGGCCCCAGGGCTGGATGCAGCACTCCAGGTGAGGTCTCACCAGAGCAAAGTAGAGGGGGAAAATCCCTTGCCTTACCCTGCTGGCCATGCTGCTTTGGATGCGTCTCAGGGTACAATTGGCTTTCTGGGCTGCAAGTGCAGATTGACAAGACACATTGAACCTCCCATTCACCCACACCAAGTCCTTCTCCTCATGGCTGCTCTCAAAACAATTTTTCAGAATTTCTGAAAGGATTCTTGTAAACATTCATTATCTTAATGTATTATGACGTTGTTTTAGTTCTGTGGTGGATTCTAGTTCCAACTGAATTACAAAACGTAAGAGTGTATGTCTTACAATCTGTAGTCACCATAGCATCATAGTGAAAGAATAATCTGAACTGGTGAGACATTAACAATCATTTTGAAAAGCTAGGAACCCCCCAGATTATATCTAAAGCTTATTTAAATTCCCTGGTAAAAATCCCTTCACAAAGTGTTCCTTACTACCTGTGCTAGGGGCATACTGGGTTCAGTGATGGGCCTTGGAGAAACCTTGTTGTACGTTTCAGCAGTGGTGTGGAGCAAAAGATACAAATATCCCAATGAACTTTGAGCAGTGAGATGGTTCCAGTTGTTTGAAATTACAATAATAACAATAATTTTTAAAAAGAGTCCATGAGATTAATCCAGTCAACTGATACCCAACTGTAGTATTTTTAAGTGAAATTTCTAAATTTAATATTTTTAAAGTAACAAGATCTGGATGTAGAACCTCAGATTTGCACTCAGTTCCAGTACATTTGGTCAAAGGATATGGCTTGTTCCCTTTAGTCATTCTGATGCAAGAAATGGTAATGCCCAGAAGATTACTATTAGAGATAGTACCTATATAACATGAACCATGTTGGAAGAAAAAGATGTGAGTTCATTTTGCTGTATGAATATACAATATACCATTAGCATATTGGTTGAACTGCAATCCAACAGTTTATTTCATATGATTAAAATCAGAAAGGGCAAAGAGTTCATGTCAACAGTTCAACAGAAGGAACAGTTCAGTAGACAGAAATAATTCACTTTTCTATTTCCCTGTTGCATGGTTGCTATAACGAGGCCTTCCTTAAAACCACTGTTTCTTTGTAGCTAACAAGATTTAATTACTGTTATCAAACACAAGCATAAAGTTTCCTAATTGTGTATGTGTGTCTTGTTTCCTTGTGAAGCAAACCTATAGTTTACTGCAGTAAATGTTTATAGTGCCTCTACTAATAGAAACCTCTGCCATTCTGGTTTACCATTCAATTGATGAGAAATTTCATTCTCATGTCTTGTTGCAAAAGTGTATTAAAAAGATAGAGCCCATGGAGCTAAAAAATTAAGGCTCACTTCATGGCAACAGTCTGTCAGATTTTTGTTCTTAAGTTTTCATCAGAATGTAAAAGTGAAATAATTGCCTAACAGGAATCTTAAAGGTTTGGGGTTTTTTTAGTGAAGAAACCTTCTTTAAGAGCAAGTTGTAGTTAGTTTTGCATAATAAAAACACTCTAATAGCTTGTTTTATTTACTTCAAAGATAGATGTGGTCACCAGGTGTTGTGCTGAAATTGTATTTAAGATGCACCACTTAAATTTCAGTGTGATAGTACTTGATTATTTTGTGCTTTACTAATGAGACTGATGACTGGTCCTTTTGAAGGCATTTTCTTGGGTTCCCTTTTATTAAATAGACATGTAGACTAATTGTAAAGAAAGTAAAGCTGTAAATCTGAATTACAAGTACGACAAGTGAAGACTAGAAGCTTCTTGGACTGTTTAATTTCAGGCTTATGGATCTTAGTTATCAAAAGGAAATAAACTGCAGTGGGAAGATTTCTGGTTACTCTTCAGCGTGCTTTGATATGTTGAAAGGCAGCATACTTGGGTGGTAACACAAATACAAGCTTCCCTTAGAATGCATGTAATATTATTTTAAAGAATATTTTGGCAAAAGGATACTATTTTCCAAGGCTGTTGAACTGTGTAGTTCAAGATCAGCTCAAGTACTTGACATAGAAACAGTAGTTTGGTGAAAGAGTAGCATGTTCTAAACTTTTACAGAAATTGGCCTTCTGTTATATCAGTCAAAAGGTGATCTTTTACTCTGTGAAATGAGTGATGACATCACTTGGGCTTTGTATATTAAGGGTTGAATACAGGGGAAGAAAACTAACAAGGGTGTTCCAAAGGAGGCTAAGGAATAAAGAACCAAATAGATCAAAATAAATTACTAAGCTAACATCTGTTGCTCTTATACTTGGCTTATTAGTTTTGAATGTTAGTGCCACTTTAGCATGGATTTTCTCTGTGTGTCTTCATCCCAGCACATTGATTTCAGAAAGATAAAAGCATTGTGGGAACAAATTTATGGAAGGAATGTAGTGGGGGAGGGAGGAAGGAATTACAGGAGCTTTGCCATCACTCTCGTTGTAGAGGTATAGTGGCCCAAATTGTCCTTGAGCCTGTTGTGATAGGAGAATAGGTAATGGTTTTAAACTAAAAGAAAGTAGATTCAGACTGGACAAAAGTAAGTAAGAAGTTTTTTTTATGCTGAGAGTGGTTAAACACTGGAGCAGTTTGCCCCGGAGGCAGTAGATTCTCCATCCCTGGAAATGCACAGTCAGGTTGGACAGGGCTCTGAGCAGCCTGGTCTAGTTGAAGATGTCTCTGTTTATTGCAGGGATGTTGGACTGGATGACCTTTGAGGGTCCCCTCCAACCCAAACCATTCTGTGATTCTCACTGAACTGGACTATTTTGAGAGTTATGTCATCTGGTGACATTATAATAACAGAGTTCTTTTTTTCTCCCCTGGAGTTTTACAGCAAAACTGCTTCAGTATTTCTCCAAGTGAAAAACTTACTTTCAGTACAGATCTTTATTAGACCATAATACTTAATGATGCTGAAGTAAGATTCTCTAGGGAATTTGAATCTCCATACAGGCAGTAATTTAAATTTACCTTTCATAAAACATTTTCTATTGGTGAGACAAATCTTAGAGTTTGGAAGTTTTATCCAGATCATTGAAAGTAACAGCAATACCAGCCTTTGCAATGTGATTAACACCCAGAATGGAAAGTAGTTTGCTGTGCAAGGGTTTGGCTCACTGTTTGTCCTTGCCAGGATGAGACTGTGTAAGCATTAGGCTCCAACAGCAGAAGAATGATAGTGTTTATAGTTCAGAAAAAATTATTTTGAAGATAAATATAAAATTTCACTTCTTTCTTCTGCCAGAGAAGCAGAAAAGAGCAAATGTATCTGCCCAGCACAAATACATATTTAGAAACAATACTCTCTACATCTTGTTCGATTCTTTCACTGTTTCTTTATAGAAATTTTGTAGTAAAATATCCATCTGTCCTAACTCTGCCTTTAAAATGTAGCTTGCAGGAGGATCCTAGAGAAATTCTGCTTTTGTTGACAGTGTCAAGTGTTACTTTCCTGGCATTAGTCACAGTTATTTTACCTTTTTATAATTCTATTAAAAA
>VYZT01006179.1:71865-166272 GCA_013400735.1 Pomatostomus ruficeps | reverse complement strand
TTTTTGTGCCTAAATAATTCAAAGCAGGGGGAAAAAAATAACTTCCGATGCAAATGAGCAGCTCCTTATTTTTAAAAGAGACTCTTATTTTGCAGCAGTGTTTTTTGTTGCCTTGCTATTGAACTTTGAAAATAGTGTGGCGGGGGAAGGCAATAATGAAGGGTCTCGAAGGCTTAAGATTTAGTTAAGTGAGTGACTCAAGATTGCACAAAGAAAGTTAGTTACTTAGTTAATTGAGAATTATTCACCTTCTGAGATCGGCGCAGCAGTTTGTTCAGATGACAGTGCGAACTTGGGGCGGGGGGAGGCAGGAGACCGACAGGGGAGGAGGCAGGTCTCACTTGTGAGTTTTTTTTCTTTTCTTTTTTTTTTTTTTTCTTTCCCCAGGACAAGTTAAATTGCAGCTGAAGGAGACAGGTCAGTATCTTTTCAAATCAATCTCTCTGTCTGTCTGCCTATGTCCCCATCTATTCCCTGTAAAGGGAAAAGCTCCAACTTTGTTCCTCCATCTGTTCTCTATCATCTGCAATCGACAGTTCTTTAGATTGCATGCACTTTTACTGCCGATGAAGTGAAACTTTAAGGTGTATAGTCACTTAACTGAAATAGGGAAAAAGGGAAGTCGTCTTTTCCAATCTTAGAGAATTGTTTTCTTTCCGTACAGCTGTTAATTCTCTCTCCCTATTCTTCTCTCTCCTTTCTTTTTCTTTCTTTCTTTCTTTCTTTTTCTTTCTTTCTTTCTTTCTTTCTTTCTTTCTTTCTTTCTTTCTTTCTTTCTTTCTTTCTTTCTTTCTCTTTTTCTCTCTTTCTTTTTCTCTCTTTCTCTCTTTCTTTCTCTCTTTCTTTCTCTCTTTCTCTCTTTCTTTCTCTCTTTCTCTTTTTATCTTTTTTCTTTTCTAATTTTCGAATTGTAGTTGACAAGTTTTATTTAACAAAACACTTAAACACTTTACAAGCCACCACTTAATGCATTATTCACATTTTTTAAAAAATGCTTGAGAGAAATCACTTTAATGAAGAGAACATTTGTAGTAATTTGGTGATAATTATCAGAATCACCAAATATTCGCAAAGGCTTTAACATTACGTGTTAGAAGAAAAGCAAAACACATTACTTTAATAGTCTGATATGCAAACTATGGACCATTCAATTACATGGCTTAATAATGCATACATGATGTGATCTTGTTATTGGGATAGGAAGGGCTGCAGTAATTCACTCCAAAGACCAAGTGTGCTCTTACATTCAGTAAAATCCATTGCCATGGATCAGGGGGCCCTGCCAAACTACATTTAAGAGAATAAAAATTAATGACTGAGAATTTGAGCGTTAAATTAACATTAATTATATGACCTGCCTGCTGGAAAGATTAAATTTCTTACGCCCTAATTAGATAACGTCTCCTCATACATCAAACAATTTCCATTTCCAGATTTCAGGATTAAAATGCAGGCTGGGGAGACCGGACTTGTTGGGTCACCGGCACCCGGCGGCCGCGCAGAGAGCTCCCGGCCCCGTCCCGCTCCTCCCGAACCCCGGGGGCTCACCGCGGGTTGGGATCGGGGCCGAGGAGCAGCTCTGGGTCAGCCCTCCTTTAACTTGAATTTCCCTCACCCACCGCCCCGGATGTGGTGGCGAGGCGAGGCCAGGCGGGGCAGGGGAGCGCCGAGGGTGCGCGGGTGCGGAGGGAGATGCGGGAGCCCCTCGCCCGCCGCCCGGGATGCTCTGAGGAGCGGCCCGGACACCCACGCTGCCCCAGGGGCTGCCCCCGCCTGCCGCCCCGAGTGGTAAGGACATCTAGACGGGGCTATCTTCCCGCCGAATGAGTGCAACTAATTTGAGTTTAATTGCTTCTCTCAAGAATAAAACCTCAGCGGCTCTCCCTCCCTCCCCCACGCAGGCACACGGGATCCTGCCTCTTCCTGTCCGTGAGAAACCCCCTCTCCCCTGCTCCTTCATCCCGTTAGCCCCGCGGTCACCCACGCATAACCCACGGGTCACGGTCACCCCAGGCAGCAGCCTGCTGCTGGCGCTCGCCCGCACCCCCATCCCCATCCCGCTCCCCCGCCTCCCTTCCCATCCTGGCGGCGCCCGGGCCACGGAGCGGACACGGGCGTGTGTGGCGAGGCTGTGCCACCGGCGAGGCCAAGCAGCTCGGTTTCAGGGCTTCGGGTTTCAGGGTTTTAACCTCGACTTCTGCAGGGGAAAAATAAATTGAAAAAAAAAAAAAAAAGAAAGAAAAAGGAGAGGTGAGAGTGTGATGGGGGGGATGCATGGGTGCTCACCCCCGGGGCAGAGGATGCCGGGGGCAGGCGACCCCGTCGGCTCCGCCCTCCCGGCAGTATCCCCGGCCTGGTGGTGGGATGCTGGTTGTGCCTCGATGGTTCTTCGTCGTGTCTGCCTTTGTGCTGAGCCTCCAGGAAAGCTCCCATAGAAAAGTCCGAGGAAGCCCGACTAAGACAAACGTTACTACCCAGAGGCTGTTTTGGGATAGCACCTGTGCAGCAGAGCTGAGGTGGCCTTTGGTAGCCTTATGATTAAACGCAAAAGTCATAGCAACCCCTTCCCCACCTCGAAAAACTGTGAGGAAGAGGAATCAGAACATCATAAAATGCTTCCTTGTTCTCACTTCATTCTGTAGTACCAGATAATTGCTTTCTCAACTCAATTGAAACTCAGTTTTTGTTATTGCAGTGTTACTGCTCCTTCATGAGCTTCAGCATTTGTCAAAGACATCAATTTCTTGTCTATTACTGTCTCTTTCCCACTTTCTGGACTGGATTGATAACCATTTATGTTTAATGCTATGTTAAGTAACGGTTTCCAGAAATGGAGTAGGTGAGGATGCTGTGGAAGAGATAAGAGCAAATTGTCCTGTTCTTCGTCCCTGATCTCCAGAAGCACGTCTCCTTCAGGTCTGAAGCCTAGGCCATGCAGTCAGACCAATGCTAAAAGCAAGAAATTATTCCCCAGGGAGTTAATCTTTCCAACAAATAACAGATACCTTTTATTTTAAATTTGATGGCAAATACAGTTGGATAGACAGGGGATCAGAGGCACTGAGGGGAGTAAAGGTAAGCTTGTAGTACACAAGCAGTATGAAAACTTGAACAGCATCTTCAGCAACTCCAGTAACCTCCACCAGAAACAGTTGAAAAACACACAAAACAGAAGCAGATCCAGAAACCACACAAAAGAATATTGTGGCAAGCAGCTAAAAAAGTAGTAGCCTGCAGAGCTCCCACTGTTTGCCACTCTTTCTAGCCATAGAACATCTGATGCTGTAGGAACTTTCTGCCTCTGGTCAAGCTGATGTGTATTCCTGTCAGCTTCAGTGGCAGAGCTAAAGGGGCTGAAAAAAGTGTTGAAGAGGGCAGAAGGGATTGGGTGGTGGTGTGAAGTAGATGTCTTCAGCTAAAACACACCAGCATTCCTGTGGTTACCAAGTTATCACCATGGGAGTGCAATAGTCTATTTGTTATAACAATCTAATAATTGGTCTAGAATTTTCATATTGAGAGGAGGCTACAGCTGACGTGACTGTTTCTTCCCTGAAAATGCAGACATGGATGTGGTGGGATGCCCTTTTCTCTCTGCTGTGGCGAGTGACAGCTCAAAGTTTAATTTTAAGTGTTTGCAGTCCAGCATATTTTCTCACATTTCTGTAAATCCAGTAGTTTGAAATGAGATAAATCCGTCCCTTGTTTTGAGTGCAGGGTGGGCAGGAGCCATGACTCAGGCACTGCTACAGGTGACGTGACAGTTGCACTTCTGCAGCTATGCTTGACTGTCTGGGGGTGCCGACACCAGTTGGAACAGCAGGGATTTCTCTGCTGCTCCCACACACAGCCCATGAAAGGCAATCAGTCTTCACTGGGAATAGCTCAAATAATTAATGTACCATAATAATTGTATATTCCCACTAAAGTGACACTGAACAGTCGATCCTTCAACAAAAAAGATTTGCCCATCACCCTAGATCACTGCTAAAGTGTTACATTTCTAAAAAAATGCCTAAACCCCCAAGATAATATGCAACTACAGAAAAATTAGTGATGATAACTGAGCCTAGAGCTCTGTGGCTGAAATGGGAGTATCTCTGCACGTGAGCTGAGCGGCAGAAATGAGCCTGGATCCCTTCCCTTTGCCTGCTAGACCCTTCATACTGTGTAGACTGGGTTGTACATCTCCCCCCCTGCACTCTCTGCTGAACAGACATATGGTTGGTGTTTCCTCAGTGCGAAGCCCCCAGTTGAGAGTGCACCTGTGGTATAGTCAACAGTAAACAGGACTAAAGAGAGTTAACCTACTTATGTGCAGCGAGAGAGGTGAGTTTATCCACTTTTATTTACTGCTACACTACTGGACTGCGCTTCAGCATAAATTGGTTCAAGGTGCCTTGTTTCAGCAGATGTACAGAGAACTGGCTTCTTAGTTATTCTGTAACTCAAAGGTGTGCAAAATCACTGCCTAACTGGGAATAAAATTATCATAAGCACAATTATGCCTGTGCTGAAAGGACAAGGTCAGAAGAGAGAATCCAGAATGTCAACAAGACTAGTTCATGATGGATTGTCCCAGACAAAGCTGTCTGATGTTATATATCACAAAAAGTTAAAAGATGATGTAATTTATATGTTAGACTCATTGTCAATTCACACCCAAACCAAAGGAATGGCTAAATCCATTGTTGTACTTTCAGCCATATGGCAGGTTTTGGGATGTGTGGTGAGGGTGGTTGGCAATACAGAGTTTTTATCTTTGGCATGTCAGTAAAGCATTTTGTGAGCTGACAGTAGCTTCTGTGTTTGGCACCAGCAATCCTGGGGGACCCCATGTCAGTGTGTTTTCCCTGCCATGGCTTCACGACAACTTGCTCTCTGCTCAAAATAAAAGATCTTAATGCAGCCAAAAGGGTCTCTGATTTAGTCCTTTTGCTCCAGAGTTTTTGCATTGCTGGTTCAAACCTTTTGTGATGGTGAACTATGGTTAGGCTGGACTACTCAAGGGCAACTCACTGGTGTAGTGGCTTCTACCAGCTCTCACAAACTTCTTGAAGGGCTTCTTGTACTCCTCCTCCGTTATTTCCCTTCTTCATTTTTCTTATATATTTTCTTTCTTCTGTTTTTTTACTATACCGACATACTTATCCAGTAACTATCCAGAAAAGCCAGGTCAACCTCCAGTGCTCCTACATTATTTTGAAAGAGGTCCATATCCATGGCTGCTGAAAAAAAAAAATGTATTCATTAAAGAATCCGCCTGCTTTGGTTTTAAGGGTGGGAGATGAAGACCTCACTCTTTTCTTAGCTTCCTATCTGAAAGCATCTTGGTCATTATAGATGGGAATGGGAGAGCTGCCCCTTATTATAGTTCTGTGATACTTCCAGTTAAAAATTTTTGGTTATAATATTGCTAGATTTCATCAACAAGGCCCAGATTTTCTATTGTCACACAGTGCTTTGGGAATGAGGACAAAAATTTTTATCTTGTAGATTTTAATCTACAGTGAGGCAAAGAAAATATCTAGGGAGTGGGGAATTGAGAGGGACTGGCTTCAGATGCAGTACATAGCATAACAGAACTAGCTCTTCCAGACATGGCTGAGATCATCCAGCTTGATGGTCTATGTCCTGTAGGCATGCTGAAGGTGGAAACTGGGGCCATTTGGAAATTACATGCCTTCACATTCTAAGTGCATGGTTGACACAATGAGTATGAATGGTTGTTCCTCTTTTCTAGGAGTGTAACTCTCCTGGATCTTTTACTGGACTGTTTTTATCATCTTAGATTAGCCTGCAAAAGACAAGACCATAGACGCTGCTTTTTGACTTAAATACAATTTGTAGATAAAGTATTATGTCCATAAAGAAAAAGGTGCATGTTATGTATAGGTGTGATGTGGAAAAAGCAAAAGA
This sequence comes from Pomatostomus ruficeps, assembly GCA_013400735.1. Classification (NCBI taxonomy): domain Eukaryota; kingdom Metazoa; phylum Chordata; class Aves; order Passeriformes; family Timaliidae; genus Pomatostomus; species Pomatostomus ruficeps. The sequence goes on along the minus strand of VYZT01006179.1, from coordinate 160,353 downwards.
TAAACAGCTTAGGACACCCACAAGCCCTCTCCACTCCCTCGTGTTTGCTGAAGGTACAGAAAGAGACAAGCAATGCACTTCAAGCTAGATACTTAGAGGGGGACTGAAACTCAGGGTTGCAATACCTAATTTTTAAATACCTGTCTTTCCAAGGGAATTCTCAGCCTGGAAGTGCACTCCAGGTTTTTGCAGTTACAATCCTCACAAGTGGGCACCCTGGAAAGGGCATGCTGGCTGGCCTGAGCCTGCTGACAGAACATGGTGAGCAGAGGCAGTCACTCATCTCTTACCATGAGCTGCTCTCTCCTCTTAGCCGGGTAGTCTTGGGGAGAAGAATACAGGCACCCAGGGTGATGATGATGTCGCCTAACTTCACACGTCTGCAGTGCAGGGGCCGTTGGCAGCCAAGGGGAGGCACAGCTCATCTGCTGTGCTTCTGTGCCTGCTCTGGGAGGCACCGCAGTGCCTAGGGTAACTCACTCAGACACAGCTGACTCTGCCATGGATGCTGAAGTTAAGCAAAATTAATGTGACACCCTAGTTAAAAAGCTAGGCATTTCCAGCGATAAATAACAAGCTTTGAGGATGTAAATTTTGAGCATGTTTGTCTCCAGGGATGAATCAGTGCCCAGCCATGTGTATCTAGAAAGTTGAGCCAGTGTAGTTTTCCTTCATATCTGGTGCTGTTGATGTAAAAGATCAGAGCTCCTATTTGTGTTTTTATTGTGTTTCTGCATTTGAATCAGGGTTGGTAGCAACCTTAGGCTGCTCTTTCAAAAAGCTTGAATCAGAAAGTGAGGCCATGTTTTTTGAATTCAAGCATCAGAGCAAAGTGACAGTTTTCTCGGGGTTCATCTTCGGTGAGGCAGGAGGAAACTCCCTCTCTTGCTATTAACTGGTTTGAATGGGATCTTGCAAAGTATATGCTGAAAGATAGTGTTCACATGATTGGGATAGTTAGAAGGGATTTTGATGAGTGGTAAATGAAGGAATATGTATGCATATACATAGGAATATATGTCTCCCACACCTGAGATATTTTTTTCTATTAGTTATGGGTGAGATGTCTTTTCTGCTTGGCACTGCTGTCACTTCATAAAATTTTTGGGCAATGGGTCTGTGAGGCATACAGATAAAAAAACCCTCAAAAACCTTTTACAGATAAATTAAGTGTTGGCATCTCTCTCAGGACTTTCTTGCAATTTTTTTCCTCCTTAAATCTCCTACTCCTGGATTTATGTAATTAAATGACAATCTCAGTTCTTGTGAAAAATAATAAATATGATTTCTATACATCATGATTCTAGAGGGATGTTTAAAAAAGTGATTTGAAAGTACCCTGAATGTGCAGCAACCAACAGAGAAATAAAATGAAAACCACATTTATTATTAGGAAAAATCTTGAAACTTTTAACCATGCTTGTCATTTTTAAAGTTGACTTATGATTTAGATTAGACATTAAGAACCGCTTTCTAACTTTCAGTTGGAAAGCACAAGAATAGATTGCCTAGAGTGACAGTGGGAGGATTTTGAAAATAGATTGGACAAATGTCTGCTGGGAATGGTTTAGCTACGGTCGATCCAGCCCAGTGCCAAAGGATGCACAAGTGACCTCTAATTCTTCCGAGCTGCAGCACGCTGCGGTGCCTCAGCACTGGCAGGGGAGCCCGGCTGGGCTGTGCCGAGGTGCCCTGGCTGGCAGGTGCAGGTGGACAGGCCCCTGTCCTTCCCAGGATGTGTGGGGTGTGCCAGTGCTCACAGGAGGGCTGTCACAGCTGGGATTCACCTCTCGCCCTGCCTGACCTTTCTGCTTGACTTCTCTGAGCATATTTTTGGTTATAAGCAGTTCCTCTGGGCAGCCAGGAGAGAAGTACAGAGTCACCTTCTCTGCAAATGTTATACAAGAATAAACACCTTCCTAGGCTTACTTAACCCCAGTCCACTGTGTGTCTGGTTCCCTGCTGACACACCATTAGCATCTGAAGCATCTATATTTCCTGAATCACAACAGAGATAACTTATTCCCCAGCTGCTTATCTCAGACCTGCCCTGTGGATCTGGTGGAAAGATTTCCCCATTAGCACATAACAACAGGTGCCTGATACTCACTTTGTAATGTTTCCCTTTTTAAAAATAAGAAGGTTTGGGATTCTTGCCTTCTACTTTTGGCATCTTTTTTCCATCTCTATGCCCAGTAGCCTGGTTTATTATCAGACTGTTGTCCCATATCTTGCTGACAGTGCTATCAGTTCCACACAAATATGTCCCAGGAAGTTCTGGTTATGTTAGCATCATCCTTGCATTGCAGTGGCCAAAGTCAGTGTGCCATTTAAAAAGGAGTTAGGTACATATTCGGGAAACTCTTTTGGAAACTACAGGAATATAGAAGTACAGGAGCAAGCACCCACCTAACTGCCTTTCTCATATCTGTTTTTTTCTCTCAACAAATCCCCGGGGTATCAAGTCAGCACATACAGTGCTATGCATAGGTTCACTTTCTGGGAAAAGGGTCAGCAGAGGCAGAAGTACCCACAGCAGCCAGTGTGATGGAGGGTGGGACTGTAGAGGGGCATAGCCAGGAGACATCCGTTCGTGGCCCCTCTTCCACAGAGTTTCACCCTGCTTCCCTGGGCAGCCAAGCGTGGCATCTCTGGAAGCAGCTTTTTCAGCAAGCTCCTCAGCATCCTTTCTTGCAAACATGGTGGAAAGGGATGTGCTTCTTCTCCTCACTTTAGCCTGGGATGCCAGGGAGCTCCTGTAGAGGTTGGGGCTGCACATAGATGTGTTCACTGCTGCACACATCTCTGTGGAGCCTGGCCCCAAAAGAGTCTGACCCCTCTTAGGCAATGCTCATGTAAGCTGCTGCCTCAGCTACGGTCCCCTGTACTTTACTGGCACTTGTTAGGGTTGCTGCTGGTTTAGAAATGTTACAGCTCTTTTTTATCATGGCTTTAGGCAAGAAAATAGACGCGATGCAAGGAGAGAAGATCAGGGCAAGAAGCTGAACTGTCTTCTTACTATACTGAGTATTGCTGCCCCCAAATCACTTTTTTTTTTTTTGTCATGCTGTAAAGTCTTCTCCAAAGCACTGGAAAGGAGCACATAACTAACCACAGAGTTGAGATTCATTGGCTGGAATTTTATCGTAAGAGATATGAGGAGCGTGATAGACACACGGGTGCTATCACCTATAGATATGTTCCTTGATGCTTTTCATCACAAAATTCTGCTTCCTCTTGCTTATATAGTTGTGCCATCTGTCTTGATTTGAGTGTTTCAGTGCTTGATGTTTTCATCCAGATCAAGATACAGGAGACAAGTGAAAATATAAGCAGCCTATCTTTCATTTCAAAAGAAAAGCTTCTTGAGTTTGCAAAGTTGCAAAGTTTGCAAGGAGAGCCTTGCAAATGCAATGAGAAAGCTAAAGCACCTACACGGCAGGTGTCTGCTTTTACTGCTATTAAAAAAAAAAAAAAAATCTTACTTTACAGCTACTCTATGAGGCTTTTTTGTGCATGGCCTGATTTGTACTTTCTTAATGCTCAGGACCGACAGTATTGTTTATAGCTCTGTCAAACTTATAAAAATTAAAGAGCTTTTCTTGGCTAGTTTCTGACTCAAGACCAGCTATCCTGGAAGCAGCCTGTTTCATGGTTCTTTGGTTTCAGAGAATGAAATTAAGGGAAATGAATACGCTTGAACATCCTAAAAAATTATGGCTATTATTTCATTGTGAAAGTCTAGCACAACAAGCTTTAGTACAGAAGCCCAGAATTCTGCAGTGCCTTTAACCAAACTCTGATATTTCTGGAAATGTGAGCTTACAACTGGTTGTTTATCCTGGGCCAGACACAGTCCTTGCAGGCTCTACGTACCTTTAACAGACTGCAGCTTCTCCCCTCCTCTAGTCATGACCAGGCTCTGGATGGAGAAAGAGAACCCAAGTGAGCAGGTTGGAGGAGGTCTTCCCTGCAACCCCTGTTTGTGATGACTTTATATTTCTGTGTTTCTGGGTAGGGGAATTGCCAGTAAGGCTTGTTCTTTTGTGATCTTATTTGTTTCATCTTATTGGTTGAGGCTGGAGTACTGAGAGGGGGAGAACTACCAGAAGTGTGGAAAGATGGTGGGAGAATAGGGGTTCAGACAAGGGAAAAGAGGAGGAAGGTGCAAGTATAGTAAGATCAGGATAAAATTAAGAGGATGAGGGAAACATCAGGGGCCAAAGTAGGAGAGAATGTGATGCTCAAGGGGGATTGAGGGAAAGAGGCCAAAGGGCTTCTGGCTCCCTAAGGGATCCGCAGCAGGATCCAAGAGTGCCACCTCTGCATTTGTGTTCTGACCTGCAAGTAGCAGTGGATGCAGTAGTCTTGAACATGCTCCCATACACCCATGCTCTAATACACCTCTGGTGAGCAGCACTTCAAAGATAACAGCCTGTTACTGCCATTATTTCAAGCAACGAATGATGTCACAGACTTAATTATGAGTGGAGGACTTAATTCTCCTACCCAGTGATACATTTATTTTAAAACAAGTCATAAAGTTTTCCTCCTCCTGAACTCCATCTGTTTGAGGGGGTATGAAGGTTGAATAACTTAGTGTGCAAAAGTTACAGAATGCCAGAATTAAGTTTCTTTTGTGTATATAAATTAAAATGTGCTTGTGTGATTACATATGTGGTCTCAGTTGACCTAGACTGGACATCCAAAGTGGAGTGACCTCTTGGGAGGAATTGATCAAATAACCAAATTATTTTTACATTTTAATTGTATATGGAAATGATAGATAATAACTACACATTGTATGTGTATTATTTTTATTCCAAAGCCTCCCTTATAATGTGGATGGAACACTACTATTCCTCACCAGGGTAGGAAATCTGACCTGTTATTTGCTGGAACACAAGGTCATTGTACTCAGTCTTCTGTCTGGAAGTAAAAGAAATGATCACCTTTTTAATTTGTTGGGGAGAACAGAGAATAGCATTGTGCAATATAATGTTGAGTTATCCTCATCAGGTATTCCAAACTTCCTAAGTGTAGATGAGCCATGGATACTGGTTAATGCAATATTGCTCCCTGTCATGATGGCTGGTGCTCACCCTGAACTTTCTGGTCCTCCAAGACATGAGGTTGCTGGAATAGGATGGAGAAGTTTCTGATAGCCTGACTTGTCCACAAGAATGGCCAAGGAGCAGCTGGAGGAGCCTCATAACCAGGGCCCCGGTTTGACAGCTGTTTGTCTCCTCCTTCTCAATCACTTTCCAGTCAAGCTTCAAAATGACAATTTGAGGTGGACAGAGTGAATGCAACTCATGGGAACAGAGGTTTATTTTTTTCTGGCCTTATAAGCTTAATAATTTTCAGTGAGGGTACAGCAAAGACTGAAATCTTGGTTGCACACTGAGCATTCAACACTGTTCTGCATCTACTAATTTTTAAGTAGAGATGAGTTGTTGCTGCATGGAGGGAAATTTGGTTTGTCAGTTCATTCACACTTTAAAAACAATCTTATAAATCTGCATTCTCTCCATCCTACCTACAGCTCCTCTGTCTCAAACTTTGCACAGCATAAGCCCCAGGTTACCTGGGTGCCTGCAGTACATGCAGAACACATGGTGATCTGTTCAGTTTTAATGAAGGGCATTTCCAAAATTAATTACCTAGAAACAAATATTAAATGACTGTTCTGTAGGATATAGGAAGAAGAATTATTGCAGAGGAGTGAATGAAGGCCGTTATGAATGTTGTCATTGTGCTCTGGGGTGCAGCCTCCACGTACCCTCCCCAGCCCCCCAAATGGAAATGTAATAGCAACGAGAGCTGATCTGCTCTCAAGGTTTTGATGTGGGCCTGATTTCCAGCAAGTGGGTGATGCTGGTGATCTGATATGACCTGAATTAAGCACATCTTTAAGGTGTTTCTTTTTTGTCTTTTTGAATAGAGACTTCCAGTTCTGTTATACTGAGGCTGGCAGTGACTTCAATTAACTCTGGATGTGACTGCAGGACCTGGACCTCTGCAGCTCTCTGGTCCCATGCTCCCTCTCAGGCTTTTCCAAACTGCTACAAACAAGTTTATTATCTTTTGCCCTGATGTTTTATATATCAGTTAGGGATTCTATGTGTGAATCTGAAAAAGAGAAAAGAAAGAAAAAAAGAAAGAAATAACAAGAAAAATTGAAAGCCATATGCTGACAGGTGTAGGTGGGCTTAGATAACAAGGATTATATTGCAAAATCTAATATGAAGATGGGTTATATCTAGCTCTCGCCAAAATTAAAAAAAGGAAATCTGATCAGCATGGTAGGCAGCCGAGTTTGACCCAAAGACTAATGGAATGAAGTGTCATTTGCATCCCTCTTCTGCAGTGTCAAAGAGGCAATAAATAGTGCAACAGAAAAAAAGTGCCAGTGGAATGCTTAATTTTAAAACTTTTTTATATTAATCTCCTTTCAAAAGGAATAAGATAAGAAACTGAAGGTAAACAGTTCTTTTTAATATATAAAAAACATATAAAATGAGATATAAGATTTATGTTTTTATGTTTATGTGTTTATACTTCTTTGATGACAGTAAAAAACCTTGAGAACAAAGAAGCAACCTTCATTTTTTTTCTATTGTGCATTTCATATGCATCTTTTTTTTCCTAAGGTATCCCAGGGTCAGAAATACCTTGCAATATACATGATCCAGGGATTTAGTGTGATACACAGTTTTACCAAATAACAGAGTAGTAAATGGAACGTAAGTATTATATTATGTAGTAGAAGTTAAAAATAAGACAGTCTGTCTCCTTCTGGCTGTGGTGTTTGCCTTTCCAGCAAAATGCCTGAATAACCTTGTGCTTGCCACACAGACCACAGGGAGCAGTGGCTGTCTGGACTGACTGTGCTGTGCTGGCTCCCTCTTCCCTGGCACCTGGCATGGCCACCAAGGACAGGGCTTTAGAAGGGTTTGGTCAATGTCTTGGGATAGGTGTTTTAAAAGAATTTGACTTTAATGTACATATTTCACTCAGGGGCTGGTTTTTCAGAAGAGCTTTGCTACTGGATTCTGGGCTGCTTGGAAATGCAGATGTTTCTTTTGGGTGCCTATACTGGAATAGACAGAGGCAGGCCTATGGAGAGTTGCAGTCCATGAAGTGATCTCTGTCTCTAGGGCACACTTCCAAAACAGCAGCCCCAGCCAAGATGGTAGACACACACGAATGGTGCTGTGTGTGCTGCTGGCTGAGCCTCCTTTGGGTACCACTCAGAAATGCCAGAGGTTGTCAGAAAGAAGCAGAGCATTTAAAACACAGTTAGGGTGGAGGACCCACACTGAGTGAAGGTCACAGGACTTTTGCGGCTAATTTGAAGGAAAGTGAGGCTTCTTCTGATGAAGAGTCAACACTCATTACTGAAAGCTTTGAATAGATCTTAGAATGAAACCTAATATGTCTGCAGCTACAAGCTAGTTCATCTGTCTGCATACCATACTTGTGTTCATATGTAAAATGATGAAAAAGGTGTGTACGTAAGGACACTTGTATGCTGTACAATGCTGTGCTGACGCTTTTATTACATTGATTCAAATACTTTCTGCAGGTTATGTAAAGTAATCTTTCTGTATCTCATGAAATTTGCATCCTGGGGGTGATTGATACTCTGAGTAGGATGAAGCTGACTTCCATTCCCTACGACACAGGTGTGTGATGAATCCTGGTTTGAGGTGTGCTATTATTTACTGCCAAGGTTATTTCATAAATTCAGTTTCACATTTCTAATTCAGACTTGCATGCTTTCTGTGAGGAGGGCTCTTATTAAGTCGTCATTCCTTGAGCAAACTAAACCAGACTAAAAGGCACCAGTAACAGATTGGTTTTATTCTCCTCTATAAATGTGTGAAGTATTGTTTTATTATGCATTAAAACTGTGTTTAGGTGACATGACATCTTCGGATGATGGACAAGTGCCACTTTTCATTACTATCTGTAAACTCTGCGTGGATCACTTTTAGTTTTCTAGGTGATTTGTTAATGGGATTGCAAAAACTAAGACACAATCTGGAAAGGGGAAAAACAAATATATGAAACTGCCAAAGAGATTAGTATTAATTTTCAGACTATCTGAATATTGGTGTATGTATATCACTTGCCATTAAAAAGCTAACACTCTCATGAAGCAATTATTTTCTACTATAGGAACAGGGAAACAACAAAGCTTCTTGGAGAAGAATGCATTCAGAGAGCAGACACTGTTTCTGTTGGCTATTCAACAGCAACCACTGGATCCCCTGGCTTTGCTTTACCACCGAGAAAGTATTTGTGGTTGGCCAAGTAGTTGTAGAATTCAGCCTTTATAACCTCTTCTAAGAACAAAAACAGGGCAGAACTTCCAGAAACACGAAGGATGTCTGGTCTTTTATTAGCCTAGAAGCAGGTTATAGAGGATGAGAACACACTTGTGGGGTAGGCTCAGTCACGAAGCAACACTGTTTGCTTATTGCCCTTCAAGCTCAGCTTGGAATAGCCTGCCTACTTATTTGTTCTGGATTCATTTGGAGTCCTTCAGGCATCTAAAGAACAGAAGCATCCCTATCTTTTTTGTTCTCTGAGGTATAAATTATACACTATAGTTTTTTTTCTTTTAGACCTTTATTTAGACACTCAGAGTGTTTTGTTCCCTGAGTCTGTGATCTGCAACAATTTCATTCCTGTACTCTTGTTCCTCATGTGGCTGTCTCTCTGTCTCTGTCTACATGTGAGGCAGAAGGGCAACTACATGACTCCAGCTGTGCCATGTGAGCAGAGCAGGCATTGTATAGGCTGGATGCTAAACACAGGAATAGACAGGAAGTTTATAGGTGCTTTTGTCCTTCTGCTAAGTCTGCCCTCATGCAGCACAGTTTATACCTTGCTAAGTTGTTCTGGGTACATTGACTTCTAGGCACATCCTCCAAAGTTTATTTGGATGTTTAAGGTTGTTCCTTAAGTCCTTGTCCCAAAATTTTCCATGAAAAAAATTAGTCCACTACTTTAGAAGATAAGACAAATTAAAATTTCAGTTGGTCTGCTCTCTCTTTCTCTTTTCCTGAATACTACTTCAGGTGTGCATCCCTTTGAATGCATCTCACCTGTTTTCCATACTACAATCCCACAGTAGTATGGAATTTCTTTCTGCACAAATACAGGAAATGAGATTTCCAGCAGCAGTGGCTCACTAGGAATCTCTTCTCCATAGTCACTCCATGAGTAACCTTTGCTATGAGTTTCTTTCTGGGTGGTAGTGGTAGAGCAGGCAAAGTAAGGACTTGACTGGTGCTGAGTGTGTAATGCACTGGCCCCTGCTGAACTGAACTGGTGGCAAGTTTTGGGAAACTGGGAAGCCACTGAGAAGGGAAAGATCTAAGCAGGAACTAATTGGCTCACCTCTGTCTTTTGCATTGAGAGAATCAAAATTTGACTTCTAAAATGACTTTGTCATGGTCCTTCAGACCTGTATAATTAGCTTTCTAGCTGATGTGTGAACTGTATTTTCTTCTCTTGGCCTTTACTTTTGTAAAGCTATTATCTCGTGGTGTGCACATCTTACTTTAGTTTCCACCTTCTTGAGAAGGAATCTACCAGTGTCTAACTGCCCATTTGTCCTGATGACAGGGACATTTGGCACAGCTCTCCAAAATAATTTTTGCAGCACAGAAGCCTGAAGTGTGGAAGTGATTGTGCTGTGAGTCCAAACCAGCTTTTATTACAATAAATTATCATGTTCTAGGTAAGTAAGAAGTAGTTTATTTTCCTTCTGGTTTGATGCAGACCTTCAACAGTTCTTTCACACCTGTCTTCAGAAAGGATAATTTGTGTGGGCAGTGAAGTAAGAAGTGGGCTCAGACACAGACATGAATTTTCTGTGCAGGTAGTAGGAATTCACATGGAAAAATTAGTGCAAAGACCACTCACTCTGAAGACGTGAACAAAGCTAATTTACTGTCTATCTTGCCCCTTTTAACGTGAGAATATGTGTGGCACTTGATTAGAATGAACACTTGGCATTGCTGTCAGAGTAAATCCATATACTTCCTTTATATTAGATCACTGTTTTATTTCAAGAGTTACGTGCATACAGGATGACAGCAAACTGATTTTCCAAATTACTTTGCTTTGTCACTGTTAACTCCTGGCATTAGGCCATCTTGATACTCTGCTCCTGAGGTGTGCTCTGCCAGTTCCAGAGCTGTCCCTCCAACTATATCACCTTTTCGAAGGTCACTTGTGCTTCTACAGTAAGTGCTACATTAAATTTTTTCTTTTTGTCTTTTTTTTCTTCATAAATAATATTTCTGTAGCAGTAAAAACACCCTTTCTCACAAAATAGTGCTCTATTGAGAAACAATAGAAAATAACCTATCAAGGCATGGGGCTTATCATTGCCTCTAATTTCTTAAATCCTCTGAATATTGTCTACCTCAAAGATCCTATTAAAAAATTGAATTTTGAATAAAATGCTTCTCAGAATCTTTTGTTTTTCAATATGACCCATCTGGCATACCAGAAATGACCTCTCAGGGTAAATACTTTCCAAGCAACAGAGTGGAAGGATTGGAAGTGCTGAGGAAGCAGAAGTACTGAGGAGGGAAAAACTGGCTTTCTATTTTGCCGATAATTTCTTGGCTGCCAATTTCCACATACAGCTGCAGATACTACATGGGAGTGGAAACTTTCTGATAGTGTCGCACAACTCTTGAGATTCACTGCCACTGAAAATATAATTAGAGATCTGGTTATTCAGCTAGAGGTCAGAAAACTAGAGTTAATTGCTAACCTGTTTGTCCTACTCAAGGGATAAAGAACATAAATACAGTTAGAAGCTGCTTAAAACCTCAGACACCTCTGCTGAAATCCTGCTGCAGGTTTAAGGCAGCAGTTTTGAAAATGCCTGAGGGAATGAAAAATATGGGATAGCGTGCAGGCACCAGTACCCCATCTGTGCCGGTACATCCAGCCCTCCACCAGCCGCCTGTGGAGGTCCGACTGAGCCCACAGCCCCATTCACTGACAGTCTCCCTCATCCCTCCTCCCCATCAGCCCAGGAAAAGTCCCTCTATTATTCAGCGTGGAAGGGGTAGATATATCCTAAGTGACTTAAGAGGGGAAGGTCCTTTAGAAAGCCAGACTTAGGTACTCTTGAAAAAGGTGCCTCAGACTTTTGTTTAAGCAGCTGGGGTTTACAAGCCCAGTCCTCTGAAGCCTGACTCATGTGAATAGTCCTTACCCTTCAGCCCAGCATGGCTGAAATTAATGCCTCTTCACATGCCCCTTTCATGCTTAAATGGCAGGAGCCACAAGTCACTTGTTTCCTGTCCTTTCACCACCTGATTTCTTATATTAAAACCCTCCCTCCCTCCCATCTATCTATACTGAGCAGGCAGTGAAATCCCTTGTGCCTGTACAATGCAATCCACTTTCAAATGGAAGATTTTTTGTTACCCCTCATTCCTATTAAAGTAACTCCTGTGCATATAAAGACTTTGGTTATCAAGCCCACAAAATGCAGCCAAAACTGAACAGGACTCCCATGGGGCTGGAGGAAGGCCCTCCATCATTCTCTAAGGTGAATGCTCTTTTGCAAGTGTCTTCTCTCTCCTTAGAAATACTTCTGGGCTGCAGCACCTGTAAGAAGCCAGAATAATTAACTATTTTTATACCAGGGAAATGTAATTTTATTTTTATTCTACTCACACTGAAAAAACCTACATTTTTTAAATCAAAATTTTCAGAAACATTTTCCTCTAGTGGCTGGTGAGCATGATATCCCTCTCCCCTCATTTTTAGTGCTGAAAAGCCAACAGCCTGGTTCAAGACACTTACGTGGGCTCCATCAGAAGGTACTGGGTATTCTAGGAGGGAAATGCTCTCTCTCCTGGCAGAGGAGTTTGGAGAAGGGACACAGGGGCTCCCAGCACTCAGCTGAGTGGCAGACAACAGGGCATCTGCTAAGGTGAGTCTCACACAAACCATGAGGATTAGGAGCAATTGTAAATCAGAAAGGTTTTGATGCCTTAAAGGGTGGCCCTCAGCTGGGGCCATGCTTCTGCCCCGCATTCAGGATAATACTTAGGTATATACCAACATTTTAAGTACATGGTCACTGATGCCAAAGAAGATTCAGAATGTGCTTTGGCTTTGCCCTGTTACTGACATGCTCACCTTAATACACCATCAGAGAGAGTATTAGTGCCTGTTGCTTAATGCAAACCTGATGGAGTCGTTGATTCATATTATTTAATAAGAAGATGACTGACTGTTCTGTATTGTCTGTTTGCATCTTAAGAGCAGCAAAACGAATCCATTAACTTATTAACTTTTATTTTGAAATCTTTCATGGAACTGTCATGTTATTTTGATTTGAGTAAGCAATTCATCTTTTTTAACAACTATTTTTTTGGTCCAGGGAGACTCATGTACTTCTGTTAATAGGTCAGAATTATGAGATGTATCACTCATGCTCAGAATCTTTTTGTAGTGTATAGCTTATTAATAATAGATTTGAATATAAAAAATAATGATATGCTGTTTCAGCATTTAATTTTGGGGAAACATTCAGAAGATTTCCCCCTTGTACTGGCACAGTCAGCGATGAAGATAGAGGGAGACGAACTGTACTGTAGGTGGGAGCAGAGACACTGCAGCAGCTAATGTGAGGCTGAGCTTTAAATTTTTATGACAATTCATAAACTATTTTTCTAGTCGAGACCCTGGCTAATCGCAGCCTTTCCCTGACAATTTCCTTGTTCTGATTCTCATGGATTTAATAGTGTTCGTGGGGGGTGAACTGAGTGAGATAGCTCACTCTTGTAAGCTGCTTAGGCTTGCGTACATTTTTCTACAGGAATGTCATGTCTTCAGCAAGCTGTTTGCAGGTGACTGATTTCTCTCCTCTTAATTCTTGTCTGTCTAATGGTTTTACTAGTAGAGGGTGGACATGTGAATTCAAAGTGATGGCTCAGAAGTCTTTATGCTAGGCAAAATTATACTGCGTTGTTATCTTTTACATCTGGTATCTCTCCGTGCCTCTCCTCTCATCTCCTTCCCACCCCCAGCCCCATCCCCTTGGGGTCCTCTCTAATCCTTGCCATATCTTCCTTTTCAGTTTTACTCTGTGGGCACTTCCAAAACTCTTCTCATCTCCCATCTTGACTAATGTCATCTTTTCCTTTGTTCATCCACATAGCAACTCTCAACACTCAGCATCTCCTCACCTTGCCCTCCATCTAACTCTCCCATCCCTCAGGGAGAAAGAGAAGACATTACAAATATGATTTATCTTGTCTGATACTTTAATTTTCTCAGCTCTGATCTCATCAACAATAGCTCTTATGCTGCAGGTAAGGATATCTTTTCTAATGCTTTTGACTGCTGGGGAGCTACTGGCAGCCTCCTAAGTCACTGCTCTTCCCTTCGGAGGGCAGAAAGGTCCTTGCTCCTCACCACTGGAGCAGGGCCAAGTGACTCAAGGGCTTGTCCCCTGTTAGACAGTTCTTTGGATCTTTTTTGGTTCAATTTCTCCACTGGCAGCTCTGCATTTTCTTGGTACTGGTGCCTTGTGTGCTGGTGGTTTGATGTCGCACCTACGGGGTTTTATGTTGTTTTCCATACTACATGCCAGGAAGATGGACAAGATGGTGGAGTAGAACATGACTTTATAATGAGTACAGATTCTCCCCGTTGTGTGACGAGAGTGACATCTGCCTTTGGCCCTGTATCCCAGTTATCGCTGTTAGGATCATCTTCCTGACTGGCCTTTCACATCGCGTTTCTCCCTTTCACCTCACACCTTGAATTTCTCCTCCAAAGCCCCACTCTCCACCTTATTTAATGTAGCTTTCCTCTCCTCAGTAAGAGACAGAGCAGCTCCAGTATCTTCCTGATTGCTGTTGTGCATTACCTTAGCAGCCCCTAAAGTGTTGCCAGTGTCAGCAGTCTGATGGTCCTGTGTCTGTGCATGGGCTGTCCTTTCTGAGCCAGCCAGTTCAGGCACTGACACCTCACCTCCACAATTCTCAGTGCCATTTCATCTGAAAAGCCTGAAAAAAATGTCACCTGCTTACAGCTAGGACCACTAAACACTTCAAAAATCTCTTTTCTTTGGATGGGCTTTTATAAGCCGTTTAGATATAATCCTGGCTAACTCCAGTCTCCAGAGGAGTCTCTAACCCCGGTTCCTGCTGCTCTTCCTTCCATCATTCTGCCTTCCGTCATTCAGGTTGCTTTGTTGCACCTTTTAGCTGCAACCTGAATGAAACAGGTGCTTTTCCTCTCCACATTGGTGTCCTCCAATTACTTTATTCCAGTGAGTATAGACAATCTCTGGTGATTCATGGCTCGGCATGGGAATGGAACATGCTCCAGCTGCCTCCTCCCAGTCACCTGCTCCCCAGAAGTTAGGATGCACCTCCTCTTCAGGCAGCTCTGTTACAGGGGCATCCAATGGTAGGAGATAGACTGAGACAAATCCCTCTTAAAATGCTGCAGAGTGGCACTGCTGGGGCATGTCTGCCAGTCCTCCCACTTTCCACAGTGCTGGGAGGAGCAACCTTGTGGAGAGAGAGCACAGTTACCCCAGAACACTGGCACTGGCACTGTTGAACTTGCACAGACAAGTAATTGTGTCCCCAGTGCACACCTTGGGGTCCAGTGTGCCCACTTTGTTGAAAGGCATCTGCAAGTTAAAACATCTCCCAGCTGGAGCAAAGGATTTTGGCATGGAGAAGAGTTCAGTTAGAAGAAAAACACTTTAGTGCAAGGACTTCTAGGGAATTTATGCTTTTAGTGAATTTAAGCTCCCACCATGGAGCTTCAGGTTTGATTGCTGTGTTGACTACACAGCATAAAACACATAAGAACAAAAACTTGACGTATGTGTAAAGCCCATATAATAAATGCTGCTGGCCCTAACAAAGTGAAATTAAAGGCAGAGGAGAACTTGTCCTTATGGCTTTTTCTCCACTTGCTGCCCCTTTTCTCCCACTGCAGTTCTGCCCTGTGAAGGTTTTGTGCCCAAATATTCTAAATGTTTTCCCTCTTCATGTTTTACATATATAACACATATGCCTTACATTAGTGAGAAACTTTAAAATTTTTGTGTGGCTTACCTCACCCTCTCAACCAGGAATTTCATAAATAAATCACTGTCTTTCAAATCTTTTTTGCAGCTTGCATCTGTCTAAAGCATATGCGCTTCAATAAGTGTGCCTGACGGAGAAATTAAAAAGAAAAATCATCTCCCAAACAGAAACTATAAGAGGCATGTTGAGCTAAACACTGGCTGCACATTATTACAAGAGGAATATGATTTGAGAAAGAGTGTTTAGAAAGTAAAGGTGACATTTTGTTTCTCTGAGCTCACTGGGCCAGAACTTCACCTGGGGTAAATTGACACATGTTCATTGAAATCAGTGGCTCATTTGTACTCACTGGGACCTGTTCTGCTGTATTTTAGCCATTGGTTATTGAAGGGCTACTTTTTTCCCTGAGGAACTAAATATTCCTTCTTAATATGTCTTGCTGATGGTATCGATTCAGTTTTCTGTGAGTAATTCAAAGAGATTGTTCATTGAGAATGTTTTTAATGAAAAATGTATGTTCTTAACTAAAAAAAATTTTTAGAAGCAAAACATAAGCTTTTTCTGGAAAAAATTTCCAAATAGATGCTTTGAAAAAAAAAAAAAGTTATTATTTTTGGTTTGGATTGAAAAAAGCTGAAAGAAACCCCACATTTGATCTGGAAATGCTGTGTCAATGCCTGATGGGAAGTGTAGTTTGGGGATGTAAAGCCTCTACTTCCCTCTCTGTGCTGTATTCCCTCCCTTTGCATGGTCTGCACCCTGACTAGGCTGGGAGCCTGTGGAGCTCCTCGAGAGAGCACAGTCTGCAAGGCCAGCCTGGAAGCACTGCCCTGCCCCTGAGGTTTTGGCTGATTTCCCTTCAGCTGAAGAGTCACTGACTTGAGAGACCCCAGAGAATTTGCTATGGTGTCCACTGCCAGCCTCTGCGTAAGGAGCAGGCCTTTTCCTTACTTCAAAGTTGCCAGCCGTGGTTCATGTAGCTGAGCAGAGTGTATCTCTTGGCAAATAATAAGCCTTTATGCCATATCTGATTTCATTTGGAAGCACTGTGGATAATCTGAGTGATGGTTATTTGCCGTAATACCGCTTTACACCAGGACTTTAAAATGACAAATGTTGCGGTGTGCTGTTGGCCAGGTTTCAGTTCATCTCATGGCCAGGCACTGCTGTTTCCCCCCTCCCTGCCTCTGGTATCTGATTTCTCCCCCTGGAGGGCTCTGTATTTTGCAATCCTATACATAGCCTGCCAAATTCAAACCCTGCACTCCTATCTCATAGGATGTTTGTACCCTCCCCCGCCCCCTCATCTTGGTATATATGTAATTGTAACACGCAGTGCCAATGCTTCTCTGGAACGACCTTGGTGCCCAAATAAACCATTTGGGAAGCCCCTCCGCTTGTCTCTCCTTCCTCGGCACGCCTGGGACATCCGTGGGTTAGGTGAATCCATACAGGACCTTCACCAGCCCTCCCGCACTTTGGAGCAGCCCGGCCAGCCTCTGGAACTGCGAGCAGATGCCTGGTGCCCCTACTGGCAGCATTGCGGCAGACAAATGCTAAATTTGCCCTCTCTTTAAGAATTTTGTTTATTGCCAGAAGACGTTAAAGTTCCTTCTGTAGAAAGGAGAGGAAAGATTCTTTATTCCAAAGGGAGTTTTACTTGAAACCTGCAGGAAGGTTATTTTTCTATGTTTTCCTAGATTTTGGTTTGTATTATGTTCAGAAATACCAGTATAAATACTAAATATGCAGCCTTCTCTTTGTTTACCTAGTAGACATCATGGGGTGGCCCTGCCTGCTTCCTGCTGGACTCAACATCCCTACCTTGCTTCTGCTGCATGTGAAAAACTCTGCTGCTGTGGCCTTGGGATCACCAGAAAAGCAGCATCACTTAAAGAAGGAATGTTCATACTTAGAAGGAGATTTATTGCATTTCAATTACTAGATCCCTAAACCTATAAATATGCCCTAATGCTAGAATCAAATTTGAACTTTTAAACTTGATTTTAAGGCCACCTTTTCTTCCCTTTCCTTTGCTGAATTGTGAAAAAATACCCCAACAAAAATCTGTCTAATGATTGTGCGCTGAAAGTTGCTGTGCTCTTTTGCATAAAAGATTTTCTGTATTACAGCAGGGGGCCTTCCCCTGGTATGTCAGGAAGAAGAAGGAAATTCATTTCCTACACCCGTCTGCCATTTGCCCTTTTATGATTGAACTGTATACCGGCAGACAACCACAAAAGTGACAAAAGCTTTTGCAACTGAATACATGTGATAATTGCAGTGTTTGGCTAAATTTAGGACTATAGCAGTTGATACTGCAGTATCCAAGAGAGAAAAAAACAAAAAAAAAAGAAGAAGAAATGGTGTGTAATCTTATTTTACAGTCTGAGAGTTTAGTGGTTACCTTACATGATCCATCACCTTAAACAGTGTTTCTATTTTGTTAATCTTCTAGACTTTGAGGAATCTTTTTTTCATTTTAATGAATTTTATTATTATGTTTTTTTAATACAAACCAAGACTCTAAACACTTCAGAGAAGTAGGTACACATGAGATTACCTTTTTTGTTTATTAATTTTGAGGTAAAAATAATTTGCCTTTGCAGAGCCCTTCCAAAATATGTCCAATCCTTGAGGTTCAAGCATCACTGGGGTATGAGGGCTAAGGGATCTTTCAAAGAAAATTTGTTGTAGTGATACTGTAGGAAGTTTTGGAAAAGTCAGGGAGGTTTGGCAAACAGAAGCCCCACACAGCATTTTTCCCTTGTATGAGGAAGACAATGATTATGTGTTGTATTTGGGAGTGTCCTGTGCAACCATATTCCAGGTGTTTGTGTTAATCAAGAATTTTGTGTTTATTCAAAGAACTGGACTGAGTAATAGATAAGTTTTAAGAACTATGTGGGAACCATAGGGTCTAGATGATCCTTAAAGCTACCTTCTAATCCAAACAATACTATAATTCTATGACCTGTTCCAAACCTTTCAGTATCATTGGGAAGATTCGACCAAGACTCTTTATTGGAAGGGTACCAGCTAAAAGTAGGTTCTGATTCTGACTTTGCTGCAATTGTGTTGAAATTTGAATTCTTAAGAATATGAGAATAGTAGGAGAAATGGAATTGTAGAATAGTTCAAGGAAACATGCTCAAGATTTTGATGTATTAATAAAATTATTTCAACAAATCAAGACAATTTACTCTCTAGTAATTGTTATGTGACTTGATTAAACATAATCCAGCAAAATATATACCACTTGGGGGACCCTGTTCTGCACCTTGCCCAGGCCAAAAGTCCTGTGAGGGATTTTTCTAAGCTGTGTAATGCTAAAACTTTGAAAACTTCACCAGTCTATAGTCTAACATGAATCAATGTAACTAATAGTATTAGACTGATATTACGAACAAATAATTTTCTTCCAGAGCAGAAAAATCTTTCCATCAGACCATGAGAGAGTACTGAAGTGAGAAATGATTTTATATGTTCTTTCCAATGCTTATCATTCTTATATGTAGCTATTTAGTGCTTTCTGAGAGTAGTTTGAAGTTCTTGTTATTGATTTGATGTATTTCAATGTATTTTCCTGACATTTCAAAACACATTGTTAAAAATTCTATATTTACTTTGTTTTTGATTTACTTTGCTGTGTAAAGACATTGATATAATGACTATTTAACCCACATACCACCAGTATGAATCCTTTCTTCCTCATCCCCATCATATTCATAGCAGTCAGGAACACTGTCCCTTCCCATTCCTACTGAATTGGAGAGAAGCAGCAGGATCTAAGAGGGGTAAAGTAAACAATGAAAGGGGTGACAGAGGTGGCAGGCACCGGTCATGTTGGAGGAGGGTTATTAAGAATATTTTTCAAGTTCCAGGTGTAGGTTTCATGGTTATTAATTCATCAGGAGATTTGGAGGACAGTGAAAACCTGTGTGTATTTGTGTAGGATGGGGGGAGAAGAAAATGGTGGGTGGCTGAGTAATGGAGATTGTCAGGCCTGTTTCAGTGGCATCAATAAGGGACCAGGAGCAGCTTCAGGGTATTTGTGCTGATGGGACCTGATGGGATATCAAAGCTTTCACCCCTCCACTAGAACTTGCAGCTTGTAGTTCCCTATAAAAAGAAATGATAAAGTGGACCAAGAAGAAGACGAAAATACAGGTTCTGGGTGCATTTGTCAGGATAAAGTTATTAATGGGACTGTAGCAGTGATGTAAACTCAAACTTTTGACTTTAATAATCATTGATTATAATATTATTAATATGGATGTTTCAGACTAAATTTTTATTTCAGATTGTATCTCTAATTATTTAAAATGGGCTTTAAAATATGGTTGTTATTAGGACTTACCTGATGTTATGCTAGATTGTCAAGTCCTTTGGATATAGTACATGCGTACAGGAGCTGTGGAACATACTCCATCAGATATCCTCCCTGGAATCCAATATACAAATTATGGTACACTAAAATTTGAAGCATTATGTTTTTAATGTGGAGTATGTAATAATTATTGTTTGGGCTGCTATGTAGCTTTAATGAAGGATGGACAATATTTACTGTTCCCATGTTAGATTTTGCTGTCTCGGTTCTGGAAGACAGAGGTGCCTCTGGTTTCTGATGGGGCTTGGTCATCCTCTGCATGCCCAGAGCTTTCCTACATGATGTGCTGCAGCACAGGATGAATTCCCATGGCCAAATGCACAAGGGCTTTGCTGAAATGAAATTTTAACCTTGCCAGAGGTGACATGCAATGCAGAGTGGATTGATTCTCTCAGTTGGCCGCGGCTGAGTGAAAGCATTTGTGTTGAGGAGCTATGGGCAAGGAGTGAGGGTGCAGTCCCAGCAGATGTGGAGAGCCTGTGGGGCTGCAGCAGCTGGAGAATGGGCTATGGAACTGAGGGAAGCATAGCAGCAGGGCCTAGGGGATCCCAGCTCACCCTTGCAGCAGTCATACTATGCATAGTTTCGCACTCCTTGTGCTCCTGGGCTTGGGAAATTTTTGGGAGCCTTACAGCCAGTTTGAATTTGTGGAGTCAGAAGACCCAGCTTCTATGAGCTGACTGAAATGGGCCTTAATGTATCTTGTCAGCATCAAAGGGGTGACCAGCTGCTGTGGCTCTGACAAGCTAAACTCAAACTCAGCATCTCTGCACTCAAGCCTCTTCTGCTTGTCTTGCAGCCAGCCTGAGCCAGGCAGATGGAGGGCACGTGTCTTGCCAGAGGTCAGACAGTAAGTCAATAGCTTTACCCAGCTGAGATACCAGGACCTTTCATTTTCTCAAAACCATATGCTCCTCTCTTTTACATCTTCTGGCTGTGGCAGATGGGTAGGAGCCACCTCCTTTCAGAGCAAAGGTGGCTGGTGACAGTGTAAATGCCACTACAGCCTCCCAGAGGGTGCTGTGTTTTCTGTGCCACTTACACAACAGAAAGGGGTTTAGGGAGGATGGGAGCAATTTTAACATCAATTTAACTTCTCTTCTAACCTTGTGGCACTGTTTAGCCTAGTGGAATGCCACATCCTGATTTTTACACAGTGAGGTTTTCTGGAGAGTTGGTTGAAATACAAGGCTCAGTAAAACTAGTGGACACCAGCTGCTCCTCTGGAAATCCTGATGGATATTCAAGGAGTAACCAGATTTTATACTGTCAGATCAACAATGTCTGGATGCACACAGTGTCTGCCCTTCTCTGGCTGACACTTAGTCCCCCTCATCACTGGATGAGGCAGCACTGGAAGATGGTTTCTCAGAAGTTCTGCCTGACTGGGAAGAGGAGTTTCCTCTTTGAACCAAAACTTTGTGCCTCACTGGGCTCAGCTTCCCTATTCCACAACCTCCGTCAGGACCCCATGGGCTGCTCTCTCCCTCTCTATTCCCCAAACATTGTCTCTGTTGCTACCACCCCTCTGCCCTCTGCAGCCTCTTCAGGGCTGCCATTACCCCTAGGCTTGCAAAGCCACTAGAGCCCTGGGGGCTGGCAAAGCTGCTGCAGTGACTGCCCTCAGCACAGTGTTTTAGAGACACCCAAGGCGGCTGAAGCAGGGCTGGAACTGGCACAAATCATTTGCAGAGGGACCAGAGAGGGGGGCTTTTTGATGTGGCATAACAGGGTGTCACACCTCTGAAGAAGCAGGAACCCTCTTGCCTCCTGAAAACTAACAGCAGCTTTCCCTGGGAGTTTGTATTTTACAGGAGGCATGTAAAGTTGCTGTCCTGATTATACAGCTGCTAGCCTAGTTCTGGGAAATGAGTGCATGAAAATGTGTGCAGAAAATGAGCCTTCTAATAAGGCTCAAAGACTTTGAACTTCCCCTATTGTCACCGTAGGTCTTCCCCTACTTGCTTAGCAGAGGGAGAACTATTCAGCTACAATCAAATAATGCAAATGACCTGAAGGAAATTCATCCTAGAGACACTTGCTGGATAAACTGCTAATATGGTTTCCTCTCTTTCACTATTCAACCAGAATCTAGGATGACCTTTCCAATGAAACATAAAACCTACAATGTGCACCCTTACTAATGTATTCTAATGCAATTAGTTCATACAAAAGGCTTGTTAAATTTGCAGTATCTGCTTTCACCTTTACAATAATTGCTAGTGATCCCAAACCATAAGTGTATGTCATTCTGCAAGGCTCCTGAACTGTAAATAAAATGGAAAGTTTATTTGATAACTCTCCTGCCTGTCTCCTAAATGGTCCTGCTTTTCTTACAGAGGTGCCTGCCTGAAACGTACCAGAGACTTAAACCTGGCTCAGGAGAGAGGGTCAAAAGAAAAGGTACATACTGTAGTGAGGCATTAGGGCAGGAGAGATACTGTCAGTCTACATAATTGTGCTTTCTGAGGGGCATGAAAGGAAATGCTAAGGTTAATGAGATATAAGGAGGCTTAGAATGTTGCTGGGTGGTGACTCCATTTTGCTGGGGAATTAAAGGAGGACGCTCCTCCCTCAGTTGTGTTCATTGGATTGCAATCCCTTCTAAATAGTTTTGTCACACAGAAAAACCTGTGAATAATTACCTCCTTATAGCTCTTGAATTGTGCAGGAAAGCTGCCATCCCAAATGAATGTCCACTATTCCATTAAGCTGCTGTGTGACTGATTTCTAAGGGCTTCTGGAGGAATGTGACACTCAGGTGGGTGGGATGGTGCCATAAGCAGGCCTGGTGCCATTTTGCCTTTGGTGCCATTAACCAAAGCCAACTCATCAAGCTCACCAGGCTGAAACCAGCATCACTGACTGAGACAAGCCTGGCCGGCTTCTTCCTGGTGGTGGAAAATCCACCCGGAGTGGGATGACAGTACTGTGAAGTCCCCTGAGCATCTGGGTGCTTCAGAAGGGTTTGAGGCAATAATTTTGGCCCATAAAATGAATGAAAGCAATGTTAGTTCAGTAATTCTATCACAATTTTTCTTGTTAGAGAGTGCTCCCTGAATGCTGTCAAAGCCAGAAACAGGTATGATCTTGCACTTTTTGATCTAAATTGTTACTGTTATATCAATTGCTGCTGTTATTTTGGTAAACCTTTCTTAGACTGAAGTCTTTTATCTTCTCAAAGTAACTTTGCTACAGAGTCACTGCGATGAGCTGAAAAAATGTTGCATTTCCATTCCCCCACTCCCAGCAGGTAAAGTCACAGAAAGGGAGCTTTCCCAAGGGATTGAGGTGAGGTCAGGAAAAACAGTTCTCTTTTCAATCTAATAGCTCAACTACAGGGGCAGGGTCTCCCCCTGCCCTCCTGTGAGATTGATCTAGAGCTGGCTGAGGAATTCTTTGGTACTTTTTGGAGGTAGGAAGTCTGAGAGGAGGCACCTACCTCCAGGAGAGGACTCCCACAAAGGACATAAGGCCATACAAAGATGGTTCTCTGTGGTTGATTATTTCCCTACTTAGAATATTTCTTAAGGAGGAATTTGGAGCATTTGCACATTTGCCTAGGATTCTCAGCCAGCTGGCAGCCCTACACCTGCTATGGGTGCAAGCAGGCTGTGGGCACATACATGTGAACATAAGCGTCCTCTGTGGCACAGGCTCAGAGAGTCCACTTCCGACTGAATGATGGCCCTGCAGAGTCCAAGTCCTGCTGTGTGCACTGGAGACAGGCTTAGACAGATGTTTTTTTCCTCCAGATACTGAAACTACCTTGTGCACGCTGTGTGCTCTGCAGCCAAAGATCCATGCCTCCCACGCAGAAGGATGCCCAGGAATTTTGATGATGCAGGGCTTGAAATTGCTGCTAGTGTAGCCATGAAAGGATTCACCTACAGTGAGTCACAGTCTCAAGTGAACTCTGAGGATAAGCAAGGAGCTGGGCTGAAATACTGCTAGACCCAGGCAAGCGGTTTTGTTAGCCCTACCTAGACTTGTCCTGCTGCAGCTGTAGGAGCTGAGGAGCAGTTTTGTTGAGACAAGAGATGACTCAGTCTGCACCTTGTGTAAACCTTGCCCCTTTCCTTTGTGTTCCAGTAGGCTTGGCTGAAGAATGGGCAGATTACAGCTGATATCAAGGAATATGTTGTCTTTTTACCCCATTTTTTCATATAGGTTCTCAGTTACAGAGAAAGAAATGAATGCTGTAAGCACACAAAGAAGAGTTTATCCTTCTTTGTTATGAGCTTTTTACTATTTACATTCTCATGTTTCCTGTGTTTTTTGATGCAAAGCCTAAACTGTCTAAACAGGGAAGTGCTGGGATTTATTTCTTTTTTAACATCAATATTTAATTGTGGGCAGTTCCTAATTATCTACTGCTAATTTAAAATGGGAAGATGAAGTCCTTGATTTGACAAACTGCCTTCTGAAGCCAAGAAGAAATGTTGTTTTGCAATAACTGTGAACTGCATGTACTAAGAAATAGATTTTATTTGCATTTTCCTGAAGTGTAGAATCTGCAACGGCTGACTTGAGCATCCCTCCTTAAATACATTGTCAAACAACAGTAACACAAAAGTATTTGACCTGGTTTTCTTTGGTTGCTGTTACAAGAGGAGAGGGAGGAGCAGGATTTTAGCAGGTAGAAGTGGATGAAATCGGTGCAGGAATACAGTTGGGGATCTGGTCCTTTGCTGCCTGGTGAGGAAGAAACTAACTCTTTACATTTTACCCCTGAGGCAGGTCAAGTGCTGCCTGTTGCTACAATCCACATTGCTTTGACAAGTCATGCTGTTAGCTCAGGCACTGCTTTCCCAAACCTCTGTGTGCCCGTGCTGGTGGTGGGACCTGCAGGCATGCCATGCCCAGCCCCGTGCCTGAATTTCCCTGCTTGGCATTTCCATCAGCTCATGCTAAACTAGAGCTGAGATGTTAGGTGGTAACACGGGATATGAATAAAAGTCAGAATTTGCAGGACCATATTGGTTCTGAAAGCATCTTTATCCTTAATCTGCAGGAAAGATTTGCTCATGCTGTTTTCTGTGCAGAACAGATGGGATTGGGATCGCTGTGTGTCAGGTGATGAGGGAAGCCACCAACTCGCAGAAGGTGTGTGATTAGAGAGGACCCTAGGGTGAGGCAGTTCCCAAGGGGGCTTGTAAGGGAGCGCGGGCTGCTGAAGCAGCACACATTCCTGGCTTCCACTGCTGGGAAGTCAGGGCTGGCATCACTGCAGACACTCCCCACCAGTGGATGTTGCTGCAGGCACGTCAGAATTTCTTAATGTAGTGAAGAAGAAAGGGGAAAGAGGACAGCAGGGAAGAGAAATCAGGGGAAAAATGTATAAAAAATTCACTACATAAATTAGTTGCGCTTCTTGCAGCAAAACTAACAGTTTCTTTTGAATGTGAATTCTGTTGCTTCTCTTAACTAAATGCCTAAAGGAATTGTATCACATAATATACAAGGGTAATTATTAAAAATGCATAAATAGTCTTGTAGGTACAAAAAGTTGCAACTTGTCTCCTGCAAAACATTAAAAGGTTTGCATATGTCAATGAATTACAGGCTGTTTGCTTTTAATCGCTGCTATTTTGGGAGTTCCTGTAAGGATGTTTTTAGAAGAAACACATTTGGTAATTGGAGGAGGCTGCCCCATTGTAATGGTCAGTTGAAACCCAGAGGAGGCCTAGTGGGGATTATTCAGGGTGTCTAACGGTTCTGGCTCTGGCTTTGGGTGTTAAGTATCGGCTAACATGTTTATGCCTGGCCTTCAGATGTCCAAACACAAAGGCTCTTTTCTTCTGCTCCTGGCAAGAATCCAGGCCAATCTAAGAATATTTGCCCATCCTCCTCTTCTGTATCCGACCCATCACTGAGGACAGTGTTTCTCTTGGAGTTTCATCTGAAAAACACTACAGCAAAGGAATGTTCACTGACCCAGAAGCCCAGTGACAAGAAGAGGGAATTATATGTGTATGAATGTCTGCCTTTGGGAAAAAAAGTGCATGGAAAGAGAATTACAACAAATCCAAAGTTTCTTTCTAAACTGAGCCACCTGGATTTTTTCTTTTTAAAAGTCAGTTCTGGTGGGATATGCTTGGATATTTTTTTTTTAAGCAAAATATTATGTTAAGACAGCTTGCTTAGCATTACAGCTCTGAGACGGTAGAAATGGAAAATGTACATTTGTGTTCAAGAGCACAGACATCAGTTCAGATTGATACTTGGAGATTACCTTGAGCTAGAATAATGTATTTATGACTAAGGTCAAAGGGATTACTTACATGAATAAGACCTAGCTTGATCAGGCTCTGCTGCTTACAGCCAGCCAGGAATGGATAATGTGATATGAAAACAGACCTTTTTGGATGGCTTTTTCAAGCTTATACATGTAATTTCTATCTCTGTGTTTGAAGCTCTTAAAAGCATTTGATGCAGTCCTTAATTTTGGCCAATATTTTCTTTTAATTTCATATTTTTGACTCTAGTCCTGTAGTTCCAGGTGATGGAAAAAGCTGAGTGCTTCTTGCAAGCAGCTAGAAGCCAGTTTCTAAGGACTTATGTTATTTGTAAGAGAAAGGATCACAAATATAAACATTGTGAGATCAGTCCCTGGGTTTGTCGTATGAGTGCTCCAACATTTATGTTAGCAAATATCAGGCAGAGAAAACCTGCATCCTGCTAAGTCCTCATGTTTCCCAGTTATGCAGCTATGCACAGTATCTGTAACATATCTTCTTGGCTTAAAGTCTGATGTGCTACAATGAATGGCGATGGTAGGATACAATAAATACATTTTACTGGCTAACAAGATGGGAAAGAAAATGAAAAGCATTCTTAAGTCTTAGTCATTGGCTTCTGTATTCAGGCTTTGTTTCAATAAGCACAATTCATCAGCTGCTTACAAGAAGTGTTTAGTTATTGAGAGTATTTGCCTGCTGTGTACATGTCCTTCTACTGTAGTTAATGAGTTTGTTTTTATTACAGAAGAAGAACCCTGAATATTTTGGTGCTCATACAACTCTGTCTCTGTGGAAAAAGCTTCTCCTTTCCTTAATCCAGATTATGAGTCAATGCATGAATTTCGTATTTTTAGCTAGGAAGAGCAATGGAAGAGACGTTGCCTAACAGAAAAGGAGGTGGAAGGCGGGTTGCTCTAACTACACAGGTAGCATTTCCAGCACTGTTGTGTCTGCCTTCTCCCATTAAACAATGATTAGGATGGAAAGACTGAAGGGCCATCCATCATTAATGTCCTTACAAAAGTTGCTCCTTCCCCTCTGCTTCTGAAGCAAAGGCAAAAACTCCAGCTGATTTCAAGAGGAGCAGGATTGGGCCCTTAGGCTGTACATAAGTGTCTGTGTTGGAAAAGAGAATGTACAATGTTGGGTGCTCCTTATAATATAAGATTAGATCAAATCCTTTCAGCGCCCTGAAGCACTTAATGCTGGGCTACCTGTGGCAGATAGCAAGTGAAAACCTGTCAGCATGGATCATCCTCGCAGCATTCTCTAAAAAATGTACAATTCTGGTTTTGCAGCATTTGAGGTCTTTTAAAAAATAGAGTCTAGGGGGAATAGAATGTAA
The DNA here is from genome assembly GCA_013400735.1 of Pomatostomus ruficeps. Classification (NCBI taxonomy): domain Eukaryota; kingdom Metazoa; phylum Chordata; class Aves; order Passeriformes; family Timaliidae; genus Pomatostomus; species Pomatostomus ruficeps. The sequence continues at coordinate 133,272 of VYZT01006179.1, read as the reverse complement.
CATCAAGACAAGTAGCTTCAATTTTTACCTGATCATTGGCATAATCAAAGTGTTTTACACATGGAGATGCCTGACAGCCAATAAATGGGCAGTCAGAAAACCAGTTAGTTGATAGTTTTTCTGTTGAGGTATATGAAGATTATATATAGTGAATGGTTCACTGGGCAAATAAATGGGTGTTTTCAGCAAAAGCAAAAATATGCTGTCAGGTGAAAGGAATTTCCCCTGTCCAGTCTCTAATCTGCCTGTGAAGGAAACTTCTAATTGTCTCACTAGCATGCAATGGCCGCAACTCCATAACATGTCCCCTTGTCACCAGTCTTCAGGTTGGGTCACAGACTCTCTATACCTGAGCTCCTGGGCAGGGGCAAGAACCCATGGCCACCCCAGCTTCAGTGATGGTGCAGCCATAGTAGGAAACTGGGAAATATGGTGATTTCACCTGATTAGAACAAAACAGAGCACAGGAAAATAATTGCACATTAGCATGCGTTGTAGTAGCCTCCCTGGAGTGTTTGGGTGTCCAAATCCTACTGACTTTGGACAGGTGACAGGAGCTTCCCCCAGTGCATTTCTTTCTTTGAGGACAGCACTTTGTCTTTTTTTTCCCACCCCATCCTCCCGTCATGGCCACATTGTAGGGACCTGGGACTCTCCAGAAGGCAGGCATGCCTCCATACCAAACCCCAGGCCAAAGCCAGTAGAGTGCATTGGGCTGGGATGTGTGGCACAGGGTAGCTTAAGGGAGCTGCACTTTATTCTCCCCAGACCCAGTGTGCTTTCAGCTCTCTTCCCTTCCTATCCCAGGCTGTCCCCAGGCACTGGCTGGAGAGTGTGCTGCTGCCTGCAGAGCTCGACACTTCGTGCTTTGCCCCTGCCTAATTGACAGGTACAGGCACTTCACAGAATGATACGCAGATGCCCTCACCAACCTTTCAGTCTCGGACAGAGGAGAAATCTCTGCGAGGCTGATGGCTCCCAGGCTAAGGTTACAGAGATGAACCCTGAAGGCCCCTGCACTGCATTTTATGTTGGAGTAGGACAGAGTTGAAATGAGACTAAGTGTTTCCACCCCCCACTACCGTGACTGGAATTTGGAGCCATTAATTTTTTTTTGGAATTAAAAGCTGCTTTTTACATAAATAATATACAATAAGTTGGCGAATACCAATTAAAAGAATATTTCACAAAATTAGACTTTCAGTTGCCTGTTCTATTGAATATCAGTAGGTAATAAGCTTTCTTCATTTCCCTGAGCATGTAATTTTTCCCTTGAATTCTTGAGTCACTGCTTTGATCACTTCTTGATTGCTTAAAGGCTGTGAGTCAGTAATATTTCCCAGTTTCGTTGTCAGATCAAAGATCTTTGAGAGGTTTTCTCCATTAGAAGGCAGCCAAGGTTCCTGGTTGACATAGTTCATCACCGTGCAAAAGCTATGCTGCACAAATGAAAGTAGGGAATAATGCAACAGTTTTAGCCATTCATGTAATCACTTGAATAACATGTATCACCTCCTTAAATGGGCCAGCTGCTACACAGCAATTTTTTTGCATGAATTTCTACACTTGAAAATATGGAAGACAAATACAGAACAGGAAAGGTGATTTTTATCCAGACATACTGATGAGTGGAAGCAAAGGCAGTTACTTTCCTCTGGTTAAAGACTTCTGCTGTTGCTTTATTCAGGCATTTATGAGATGAACAATTCTGGCATTGAAAAGCCTCACATTTTTTATAGAAACATCATTTAATGTGATAATATGCAATATAAACATTTTGTGCAGGATTCTGACTTTCAGTTTGGTACAGGAATTTGCATCCCACAGTGGCGGTTTTGATCAGCTGAAGGTGTTGACGCGGCTCCCCACAGCATGCCAGATCCTTCCATGCTTGCTCTGCTTTATCTTGGGTTCCTCTTGGGCAAAACTTGGCAGATTTCCAAGGAAGCTGGATCTGAGAAAAACAAGGACTAAATTACCATCGAGACTCGTCAGAGTTTTCCTTGGGTTGCGGGAAGGGGAAGGTCTATTTCCCCACCACCTGCTCTGTCCTGTGAACACTGTGACACCAAAGCCTCTGGACTTTCATCTTGGGATGTAAAACACTGCATCCTCCCTTACTGGGAGAGTCAGGGTGTGCACAAGCACCCTGTTGGGAAGTGTTAGGGTCCCATCCCCCACAGAGGGAGAAATGTGTAGGGGAAGAGACTTGCTTTGGGACGACCTGAAAGCAAAAGCTCTCTCTGAGGATGGTTGTGAAGCTTGTAGCAAATTTAACTTCTTTAGGAGCTGCAAGTATTTCCAGTGTGAACTTCGCCACTGTCATCCCTGGAGCAAATAAACTACAATGGGAAGGCATTTAAAGGGACACTGTCACCTTATAGCTCCTGCATTGAAAACAAACAAATGCCTTTACCTGTGCTACAAAGCCCACCTTAACATTATTAAAAGTGAAAGAATTTTTAAAAATCCAATTTACTTGTCACTCTTTCTGCTTTGTTTACTGGTTGTGTTTTCTCACCGTGGACAATAGAAATCAATGAAGTCAGGTTTGCCTGTGTTTGAGTCACTTTCACTTTTAGGTTTTCAGGCTTAGGGCGGAAAGTTCAGGGGAATGGTTATTTCATCAAACACAACTGTTTTCATTTGCAATTAAAAAAATCAATGGCAATGTTTCTATTCAGACATATGTTTGTAAACGTCTGCTTCTATGAGATTTAAACTTTGGACCAACCTTGGCAGTGTTCTTTGAAAGATGTAGCTAAGTAAAACATAGTGGCAATAAAAGAATTCTTTCATTACCATGGCAGATTGGACATCAGTTATGCAGCAGGACCCCATTTTTATAGATATTGCAAAAGTAAGGGATAAAATATGGTCACAGCCTCTGAAACAAGGGGTAGATACATCCCTAACAAGAACAACAACAAAAAAAAGATATTAATATTCAGCAGTATGAGCCACAATTTCAGCAGCCCAAGAAACCACAGTTGCTGCAGATGGCAAAGGTTTCTCTGGAAAGAAATGTGAAAGCACATAAAGGAGTAACTTCGCAGATATTTACATGAGATTCTTATAAGCACAAGGGGCAACTTTTGATCAAAGGATACAAATCTGGGTGAATCTAAATGTGGTTTTTTTCCCCTACACTTGGAGTTCCCTGTTCTGTGCTACTGCAGGAGGGCTCAATTTGAGTCCTCATAATGGTATGCAAAGCTTGCAAAAGGTATCCCAGCTGGGGCGTGCTCTCTAGCTAAGGCTTCCTTCTTGCTCCAGCAGAACTTCATTTCAGGGAGCTGCTGGACAAGTGAAACGCAGAATAGCAAATGCTCCTTGCATTCTGAGAAGTAGCCCTAGCCTTCTGCTCCCACCCATGTCAGGAAGGATTTTGGGACTGGGCCTCAGGCTACTGTTTTTTATTTATTTCAAGCTAGTGTGTTCCTATGCAATACTGTCAGGAAAATCTAAATTTCAGTAAGTGTATATAATTTGAATAATTAAGGATTGGTCTATTTATTAAAAAATGTAGAGTCAACACAAAGAATTCCCAATCTAAAGTGTCTCTTCATTCATAACATTTTAGCGGAAGTGACATTGATTCCAATGAATAGGTTTTGTGGTTTCATATTGGCTGGGATGTACCCTAGGTGTGGCAGAGTGCCCCTGGGGATCTGGAAGGCTAGTAATTCACATGTATGGGCTGCTCATTTATGCTGTGCTTGGCATACATTGCATAATTCTGCAAAAGGCAAAATAGCAGAGGTAGTTGTTAAGGACAGATTCTTCTTTTACTTAGAGAAGTAATGAAACTCCTAAATCAAGGCTGAAAACAATAGAAAATGGTAGCTCTAAATTTCAAATACAAAGCATTGGGAGATGCCTGTGCCAGAGTCCTTTATTGTTCCCCTTCTGGACCGAGTGCTAAAGGTCTCACCTAAAAGGAGCTGCTTTTTTTGTTTAAAAATGCTGAGAGTACAGATTTCACTGAGTGAACACCACTTCACCAAGCAGCTGTCTGCATGCCTTTCAGTCACTGCTCTTCCTGACAGGCTCATGTTCTTATAGGCAGCATCTGATTGCTATAAATACCTGCAATGTATCATTCACTTCTCCTCCTTAACATAAAACTTGGGCTTTAGAGGAAAATTGAATCTGTTATTCCTGATATTTCTTAGCCTCTTTCTGTTGCTAGATGATACCAGGCAGGGTGGCAGGAGGAGGAGATCAGGTTGCTTCCAGGTAAGCTGGCAAATGGTTCTGCAGACCTGGCAGGGGCCACCAGGTCCCCTCTAATGCTATAGGTATCATGGGCAGGGAATTCCCAGACAGTGAACCCTCTTGTACTGGAAGACTGAGGTTGTTTTTAACGGCGGGAGAAATAGGGGATAAGAAAAGAAGACCATGTAGAAAATTCCAGTCTCTATTCATAAGGCTTGTGCTAAAAATGACCTCATGTGTTTCATAGTGCAGCAAACAGAGTTGAAGAATGCAGCCTTGTGGCCAAGAGGAGGGTGTTTCAGTGACCACTTAGGAATATTTGAATCACACAGTGGCTTATTTTGCTGTTCTTTCTTATTCCTGACAGCACGTTATTTAGAGAGTCTCTTTGAGTGGGATGAAGACACTGAGGTTTTAGTATGTATAATTCAGCTGCACTCTTCCAGTTGTACACAGCTTTGCAGAAGGAGGGACCACATTTTTTGCCTTCTAAGGCATCTCATAATCTGTCTGTGTCTGTCTGTCACAGATTCAACCCTTTGAGCTATGATCTTAAGAGCCCTCAGGGGCTAAACTTGGGCAATGAAGCACTTAAAACGGAATCTTCTGGAATCAATACTAGAAATGCTTTTAAAATACTTTTATTGCCTGAAAATAAAGAAGAACCAGTAGAGATGAAACCTACTCACCCCCTACTTTACTGCTATTATAAGCAGTTTCTACAAAGCTTAGAGTGAGTGACAAGTGGCACTTTTTCTTGGGTGACACGTTCAGAAACTTCACTGTTCTTTCATTTTCACCACACAGCATCAGTTACTTTGGCTTTCCAAAGCAAATGGGCATGTGAGCACCAACTAGATTGCCTGGTTTCTCAGCCCAGCTCCCATCCAAAACTCTCCAAGGGAAAAAAGCATCTTGATTCTTACAGCCAGTTTCAGGCTCTGAGACAAGGGATGACCACTTGCTGGGCTTATAAATCCAGAGATTCCAAAACTGCGTCAACAGTGGTATGCTTAGGACATAATGAATGTAGCTTTTGACCATGACATGTCATTAGCTGCTCGGTCCATAGGAATGTTTCCAACTGCAGCATTTTTGACTTTTTCCTTACTTGCATCTGTGCAGAGGTCTGCACTGGGATGGAGGCTAGCGGGAATCGCAAAGTCCATCTCCTGTAATGAAACCTCTCGCAACTGCCTGCTCCTGGCTATTTGTCTGCTTTTTGGAGAGGCCCTACTCTCCTGTGTAGACACAAGAGATTTCAGCTGAAACACAGGTCTCCCCTTTGCTGTCTGCCCCCTCTTCTCACGACTTAAGAGGAAATCGAATGCTGCAATATAAGCATGCAGGTTACACCTGTATTTAGTTCAATGGCCTCTTCTTTCTAACAGTTTACTTTGTCTCCTCTAATTCAAGCATGTCAGTAGCAAGTATCATATCTGTGACATCGATAATAAAAATCCCATTGTAAATGCCGGAGTGTCATTTTCCATTCTGCCTAAACAATCCCGAGCTTTGTACTTTCTGGGGTGGCCTCTGTCTTTCACAGGTGACATTTGCAAATGGGGATCCGCATGCGTGAGGCACACAGCTAAACATCTCATTTCCATATGGACAGGCTGGCACAAGCGCACTCTGTGCCAACCAGGAGGCCAGTCTGCAGCAGGTGGAAATTTGACTATATTGTATTTACCGGGAGGAAACAGGGCATTCTTCCTCCGCAGGAGTGCCAGCCCGGGGGAGGCAGCGGAGGAATGCCGCACAGCACCCAGCAGTTTCACATGCAACTCCATGTCCTTTGTTTAGAGGGGAAGATAAGGAAAACCATCCACAGGCTTGTGTGCTTCAACTCTGTAATGCTTTCATTGACATGCTTTGGCCCAAGGGTGCCTAGGGAAGCTGACACCTGACTTGTGTGGAAAGCAGCCAGTGATGGCACTTCCAGAGCTCTAGAGCAGCTGGAACACTCTGCAGGGTCTCAGAGATGTGGAAGATGCAGCTCCCAGCTGGACGGGGCTCATTTGGAAAGAACCAACATCTTTTCTACATCATCACCCTGGCTTCTTCTGTGGCTCTGTCAGTGTTGCAGTGGCAACGTGGAAGGAACTGTGCTCCCTTCTCAGAAGAAAAGAAGTGAATAATTTTCAGAAAATGTGACCCTTGGGAAAGCTTAGTTTATGGAGTAGGGGGTCAAAATTGTGGGCTTTTTGTGATCTTACCCTTTTTAGAATTATGTCATTGCTTATATACTCCCCTAAATCATACCAATTACTCTAAATATGTACAGACATATACCAAAGTAGCTAAAAAGGAACAATTCTGATACTATTTGGCATGGTTACAGCATCTGTGAAAAAGACATCTTTTATGTGTAACACAATTTGTCCAGAATTAATGAAAATATCCAGGGCTGTTTTTATGAAGTAATTTGTCACATTAAACTAAAAAAACCTAAGGTTATGTTTGACATGAAAAGAAACTCCCTGAAGGTCAAAGCAATTAAACATTAAAACAACCCATCAACCCAGGGGTCACCGAGGCCTCATCTAATGAGAACGTACAAACGAGAGGAAATCCTGCAATCGTCTTTACTCATTTCTTCACCAGGTTAAATACCCATTTAAAGTCCTGGCACAGTGCAGCCAATGGAAAAATTCCCATGGGCTTGATTGGGACTGTGGGATTTTTTTTCCCCTTGGATTTTAATAAAACGTTTGAATTTCAATCAGATCTGGAATAGTTTGCATCTTCTATGAATTCCTGTAAACCAAAAGACCTGCAAGGAACTTAGCAGTAGCATCTTCAATAGTTTTTTTCTTTCTTCTTCTGTATAAATATTAACAGCTAACATTTGGATGTTGCACATAGATTCAGACTTAGTTGTTTCTGAGGGAATGTGTATGTGTTTGTGTGTATGTGTGTGTATTCACAATCAAAAGAGAACTACAGCAGAAAGCTTCTTTAGAAGAGTACGGTCCAACAGGAGAAGAGTGTTTATACGGATCTGGCAAGATTACAGTGTGATTTTAGCATTCAGTCAAATCTTTTCATAGTTTGGAAATCTTGATAATAAAAAGGACTCATCACTAACAAACTGAGAATCTGTGTGCTGCCCTAACCTTCTGGAATTAGATATAAGAAGACTTATAAATACCTCTCCTTTAAAACTGGTTTTGAAAAATGCCTGGTCTCATACAGATTAGTGGAAGAAGAGCTACCAATTTCTTTGTGAGCCTCACATTGGCAAACTGTTTTACATCTGGTAATGATAGCACAGCACAGAGCAATTTCTGGATGCTTCTTCCTGTTTATGGTTTACTGCTTTGGTGCTGGCATTAGCACTGCTCTACCTTGTTTTCCACCCTTCCTTCCTATTCTTCTTGGTGTATGAATATATGAGAAGTGTACATTACTTGGTTATCAGCATTATATCCTGTAGGCTATAATCTCCATAGGCAATTCCTTGCTTTATAGCAGGTTCTTCTAGTATAAACTAGCAAAGCCAAGGAAAAAGGAACCAATGTCTTTGTGAAATGTTTGTGCATTCAATATATTTTTATATTAGACAGAAGGATAAAAGGCAAAATAAGTACTTGGGACTATGTACCAAAATCTGCCCAAGTATGAAGGTCCATGAGATTTTGTGCAGGGATTAAGAGCAAAACCAGTGAAAGTTTGGAGTTCATTAAGCGGTGATAGCTTTTCATTTGTAGCAGCTGAAGTCGTGACCCTGTTAGATCAGGAACATGCATTGTTTATAAGACAAAATTTGGTATTTGTGCCTTTTGGCTAAGTGGGATATAATGTATTCCTCTTTTCTACACTTGACTGCTCATTAACTTTTAGTTCCGATGGAACAAAAATGGTATTTTGTAGTGTGGAGATAGTGTTACAAGTAAACACTCCAGCAATCACTGATGCTGATGTTTTATAAACAATCACCAAATACAAATGGAAAATGGCTCAAAAAATACTTCATAATGATTTATCCATAGCTTTACCAATTCTCCACTGTTAAATAGTGATATCAGTGCTCTAACCATGTCAGACGTAATTCGTGTCTTGGTTTCTTTCCACAGTTGTTAAGTTCGAGGGTTCATTTGATGTGCATTCTCCAGCAGAACAGCAGGCACATGGAGCTGGCAGTGATGAAATGTAGTGGTACAAGAACGTGGAAGTACATTCAGGAAAGGGAAAATTCAAAATCTATTTCCCCACTGTCAGAAGCTCCACAGAAAATCAGTTTGAGACACCGAATTTCTTAAAGGAATTAGGATTTAGACATGCCACAATCATTAATATTGTCAATGCATACAACAGCTCAGCGGGGGTTTTTTTTAATGTCCTGTCACTGCCTTTACCTGATGCAGGTACATGGCTCAGCCAGGTTTCAGGCACTGTCTGCAGGGGAAGGAAGAAGTTGAGGTGTTCCTGAAAAACTGTTCAGCTTTAAAAGGACTATTTTTAGGGCTAAATGAGCATCCTTCAAAAAAACATAAACCAGAAGGTTCCACCAGATTAAGAACCCAGCATTTTGAACATTGCTGAAAAAAATATTATAAAAGATGTTAACCAAACAGACAAAGTCTGAACTTGTATTCCCTCTGCCGGGCAAGTTCACAGCCCTGTGGAGCAGGGCAGTGTAGAGTGGGGGTACCCAGTGCGTGGCAGGAACCACACTGTACTGGGGGAAAAGGAGCACCGCACTGGCAAAAGGGGTTCTGCCCAACTGCTGCAGTGTGTTCCATGGGGGCACCGAGCATCCATCCGTGGTTTCAGGGGCTGTCCGGGTAGCTCCAAGGCACGGGTGGGCTGGCGAAGTTCCTGTAGGGGTTCACCTAGTCCACCGATGGTACAGGCGTGCCGAAGAAGGAGAGATGAAGCGGAGGGGCTTCCCAGATGGTTTATTCGGCACTGGGGTTGTGCCGGGGGAAGCACTGGCATAACGTGTTACAGATACATAAATACTGACACGAGGGGGCAGGGGGAGGGTACAACATCCAATAGAGGAGGAGAGCTAGGTTTGAATCTGGCAGGCTTTGTATAGGATTACATAATACAGAGCCTTCTGTGGGGTGGAGAACTGATACTGGGGAGGGGGGGTGGTGGGCGGTGGCGGGACGGGGACACAGCAGAACCTGGCCATGAGATAGACCGAAACTGGCCAGAGCACACCGCAACACCCAACAACAAGGAAAGACAATCAGGGAATGTTTGTTTCCCCCAAGAACTGTTCTGTGCCCCAGATATTGCTTCTTCAAAGCCTGCATTCAGAGATGACAGCAGCACCTTCCTGTCATCTCTCCCTTCAGTGTCTGCAAAGGAATGTATTTTTCTCTCAGATGGTACTTATTGTCTGCTTCTCTTGGCAGAAAATACATGCACTGTTAGGGCATGATTCCTCTTATCTCCTACTGCTTGAGGAGAAGGATTACTTTTTGGTTAGATAAGTCCCACCCCAAAGGCTTTGTGGAGATCTATGTTTTCTGGGGTTTAAAGTGATCTATAAGGTTTTTCTCCTTTTCCTATTTCCAAAATTTTCCTTTTTCTTTTATTAGGCTGTAAAGCCATACAATCTGAAAGGACAAGTTTTACTTCTAATATTTGGTCTTTGGTCTTCCCTAACATAAATGATTCCATAATTATAAATGAACGCAGAGCAATGGCTGACTGGAACCTGGTCCAGGTTCTGTGTCTAGGTGCTGGTTCTGCATGAACCAGAGATGAGGAGATGAGCTCAGAGTCACCCATGTAGTCCTAGAGGGAAGCTTCATTTTCAGACTTTCATTTTCAATGGTTGGCTATGGAAATGGAAGTGATTTTTCACAGCTTGTTCTACCCCACCAGCACAGCCCAGTTTCTTCCAGCTCCTGTCTTTTTTACACTCAGTTGATAAAAGTTGTAAAGTGTTAAGTGTATTGAATTTGACCATTTTACAAATGGTATTTGTAGACAGAGCTAATAATCTTGGAACCAGGCAAAGCAGGAGTGCAACCCATGCAGGTAATGACAGACAACAGGGAGGAGTGGGCAAACAGGGAGTAGTGGGTGCTGATCTCTCAGGGGTTTCCAGGAGTAACTGGGGAATCTGCCTCCTTTTGAAACTCTCCCTCCTCCAGTCACTAAATGGAGGAAAGATAATGAGCTTTTGTAATAGGCATGGGACTGCTAATAAAAGCTTGTCTTGCTGACATCCCTTTATTGAAATTATTACGTGTTCCTTTTCATGCTGAAGCAAGATTAAAACAACTCTAGGATATTACTGTTTTATTTGAGCCAGAAATATACACAGTGCCAGAAGAGACAAAAATCTAACCCAAATTCATACCTACAAGTTGGAGGTGAGAATTTAATCATCTTTTCCAACAGGCACCATCAGACAAAGTGATCTTTTAAGAAGAGGCTGACTTGCTGTTGACAGAGATGGACAGAGACATTGAATGATCTCAGTGCCACAACTAAAAGAAGATTGTAGCTGGATCAGCAAAATGTCATGGTTAATAGTATCAAAAGCACCCAAAATAATTAAAAAGCAATAGGTCAGTGACACTGCAACACTCTGAAGACTGTAATAAATAATTAAAAATTCAAACCAACCCAGCTTCAGTATTACAGAAATCAAACTAGAGTTCAGGGAAATTTTTTTGTGACTAGATGGTCAGACATAGGACCATCTTTCCCTTCAACCCACATGCTAGTTCTTTTCCAAGCTCTTAAGGAAGGGAGGTTAAAGAGAAGGTGATAATCCAAGATGATTAGGAGAAAATGGTAATTTACTTATAATAACTGAATAATAGCAACACAATTCAAAACAGATAAAACAGAATCACAAACAAGATGTAGGATTACCCATGTTGAAATAAGAGGATCAAACACTCACAGAGGCATTGATTGCACTTGGGGATATTTTGAACCTGGATCATGCAAAGCTTTTGCATGAACTTAACTTATTCCCATTACCTTGGAGAATGTCAGTGGAGAAACTCCAGCACATCAAATTATATGTCTACCTGGATGGTTGCAGCATCAGACTGTACCGTGACTATGACCAATACAAGCGGACATAATCAGCTAAAACACAGTCAGAGAAGAGAAATGGGATATGCAAATAGTTAAAAGGCAACAGAAAAAGACAGCAAAAATTTCTGCAGAAGTTTCAAAGAGGAGATTTGCTGTGTAATGAAAAAGGATCTTGATCAACTTGAAACAACTTAGTAGGACTGGAAGGCTACGTAGGCTTTTGCTTTCTAAAAGTGACACTGTCAGACATTTTGAGTGCTCTTTCATCTAATTGTATTTTATAAAACAAAATTGAAACTTGGTTTTGATTTATTTTTCCCTTTTTTGGTTCCAGAGACACAGAATTACAAGTATCCCATGAAGATGAAATATTGAGTCACTGACTTTACTGACTTGATTTCCCAGCTGCTTGGCCCTGCAGGCAGCAGGAGGAGCCGCATTTGTCCTACGGGTTGGAGCCATTGTTGGGGCAATATGTTCTGCCACAAGAACATGCCCTGCCTCCTGTGGCCTCCCAAGTCAGGTGGACATCCCTCGTCACTGTCCACAGTTAATTTTACGTGATTAGGTGAAACAGCAAACCAAAACAGAGAAAAAATCCCATACCATAAGTCTTTACTCCAGTCAGGAGATAGTGCCTTATAGCCAGTCTTATCAACAAGGCAGGTATGAAAGAAAGGAAAAGATGTGTTTTGACGTCTACCTGAGCTTCTCCCTCTAAGATTGTCAAAGAAAAGTATATCAAAATCCTTTCTGATCCAGCTGGCTCATTAATCAGTTCTTTTCTTGACAAATTCACTATTAAACAAATGATTCATTTCAGGCTTGGTGTATAAATCCAGTTTAACAATTTGTCAGTAGAATGGAGGAGCTCAAAAATCTCTTGACCAAAATCATGAGTTATACCACTATTAGTTTTGAATTAAAGTTTAAACAGAGTAGAATACAGAAAGACATAGGACCAGATTTCATGTTTGTTGCAATGGCAACATCCCAGTTATTCCACTAAATTCAGTTGAATTCCAAATAATTAATGCTTTCTGCTGAAGCTGAATTTGGTTAATAAATCTGATTTTAGGACCAGCAAAAAGGCATCACTGGTAAACAGCACAGCATATTATTCTTGCCGATGTCTTGCACATTGTTTTCAGCTGTAGATCCCAAAATGCATACTGGACACCGACGATCCTAGCTGTGACCTTGATGCCTGCAAACCCATAAAATATCAAGACTCATACAGAGGTTTTTGTGATGTTAATAGGAACATGTATGTCTCAAAGCCGTAAGGGACAGGTGGCATAACAAACACAGTGGGCCAAGTTCACTGCTGCTGATGACCACGGTAAAATTTCAGGACAGATAAGATCTGAGGCTGGTGTAAGTGGTTTGAAAGGTAACATACTGATTCCATACTGATTCTGAGTCAAAGGACCCTATGAAGATGAGACTAATGACTTTGAGTGCAAGAGGGCAATGCACAGATATTGATTAACCAGAACATTCCCTTCACCAGCATCTTTCTGTGTTACAACCTTTAGGAGCCTGGTGGAGGAGAAGGGTGTTGTTAGCATGGAAACATCTGAAGAGGTCATGATTCTGCTCTTCTGCATGCATCTCTTGCATCCCTGAGTCCTCCAGGCTTCTGTAAGTTGATAACTTAAATAACTTGCTTTGCTAGCTACATAATGACTTCTTGCTTGTGTCTATCCATCCAGTTTACAGCTGCGGTAGGACTTACACTGGACTTTAGATTTTTTCACCTGTTCTTTTTAAAAAAAATTTTTTCCCAACAAATTGATTCATAGGAAAATACCTCCACACCTTTTTGCCCAGTCTAGCAATCTTACCCACAAATCAATTCTACTAACTTGTGATTGCATTTTATTTAAAGAAAAATGATTGGTTGGAGTTTGATCCAGAGAAAAGTACAAGATAGGGAGAAATCTGATGTCTTGCCAATAAACATCAATTAATGTTGGAACTACATAAACAGAATCAGAAAAGAGTGGTACCACTGCTCCAGTTTGTCCTGAAACAGATGTAGCAAAATATAGTCATCCTCAAAATAATGTTTTACTTTGTTCTTTTCAGGAAAAGATTTCAGAAAGGGTGCTTGCTGCATCAAAGCTAATAAGTTGCTCTGTTAGCACTGAGATTTACAAAAATTGATTTCCTATTGCACCGTGTCTTCTGACTGGATGCTCTGGTCTCTAGTAGGGCTCAAGGAATGAGCAGAGTGTATGTGGTGGTTGGAGTGTTTTTCCATTTCAGTATCTTCTCTGGCATCTGTTGGTGGGCACAAGTGGCCTGTAGCTGCCTTCTCAGAGAGGGCACTGCAAAGGTCTGTCTCCTCTGCCATTTGCTTCTCTGCTCAAAACATTTAGGAAGAAGAATGGCTTTGGACATTGTGCACTCCTGTCGAGTTAAGCTGAAAGTGCTCATGAGCTCAGGAGGAAGGTGGGGTAGAGGGGCAACAGTACCTCTGTCTTTTACACCCACAAGAACACAGTTTGTGCAAAACCAGCATGACTGAGCAAGGCCTTTTTTCTTAAGAAAGCGAGATTCAAAAAGTCCCATTGACTTTGCAGAGCTCTAAGCCAGGATTTTTACTAGATATCCCCATGGGGTCATCTGGGTTGATAACTAGGATTACATTGAGAGTTACGCGAAATGCATTGAGCATCATATGATGGACATCTTACACAGGGTATTATCCTTTGGATATATAACAAGTATTTCCAGGCTATGCAGGAGAAACCTGCAGGGCATTGCAGGGAAACAAAGGATAGTGGGGCTGAGGAGGTGGGATGCATAAGTCTGGTGAAGAGGAGATCATCCCAGCTGTAGTTCTCAATGCCACATCCAGCTGACTCAAGGACCAGGGAGAAAATAATCCCTTTGGGTCAGCAAACAGAGGAAAAGCACGTGGCTCAATGGGTTAAGGAACAGGCGAGTGCGAGCCTGGCCCAGAGGGTGGTGAATGAATGAGCTTCCTCCCACTCTCCGTTCCAGCAGGGATCAGGATTCCTTTCCTAGCCCGGGATTCCTTCGGCAGGAGGAAAAGGGAGAAAAGCAAGCCCTTTCTCTTCATGGGGCACAGCAGAGAACGGAGCAGCGCTCCCCGCCCGCGCTTCCCCTCCGCACCCCTGTGCTGGCTTCTGGGTGCTGCAGACTGAAGTTGAGAGTTGCTCTTATGAAATGCAGATACACTTGCAGGACTTTTCCTTCCCTTGAGGGCAAAGACAGAATCCAAGTGAGGAAAGGCACACAGTTGAGGTTTGCTGTTTAACATTGTCTGTTCAAACAGAAAGATGAATTGAGACCCCTTTGAAAATGTGGTCCTTATCATTCTCAGAGCAGAATAAATAAGGTGACTGCAGCTAATATTACTTTTCTAACCCTGTCACCTGGAGGTTTCAGCACATTTTGTGAACTTTCCCCACTTACCTCTCTTAGAACCCATCTCTGCAGATGACAAGTACTGCTTTCTTCATTTTGGAGGGGTGAGTTCTAAGTGCTAATGAAAGGTTTTGCTCAAATACTTCAGGAAACCTGTAGCAGAGAAAGGAAGCAGAATAATTTGAACAATTACTTTGCCCTTTCACATTTGTGTCATTGTTTCCTTTAAATTCAAATAACTTCAGAGATTTGCATCGCAACAGATATTTCCTAGGGCACTTTCTAACATCCTGAGCCCACTGAAGTATACCAAACCAGCTGCGGTGCATTCCTGGGGGGCACTGAGCTTCCGTCCGCAGTTTCAGGGGCTGTCCAGGCAGTTCCTGTAGGGGTTCACCTAGTCCACCGATGGTACAGGCGTGCCGAAGAAGGAGAGATGAAGCGGAGGGGCTTCCCAGATGGTTTATTCGGCACCGGGATTGTGCTGGGGAAGCACCGGCACGGGGGGGTCACAGTTACATAATGTCTTGGTTTCAAAGACAGGTATTTGCTAAAGAAGGCAGAAGCCTCCTTTAGAATAGGAAAATGTAACCCCCTTCTCTCTGAATTGGCAAAATTTTGAAATCCAGGGTCTTTCAGGCAATGGTATGAGAAAAGAGGAATAACAGTCCTTTACTAATGTATTTTATATATGTATATATAATAATGGGACAGACAAAACAACAACAATGGTAACCACAACAAATAAGAACAGACAAACCCCCAGCAGTCTCTTCCCGCTCTGTTGGCAGTTCCCCTTTGGTGCAGTCACAGTCACAGCTGGCAGGGGCACTGGTGCTCCCGGTGCGCAGGGAGGGTGCAATGACTCCCCTGAGAGGGGAAAGGGGGCTCGGGGATCCCGAGTTTCCTTCCCTTGAGACACTGGAGTGGAGGGTGGAGAGTTGGTAGAAACACTTAGCTGAAAACAGAAGCCCACGGTGGAGGAAGATTCTTGCTGGAGCTCCAAGCAGTCTCTCTCTCTCTCAGTGTCCAGGAGCGAAGAAGATACCCTCCAGCTGTGCTTGGCTCTTTTTAACTAGTCCCAGTCCCCCAGTATCTCTGTCTCCCTCTGTGGGGAAAAATCCCAGATAAGGGCTAGCCAGCCGCACCCATCTCAGAGCCAACTCTTTGTCTTTTCTTAATTACCCACCCATTAAGGTTTCCCAGCAACGAATCACTTGCCCATTATCCCCCCCTCAGCAACTAGAACGGGGAAAAATTCCAAGACAGACAAACAAAAAAAGAAAAAAGTATCCCAAACCCTGACACATAAATACAGACATGAGGGAGCGGGGGAAGAGTACAACATCCAGTAGGGAGGGAGACCTAGCTTTGAATTTGGTGGGCTTTGTGTAGGATTACACAATACAGAGCCTTCCGTGGGGTGGAGAACTGGCACCGGGGGGGTGGAGGGAGGGGAACATAGCAGAACCTGGCCATGAGACAGACTGAAACTGGCTGGAGCACACCGCAACACAAACCCACTGAAGTCAAAAGACTATCCTTAGACTAAGTCGCTGTGTGAACTTGTCCTCATCTGGCTTATGATCAATAATCCACAATAACACTGGGGCCAAGAGATTATAAACATTAGTCTTGACTCAGAACTATTTAGGATCATTGACCAACTTTACAGAAAGTCAGTGTATGCCTCTGTAAATTTAATTCAACTTAAAAACATTATCTCCTTCACATAATTTAAAATATCCTTTAACCTTTCCTGGGGAAGAAGAGGTCTTAGCACAGTGGACATAGTTGGAAATGCATTTCTCTCTGGCCTATTCTGTCTTCTTTGTCAGTAAATCCCACTGTAGTGCACAATGCATAAAAAAGAAGACCTGGGTTTTATTTTTTTTTCATTTGGAGGATGATTAACAGTGTAGCATGCTGGCCAACAGCCAGTCATACCAGTCATACTTTGTTGGTTGCATGTGTACCCACTGATAGAAAGTTTTGAAACAAATTAGAGGGCTGAGTATGAGCAGAGTCATAGATTTGGTCTTTGGATCCAATAGTGGAAGCAACTGTATGTGAGCGTTTGTGACTTTCTCAAGAGTTTTCGGTGCTATTGTAAACATTTTCAGTTTAAACCTAGGTCATAGACCAATGTTGTCTTAGAGGCATACCCACGTCTTATCTGGAGATACATTTGTGCCCCTTAACTACGCGTTTTCAAGAGTCCATTTTGGGTCAAAATATTCCAAAAGATCAGCTGGGACGTGCCTCTGCCTGTCAGCCAGACAACAATCTTCTTCCTTCCCCTTCCCCTTTCACTTGCCTCTTCCCTTTCCATAGCATATTCTGGATAAAATTCATGCTGAGGCTTACGGGGAAAAAAGAAAAGGAGTAAAAATAATAATCTGAGTAGTAAACTGTAGTAGTTTCTCTTGCTGCACTCATTTCAATGTATTGGCTGGGCTTGGGTTCACTTTCTCTTCAGCTGGTTCACTGAAGAAGTAGGTATTACCAGACTTGCAGAAAGCTGATTTGGGACTGCTGAGATGCCTTTTACCCTCCATGTGGGACACCATCATGCCTGCGTGGCAGGGCTGGTCAACATGAAACCATGTGCGAGCTGAGGGACCCAAGTGCTGGGGGATGGTATCATGGTTCATTTTCTGTTCTGTTCCTTGCTCCAGCAAAGAGGATCACTGTGGGGAGTAGAGGCAAAGAGATCCTGATGCTGACCTCCAGGTATGGAAGGAAGCAAGTAACTGTGGGGGATGCGCTCCCAAAATGTTTGGTTTGGCATGTCTGGCTATATAGGTGCAGCTTCATGGAAGATGAGACAGTTGCACCTGTTTACACCAGTTTTGGATGAAAAGAACAAAGAAGCACATCTCAGAGAAGCAGAAATCTAGACACAGAATTATAGATACTACTGAATCCCCAATGTGTTTTTAAACTTCATTTTAAAGGGAAAACAATGGGAAAAAAGCCTCAAAGGCACATATTTAAGTGTTAGTTCCAAAGTAATACCTCCTCAGAGATCCGACTTTATCACAACTGAAAGGAGAAAGCAGAAAATGGAATTGTTTTTGTTGTTCTATCATGTTTATGACATGACAAATACGTGGAGTTCTTCTGCCTTTTGCTTTTCACCTTGTTGAACTGCTGTCAGATTTCTGTAAATCGTTTGCACCATAAACAAGCTTTGCGAGTGAAAGGGCAAGTGCTGACAAAAGCCAAAGGCAGAGATTTTATATTGAATTTTTTCTTACAGAGATAACTGACTAGCTTCACCTAGATCTGGGAAGAAAAGACAAGCATCATTGAAGGCAACAGCATAATGAAGGGCAAGCAGCAGCAAATGGACTAAGACTCTGAATGTGTTGGTTTTATTTTTAGGCAAAGAGTAAGATAATTGCTGCTGAGAGGATTTGGTTTTGAGGAAGGGCTACTGCCTTGTATCTTCTTAGCATTTCAGCCACAGATGTGGAAAGACTGACATCCCTTATCCGGGACTACTGCCTGGAAACTGCCTGCTGTTGGTAAGCCCTGACTGTTAACTAATTGCAATGTAAGGTTTGGAGGACTTGTCCACACACACCAGTGATGGGATATGAAGATAGGAGGAGAAGAGGATGTATTTTGCTTGCACAGGTGGCTGTTGCAGTGTCAGGATCCAGTGTAGCAGGCAGTTCTGCTCCTTTAGCAGAGAGCCATCATGCAAGGAAAAGGCATTGGTGTGGTTCAGAGTATGGCAATGACAGGCTGGGATAAACTGGTCCCATGGGGAACATTGTTAGTTTCAGAGCAAAGTGAGAGGCTTAGCAGAGGAATGTGCTTCTGTTTTATCTTGCTAGGTCTTGCTGTGGAAGCATGGGAAGAAGGCTGGAGAGGTAGGGCCACACAAATAAATGCATCTTAAGCCCACTGAAGTTTGCATAAATTCACTTTGTTCCCATAATGTCCCCTTTGCAAATATGGTACCCCAGAGAGATGGAGAAGAGTATTTAAGGAGCTTGAGAGCCGTTACTGATCTTATGTTACATGGATAAACCCAAATCCACCTGTGCTGGAGCCCACTAAATCCAGGCATATCTCATGCAAATACCTGGAGACTAAGTTCAGCTTTGTGCCTTCAAGGGAAAAATTTGTGTGATTGGTCTCTTCAGTAGTCCAAGGTGCAAAAACATTTCTGTCTTACATGCTTAGCTCTGCTTTGGTTGTTACATCTGGGACCTTTTAGAAAATCACGTGACTCAGCCCAGTACTTATCACTTTTCTTTAAACATCTTTTTATTTTTCCTTCCCTATTTGCTACTACCCTTTTACCACTGCTTCAGTATGTCTACATGATTTATGGAATGGGGGTCTTAATGTAACAATGAACTCTTAAAAATATTACAATATCAGTAACTGACAACAAAAAGCACAAATACATATCCCAGAAATATTTAGAAAAAAGACACAGAGGCCGAGTTTAACTGGTGCTATGAAGTCTCAGAGTGCTGTGCACAGCTGGGTGCTCTTGGCTGGGTATTCTGCCTACAGCTTAACATTTTTGACACCAGGGATTCTCCATATAAATCTGTTGGGGTGGGTGAAGGTGACCCCCAGTGATGGGCTGACTCCAAAGTCTGAGAAGGCAGCTGTAACCTGACCCTGTCTATCTGGGCAGACCTTTGACCCCCCCCCTCTCCCCATCCTATTGTACTGACCCCATACCTTGTCCCCACCCCCTGGTTTGTACCCTTTATGAGTCCAGGCCATGCTGGCCTCATCTCTCTTTCATCCCTGGCTGCCCTTCAGCAACAGAAATAAAGCCTTGCTGGAATTCGCCATATGAGAGGGCCTTCCATTCCTTGCCTCTGACTGTGCGTGAGCTATCTGGAACACATGGGTGAGAATTCAGTGCCCTTCCAGGCACGGGTGGGTGGAAGCGGCCTGCTTCTGTGTGTGGGACACAACCGGCCTTCTCTTTCTCCCCATGGCGGGACAGAGAAGTAGCTTGGACCGCATTAGCCCCTTCCCCCACCAACCACCCCGAGACGCACCAGCCTGAAATATACCTAAATCTACTTTGAATATGGAATTCAGATGAATTACCTGGCGTTTTTACTTCCTTACTGGGGAATTAACTGAGGAAGTGCTGGGAAAGGCTCCTCCACCTGAGACAGGTTAATGATAGACACTTGTCTTCTGCTGATGGTAAATTCAAATAGAGGTCATTAGAGCAAAAAAGTGGAATTGGCCTAGAGAAAACCCACTTTTCCTATCTAGTCCAGAAGGGGAGAAAAATAAATTTTAGATATGTGTCTGATGAAGCTGATCAGAAGTTCACACAATTAAAGGACATATAGGTTATAGAAGAAAGGATTTCTCAGGAGACATTGGGGAGACACAGGTGAAAGACTGACCAATCATGTACTGCCCACCAGCCAGGAAGGCACTGTGGTCTGAAAGATGTCAGGGGCAGAGAGGAAGACCAAAAAGATCTGGTTGTAGCAGGGTATCTCTTCAAACCAAAGGACAAGGTGAGGACGAAAGAGACCAGAAGAGGAGAGAGAGAGAGATCATAAGGATTTATATTCTTTAGATCTGTACAATTCTATATCACTAAAGACAAGACAGCGTGATTCTGAAACTCCTAACTATTTCATCTCAGATGGCTAAGGCATGTGGAACGAATTCCTTACTGGAGATGCTTGTTTCTCACCATGGACTGCATATGGAGTTTTGGTAGAAGGAGCCTTTCCTTCAATAGTCCTAATTTTTGTCTCCAAATAAAAAGCTTGTGGCTTTCCTAAGTGAAACTGGCAGTCTGAATCTTGTCCCCAGCATGTTTCTTAATTACATTATAGCTGTTAAGCTGTAGAGATGCTCCTTGAAGAATGGTCTGAAAATAAAGCTCAGAATAAACCCAGATGCTTTGTTGAAGCAGACCCTAAGTACTAATTTTTAATGGCAAGAGCCCAGACACCTTTGTCTGAGCTGCTAACTAACTATGAAGTGTGTGATGACCATGAAAAAGGAAATACTATACACTTACGGGGTAAGAAGTTAAATTATGATTGGCACCAGCAATCTTTGGATCCCACGTGGCTTGAGAATGCTCTGAGGAATTGCATTGATATTCACTTCATTCAAACAGGCATCAAAAGTGCCCTTACATCCTGTTTCCAGGAGTTGTGGCTCACTCCAAAGGGAGAGCTCAGCTTGAGTCCGGGGTCAATTCTGCAGCCATGGGTAGTGCTAAGGAGAGGCTGGCAGGAGATTAGACAGAAATGTACATTCAATAAAATCAAAAGGATTTTGTCTCCCTAAAGGTTTGGAAGAAATGAGTTTATAGATAACTGTTTGCCCTATGGACATCATTCTGTAACTTTCACTGAGGCAGCACATGCTGTTATCCCATAGAAGTCCAACGAAGCAAATGATAAGGAACAGACGATTTTCCTGGCCAGCTCTGTAGCACATTTAATACTTTTTTTAGGATAGATCTTCTATGAAACTTGTATCAACTTCAAGGTTATTTTTAATGGCATTACAGTTTGCCAGCTACTAATGGTATTTCTTTGGAAGCCTCCAAAACCATCCCAAACCTCCACCTTCAGACTTTCATTTAATTGTCTAAGATTGTAACTTTGAAGACAAAGTCCCACAGCTTTGATCTTCTTGATCCTTCTTTGACTTAGCTTGACATTTGAATTTTTCTGTCTCACTCTTATGCAACTGAATTACAAGCATTGTCTTTTAGAATCAATATCTTTGATAATTTTCTGCATGGCTTAAAACTCAGAAATTAATTGATAACATAGTCTTTTTAAAGCCAAGTTAAAGATTAAAAGTTAGAAAGTTTTTTAGTGAGCAATAGAATAATTCCCAAAATGTTTTTTGTTTCCTTACCTAGTCTTGTCTTGCCTTGCCTTCTTCCCTTGTCTCTCCCTCCCCTAGACAAAGTGTACTGAACCCTTAACAGAAAGATATCACACCAGTGATGCGGTGTTTTCAATTAATCTTTTTCTCAGAGATTTTTTTGGGACTTCCATTTGAAAGTTGATCTGAAAATTTTATTTTGATTTAGAAATGCTGAACTGACTTTCTGAAAATCCCCCTTTATCATTACAGAGACATTATTAGTTAAGCAACTTTTAAAAAGATGTTTCTTGCTCCAAAACCCTGATACTCTGCATTACTTTCAGGAATAGATCCCATGCTCCCTTCACTGTTTGAATTTTATCTTCTTTGCCGGAAGGACAGAATAAAAGACTTGCAACAAGCAGTGTATTTGGTGATTTTTTTTCCTTTTGGAATTACCTGTGAACAAAGCTATCAGAAATGAAAAGGTAAGTGGATTATTACTGGTCACCAGGCTATGTGGCACCACATCTCATGGGGCCACCAGCACAAATCAGCTGCTGCTCTACAGCATATTTCTAACTGGAACATTGGGTGGTTCCCCCAGATGGATAGTACAGCTGAGCAGCTGCTGAGATCACTCACCTCTGAGGGTGTTTGGTGTGGAGGGACCAGGCAAGGCTGCTCCAAGTGTCCCCATCACAAACATGCACGTGTGCTGAACTTGGTGAGCTTCTCCTCTTGCTGCTGTCATGGTTGTGATGGGACAGACCATGGAAACTTTGCGTGAGCTGTTACTTTATGAAGGGTGAGATGTTGACACAGAGAAACAGCATTTATACAGTAGAGCATCCAGTGGTTGTCACTTGGGGAACATTTCCCAAGACACAGACAGCAGCTGGACAGAGGTGACTGATTTATGGCAGACTTGGACTGACATATTGAAATACTGTGGCTGCTGCTTCTTGGTGGAGTCAGAGAAAATTATGGGTTGAGGCTAGTTCATATCATCCCACAGAACCAGAATAGGAGCCCCCCAGGATCTGCAAGGAAAGCAAGGGGCCTTTGTTGTACTGCCTGGTGTGCAGAGCTAGCCCCGAACCTCTTCCCACAACAGCTGTCTGAAGAAATGGATGCAGCAAGGTATTGGCACTTGTTTTCATATTTGGGATCCTTAAATTGCTGGTTAGTTGTATTTCAGGTGCCTCTCTGCTGTCAGGAAGAACTTTGGGCTACATACACTAGCAGTCTCTGAGGAGGAGAAGGTGTTGAAAGCAAGACAGTGCTGTTGGCAGCCATCTAACTTGGCCAGTGACATATTTATGCTTTAGATGATGTGCCCTGCACGTTTGCTAGGTTCAAGCAGAGTATTTTTATTTGGCATTGTCTCTGCACACTGTAAGTTATTGATTTTCAGGTCTGGTACAGGTAAGCAGAACTTGGCTGCCCCCATCACTGTGGCTATGGATGGAGAGGGAAGGAAGCAAAGGGTTCCTTGCAAGTCAGGGTAAACACCATGTGATGCATTAAGGTGAGACCCACATAGTTTGAACTGATTTAATCAATTTTTAATCAGATTTTACTACACAACAGCAATTTATTATAGGGGTTATGTGATTATAGACTTACTGTGATTTTACTTGTTGGCTTGCCATAGTTTTTATAGGCTTATGATGATTTTAGGTTTTATGTGCTAATGACATTTTCCAACTTTGTTAAATGCTTTTCCGTACAAGGTCCCTGTTAACCTTTTCTTGGCAGAAGAGAACATTGCTACAGGCTGTCCCATTTATTAACCAAATATTCAAATCAGGGAAAAAATAATTTAACATACATTACAGACTTTTTATAAATGCAGAGTAAGTGGTGTTTCACAAACACTGTGCAAATGCATGCACCTGTAGCCACATGTGCTTGCATAACATATTCAATACTTTAAAAGGAAAGGAAGCTCTAAGCCCTGAGCATCAAAGTGCTCCATCTCCAAAGTGCATTTGATCCTGCCAAAATATCCAGGCTGGTAAGGCTTCTGCAGTGGTGGAGTGAACCCTAGGTGTCAGAGTTGTCTCCAGAAGTTCATATTTTTTCCACCTCTGCTACTGAACAGAAGGAGCTTCTCCAGCCACAGGGAGCAGGAGAAGGGACAGCTACTGAGGTTTTGTCAATTGGATAGCTTATCAGTGACTTGATAACTCTTGGAACAGTACCAATGTGGTCCTGGAGTGAGGAAGTTGCCCAGAGGCTTCATGAACATCCTGCTGATACCAATGGGCACAGAGAATTGAAAGCCTAACTAAGGCAAAGCAGTAAAAGGAAGGAAAAGTGGAGTTTCTCAAAGATGTGAATATTTCTGTAGCTCATGCCATAATTGCAGCATCAGTAGTATTCACATCACAGTGAATCTGACTGAGCTGATCAGGGACTGGCACAGACAGGGGCAGGGTGGAGGGGGTACAAGGCAGCAAGTAGCATGGGGTGTGTGTACAGAGAACTACAAGTATGGTTGTTTAGGACTTTATAGACTGGACTCTAATAACCCCTAATGACACGCTCTGAGATTTGCCCACAGATTTGTGGGTAGACCCTTCCTCGCCCACAAAACAAACCCTCTGGTTTAGGTACAGCTGTCTCCTCCCTCCACCCTCCATAGCATGTTTGAAAGTTTTGAGGGGAGGTGGGGGACCTCTCTGCATGCCACAATACTTGGAAAACTGATACTTCCATTTTAAAATGAACTTTATAAAAGGGATCAATCTAATCTATCTAAGCCATAAAGCACTCCACTGCCTAAGGAGAGTGTCAGTAGGAGGATGGCACAGTATGTCTCAGGACAGTTTGGAGCGATCCTGCAATTCAGGACGTTATCTATTCCAGGCTTCCCTTGTGCTAGTCTAGATACAGGCAAAAGATGCCATGGGCTGTTGTGAGCAGAAAGGTTATCCTGGCTTTGCTGCTTGCTTTGCCTGTGTCACAGCCCGAGAGAAGCCAGAAGGCTGCTGCTCAGCGTGAGATCAAATAGAGATGGCCACGGTGGGGGACAGCAGCAGCCAGCCCAGCTCTGCAGATCTTCCCCCAGGCTCCTTGTTCCAGCTCCATCCCTTCTTCTTTCCCTCCTAGTCCTGGGGCAAGAGCTGCCCTAGATATTCTCTGCCTGGTAGGGAAACCCCACTGTGTCAGTGGCACTGTGACCCTTTGGGTCTGGTTTTGGCTCTGGGTTTCTCTACATTTTGCTGGGTGGAATGCTTCCAAAAAGCAGTTGAAAAATCCTGGAAATAACCCTCAAACAAACAAATTTGACTTACTGGTCATCACTGCATTTTTCTCTTCTGTTTCTCTGTTCAGTGTTATGAGGAAATAAAACATGAATTAGTCTTGTAAGCCAGCATTAATGTGAACTCCATCATCTGTTTCAGTCACTCAGACTACTAAGGTTGACTTTTAGGGTGATTGTTGTGTCAGAGATGAGAAAGTTACACAATAGACATTAGAGAATCACTTTAAAAAAACTCCACAATCCTGCATTGAAATCCCATCCAGTAAGGCAGAGGACCAGCCCTCGGCTGGCTGAGACGTAGTCACATGAGTGTCCAAAACAATGAACACACAGTGTCGACAGCTGAGGCCATTGAACTTTATGTCACTTCCCAACTGCAGCATTTCTCATAATTTATGGTTATACTCGCCTTTCAACCTCTAAAACCTTTTCCCAAGTATTTGCAGCATTCTCACATAAATATTGCTACAATAAGTAACATCAACATTTACTACTGTTTTTCAAGAATAACTGTTTGACACTATTATGGCATTGCATTAAACCAGCTGCAATATGGGGAAGGTCTAAATAAAATCATGCCCATTAAAGGTAATGCTTACACATATACAAGAGAACAATGGATGGGAAAAGTTTCTTCTGTGTTTCAAGACTTAAATGACAGTTCTGTCTCCTTTCATGGTTATGCAAGATATCTCTCTCTGGTGAAATGACCCAGAGTGGACATCGACAGCAGCTTACCTTCCAGTGCTATTTGTTACCTCCTCAAGAAACGTTGCAATTACAAAATCTATGGTTTGGACTATTTATTTATTGTGGTATTTTTAGGGAGAAAGCCTTATTTCGAAGGAACAGAGAATGTTGTCTTTTCATTAAAGCTATCAAATGTTGTGAAATGATTAGTAAAAAAATTCCTTGCCAGAATTGTTCACTGTCCAAAATGCATCGCATTGATTAAACGTAAATGACAGATAGTTAGCTTGCATATAGATATGTGCTTAATTGCTTTCATCCCTCCTGACTGAAGAATGCACTTAAGCATATGCTCATTTAAACACATATGCTTCATTTCTGTTTAGGTCAACAGGATTTGAGCACGTGCTCAAACATAAGCAAATGTTTAAGTGCTCCTCTTGAATAGGGATGCTTTTCTGGGGCAAAGCCAAAGAAATACTCTTTTGTAATATTTCTCCTTACGTTATCCTGCCTCTTGCTTCAGCTGCACTGTTGGAATACTCCTCCTCCTTCCCAAAACCCAGTTTGACTTCTCTCCTCATCTCCCCCGGAGGTGATGTCAGAGACACACAAACCCCATCATTCTGCCTGCTAACCTTGCACATCGGGACTGGCAGAACTGCCCATCATGGAGAGAGGTGAAGGGCAGGGAGCCAGAGGTCTGTGGAGGAGCAGAAGGGCAGCTGCACTGAGGAATGCACAGTCGTCCCTGAACAGGGCAAACATCGGCAATGCATGAGGCTGCTGAGAGGGTGAGAGAAGCCAGCAGCACCTCGCTTGTGCCCAGCCTGCCCTCCTGCAGGTGCAGGGGTTGGATGTGTGTGGGACAGTGTTCCCACATGGCCCCGGGCGACTGTGGTACTGCAGCCTGTCCCTTTGCATCTGGCAGAGCGGGGGGGATTTCAAATCGCTTTGCTGTAACTTTTTCCTGCATCCTGCCCCCTCTCCGTGCCAGCCTTCTTGTCTCACTCCGGGCTGCGGCGGTGGCTGGTTTAGATGGAGTGCCTCTGCTTGAAGGTGTACGTGGGTACTTCGCTGCCGACACCCGAGGCTCAGCCGTGGAGATGTGTGGGCTCCCTGCAGGAAAAACATCAAAGCTCGTGGCAGTGTCAAAACCTTGCCAGCAAACCACAGAGCGATGCAGCGCTTGATTCCTGCTCTCCAGTGGCTGCAGAGCCTGCCCAGCTGCTGCAGTAGGTGACGTCTGGCTGGGCGGTGAAACCCCTGTACAGACACGTGCTTGCGAGAGCCTGCAGCCTTCAGGGCTCTTTCCAGTTGCACTTCGGAGCTGTATCTGTTGTGCGTTATCAGCTTAATTAAGATAAGGATATGGAGTTTATGCTATATTCCCATAAATGACAGGGCAGAGATATGAATGATTTATATGACATTAATTGTACTTGCGAAGCTTGGGTCTGTCAATATGCATTAATAAAACCATCATTTGAATCCAAGTAAAGGAATGAAAGTACAAAAAATTTTTTTCCTCAACAACTTTCAAAATTCTGCTGTTTGCAGAAACAGCCAACACACAACAGGCAAAAAGTTGGAAGGGTCAGAGTCTGGACCACTGGGGCAATAATTAATAAAAACCCATCCAAAGGCAACTTTAGGGAGTGAATTTGATTCAATGAAAGAAGACTGGCTCCTCTCCCTGCCCTGCAGGTAATGTGTTTGCCTGTGACGGCAGCAGATTATTTGTTCTTTTTTTTTTTCCCCTGCCACCGAACTAAAGAATGCATTGTGGGAAAACCGTCCTGACACATGACACTGTGCAAAGGAGGATCACAGCGTGAGGCAGCATCAAGGGGCTTACTTGGTCTTGATGCACTCTTGCACAGCATGGGGCTCCAGAGATGAGTGTCTCTTCCAACGAAAGCACTGGTGCAATTTGCACAACTCTCATGAGAGCGCACGGTGAAGCTGCTCTCAAAGCCCTCATGTAAACAGGGCTGGGGAAAGAAAAGGGAGAGTAAAAGAGCCTGCAACATGCACGGGAAAAAGCACAAAAGGAGATGGTTCAAAAGAGCCTGAACTAAGGAGGAGGGGAGCTGTGAGGGAAGCGGGGATGGTGTGGGGAGGGGAAGGGGCAGAAAATTAAATCCAAATATTAGAAGCAGAAGGGAAAATCTTAGTAATGAAATGGAACAGTTAGTACCACAGTGACAGGAGAGGTCAGGAGAAGTAAAGTATGGGAAGACACTGGATGGCAATGCACAACTAGAGATTTTGCTTTCAAGGCAAAACCACAGCTGAGATGCGCTCTGAAGACTGTGCCTCAGATATGCAGCCCTTAAACTTCTTCAAAACCTCCTAAGTTCAGATAATAAGTTTGCATAAAGAGAGAGGGAGGGGAAGAGAAAAAATAAAGGCAGCTGTAAGTGCTCCTCACTAGCCTGTCTCTGAGCAACAGGCCCTCCTGTACTCACTCTCCCTTGTTGCTCCTGCTTATCATAATATGCCACTTTTGCGCATCAAATTTACATTTCAAAAAATGCTGTATCGCTGCTCTAAAATTAATTATTAATCTTTCATCAGTCCCTTCCATAGATACATTTTTAACTTTGATTTTGCTACCCGTTTGGGGGAGGGATGGGAGAAGGGGGCGGGGGAGAGAAGATCCTTTAATCTTGTCACTTTTCTGTGGGGTTCTCCTCTCGTGTGCTGCTACTTCCAGGCCTGCATGTCCCCTAAGCACTCTGGAGGTACAACTTTAGTTTTTCTGCTTGCTTGGAAAAGAATCTTCCCACACTTTTGGAAGTATGAATATTTTCGCCCTGCAGGATGCAATGCAGAGAAGTGCCTGCTCCTCTTGTTTGACCTGGCATTTCAGCCTCAGTAAAGTGATGCTATACTGATAAATCGAGCCCCAGGCTAAATAGCTGGGTGGATTATATGCCCTTGCAAGGCAAAGAGATCCAGGTGGGGTTTATAGGGCCTACCTGGAGTGCAGTTTGGGCTTATTCATCAATCAGCTCATCACAGTGACTTGTAGGCAATGGTCTGAACTTTAGGTATTTACTGTTAAAAGTAAGCAAGTACTGGAAATGCAGCCATTTGCTCTTAGTTTATTGAAGACTGAGTCCTTCTCTTTCCTGAAGTGTAAAAGAATGAGGAGCAAGGAGAGAACTGTGTGTGTCAGATGGATACTGGAGAGATGTAAGCTGCTGGCAAACTCCATATTTGACCCACTCCTGCTCTGAAGTTGTGGCAAATGCTATAATCTGCCTGAAGGAGGAGGAAAGGGCTCACAGAAGATGCAGTTATGATGAGATGCTTTTATGGGTTACAGAATAAACACATTTCTTTTTACCTCTATGCTGTGAATGTACTGATCAGTGGCTTCATAGCCAAATGCACGTGTGTAGGTGTCCACACACACACACAGACACGGACACACACATGTGCTTTTACTCACCCCTTCCCCCAGAAATATGCCATCTGGACATTCATGAAACTGAAGTGCTGTGTGTAGGCTGCTTCCTCGAATTAAGGTGGAAAGACTTGACGTACCCCATCATATTCACTGCATTTTGCTCAAAAGGGATGAAAAATTATCACATTGAAAAACAGATGTCAACATAACATCGCATCTAGTTAAAGACGAAATTCTCCAAGTTATAAACAACAATACTTTGCATTGCACTTCTTATCTTTCTACTCACATGTACAGTACAGAATGTGTACTCTTTTCAGAAGTTTCTTTGCTGTGAGTTGCTGGGTGTATGTGTGGGTGAATGTCTCTGAGGATGTTGGACTTAATCAGAGGTGAATTTGGATCAATAGACTATCACTTACTAGAAAATCAGATAAAGTACAGGGTAAAAAGAAAGCTAAAAATTCAGAGCAAAACACACTATGCTTGTTCTCCAGACCCACATCCCCTGCATATTTTTTCCGCAGTTGTACTTGCCCAGATTATGAATTTATCCCTGCAGTCATCACCTTCAGACTGTGCCTAGGTTATGCAGCCCTCTCAGGTAAAAAAATCTGCAGTGCCAGCCAGCAGATCCACTTTGAAGGGTGCATACTGTAACATTTTCATCTGGGCCATACTTCACCAGTAATAAATTAGCATTCACATGGATGCAGACAATAGCTCTCACAGCACACCTCTACATAAACATTATCCCCTCTGCCTTTCACAGTTGGAGTAACCCAGCCAGCAAAGTTGCTGGAAGTGAAGAGGGAGTCAGCAGCAGCTCTGGATCAAAACTGAAGCCTTGCTCAATCACACCTTTCTTCTCCATCTTCTAGACAGCATCTGAATACAGCTGCACATCTCCTCTATGTGATTTATTCTGTGTAATAACACAGATTTTTTTTCAAAGCAGACTTTGATTTCAGTTTGTTGACACTAGTTGTGCATATATGTGTAATTATGTAGGATTATCAGTGTGCTACAGAAGGCCCACTTTGTATATTATGCCTCTACAAACCACTGGAAATTAAGTGCCATGATTCTACTTGCAGATTCTCACCTGGGGGATGCAAAGTAAAGCGAGTAACTGTAAGCATAGCTCATGTTTCATAAAAATAAACAATGCTTATGCGGATGTGTGACAGATGCTACACCTTGTTGAGCACATTGAATTCCTTATAGCCAAATAAAAAAAAGCGAGATCACATAGGCTTCAGAGTAAGTGTGGTTTCAGCAGGAATGCAGCTATTGCAAAAATCCAATATTGGCCTTGGGAAATGCCCCTTTTTATCCACGTAAGAGCTGAATAATGTTCATAGATGAAAATGCTAAGGATTCTTAAATGTGCATGATCTCTCCTCAATCAAAATACAGGCTCCACTTTTCAGTGGGTTACCCTCTCTTGCTGCCCAGCCTGCCAGCCTAGCTGACAAGCTGCATGGGTCAGAAGGAGGTAGAAAGACTTTTCTAAGTGTTAATATTGGGCAATTTTTTTTTCATCTGGTCTAGGAGATTCTCTTGATTGTTTTCTTTGTTGCTTGGGACAGGTCTTTTCAGTAGAGTGGGGCCATAATGACGTTTCCTGATAAACAAAAAGTATAGTTGGTGTGGGAGGGACAAATAAGGGAAGGCAGCAAAAAAGGTCTTCAGCACTTCTAAGTCTTCTGAGAATGCATAAGGGGATCAGAAGCACTTATCCCATATGTCACAGCTATGCAACACAGCTCTCCCTAGCCAGAAGTATGCCTGCTGGTCCGGGACCAGGACATCCTTATCCTTCCCCACCTGCACTCCCCTTCCTGCACCTGGGCCTGTGTAAAGACTTTTGACCAGTGCTACCTTTCCCCATGCACTGCTCTTCTCTCCAGTCTGTGCTGCAAAGAGATCACTTAGCTCCTTGTTCCTGTTCCTGTCTTTGCAGTGGGACAGGGATCCAACCCTGCAAGTAGCTTTTCTCACCTCTGAACCCACTGGTCTGTGGCCAGCCTGAGCCCCACTCTGGAGACACTGGCCTTGTGCTCACAGAGCCCAGGCTCTGCTGATGGCTGTTTGCCAGCCCCATGCCTGCTGATCAATGCTCACCCAGAGCCTGGAGTGGGAGGAGATACCTACTGTTCACATGTGGGGAAAGGACAATTACCCAAAGCTGGCTGCCTGAACTACCAAAAGGCTCTGCCCTTCTCTGTGTCCTGCTGCATATGGGGAGCTCAGCAGCTGCTGGAAGCCTTGTGGTGCCAGCAGCTGCATCTCCAGGAGAGCAGGTAGTGAAAGTCAGCATCCTTCTGCAGCTTCTTGCTGTTTCATTCTCCCCATCCTTCATCACACTCTGAGCTATGCTTTGCAGCACTTCTAATTACAAAGTGGAGCCATCACAAAAACCTTGGCCCAAAATAGAGTGGACATCACAGCAGCAGGGTATTTGAGGGCAACCAACTTAGGAAAGGCAGAGACAGAGGGGCAAGCTCTTGGAAGTTGGAGTGCAAAACTGCAGCATGTCTTTTTTTCTCAGAGACTACACACATGCTGTCCCAGCCAAGTGTTTCCTCCCCAGTGGACACTGGATATCTCACATGAAAGTCCAGCAAATTATCTCTGAGGTTTCTGTATGGGAATAATTTCAATATAGCTGACATATTGCAAGCTCAAGTCCTAGCTGATAAGGTCAGCATCTTCTTTGGCTCACTCACTTGCCAAGCTATTTGTAAAGGTGGGCCCATACATTGAGGTTAAAAGGATGTGTTAATTAGAGGACCTAATCAAGCCTGGGGACAAAAGAGCATTGTCAAACTCACATGCTCCCTTTGGTGCCATCAGCCTTGGCAAATGACATCCAATTGGGTTTAAAGGGTTCCAGTAGTGCAGACAAATTCCTTGCACCTAACTCTCCTTCCAGGCTTGGGACTAAGGTCATTATTGCAGGGCAGCAGCTCTGGAAAAGCCTATGGTCTTTGCCCTCTTCCTATAAGCATCTTTTGGATCAAAGGATTTTGGGTTTTTCTGCCTCTATGGAGAAGTAGGAAGAGGAAATGTTCCTTAATTTTGAAATTCTTACCTGTGAGAGAGTTTGAATGGTTGGAGAAAAGGCATCAAAAGTATTTCACATCTGTACATTCCAAAGAAGTGAAAGTTCATCTCTCTGTATCCCACTTCTCTCTCAATTTGTATCATGCTGCAGAAAATGCTGCAGTGAGTCTTACAGTCGGAAATGTTTCCCTGACTGTTGTGGAACTGCTATGGACTCCCTCCCCTGCATAAGGGACTGTCTGCCTATGTTTGGTGCTGTGAGTGCCCCGTGGGGCTGTGCCAGGGGGCTGCAGCCTGCAGAGGTGGCATGGACTGCCTCTGGCTCTGAGTGGAGCTGACAGAAGGAGTGGCCACAGGAGTGATCTGTCCATCCTGCTGCAGGAGACATGATGGGGTGATGAAGGACCTACAAAACTGCTCCAGCTCACCTGGCATTAGGGTTTTAATGTTAGACTAGATGAATTTTTATTTTGTTGTGACTGACGATTTGCTTGTTGAAAACTCCCTGTTTTTTAAAAATACACTTTATAATATATTAGAATATTCTCCAATGAAGAAAAGAATTTGAGAGTTGAAGAAAACTATCAGAGCATGTGAGAGAAAAACATTTAATATTTATTTGGTGAAATTAACCAAAATGAGGAAGGGGGCAGGACAAAATGAGAGGGAGAAGGGAAAGATTAAAAATAGACTGATTGCAAAGTGTTTCTAAACATTTTGTTTACTGATGCGTATACCTCTTGCCCACACAGGCTTGAAGAAGACAATTTTGTAATTCAGGCACAGACGTACCCTGTGGGTTGGGAAGCAATGTGCTTTGGTGAATGGGAAGTAGGTGGGAAGGTGGGCACTCCTTCATGCTTAGTGTTGCTCTGCTTAGACTCTGCTGTTTGAGCCTAAGACCTCGGGCGACTTCCTTCCACCAGTCACCCCTTCTGAATGCAAAGGAAGGGCAGCAGCAGTCTGCGCAATTTGTAACCCTCTGCGTCCACCGGGAGTGAATCAGGTACAGTGGGATTCACCTCTAAGGATGGGCTGAACCTCCACCTAGAGATGCTTGTCTGCCTCCACTTTTTGTAGAAAGGAGTCAGAAACCAAATATCAAAAAAGCTAGATTCAAGTGAGATAGTGACTCTTCCTCATAGTATCAGTAAGAAGTAACACCTGGAGCATAGTAAATGGGTATATTGTTCCAGCAGCTGTGTGTGGAGGCAGAAGAAGGGGCAGACAGGCAGGCTTGCAGGGACTCAGCAAAACCCCCTGGACAGGCGTGTCTGTGTACAAGCCTCCAATGGGCATTAAAAACCCAAGGATGGCAATACAGATATTCACAAGAGGGTAGCAATTCCACTGCCCCTCTAAGAGTAGTCTGAATGTCTTTGCCAGAATGTCCAAAAGAGAAAGTTGAAGTCCTCAGGGAAAATGTTATCCATCACTGCGGGTAACTGTGGAAAGCCTTTTGTGAATTGGTATCTTCACATTTACAGTTATCTATGAGAGACCGAAAGAGGAATATTTAAGCATGGCTGTATTTGCCATGTACTCCACCATTAGGGAGTGGAGAAGCAGCAAAAGCAGAGCACTTGGTCTTAGCACTGTATTGGACCATTAGCATTTTTAGCTAGGTACACCAAGAAGGAATGAGAAAAGGTGCCTGCTCTGCATGCTGGCACCAGCAAGGGAAGAGGAAGATGTCATCTAGCAAGAACATGTCACTTCGGAACAGTCCAGCAGGAGTATGCTGGCAATTAGGAAATAAAATATAATTTTAAATGCCCCAAAATAAATAAAATGAAGTCTGAGACCAGATGGAACTTGTTGAGACTCAGGACAACATTTCTCTGTGTAGGCCACTGCCACCTCCAGACTTTTGCTTTCTCCTGAAATATGCAGACAATCTGTCTGTGGTTTTTTTTTTTTTTTTTTTTTTTTAAAAATGTGTGTTGAATGGCTTGGCCAATAGCTGTGAAACAATATTTAACTATTGGCAAAAGCAGCTTCTAGTTACTCTGTTAACTGTATTTTCATATACTGTATTTTTCTGCTTTTGTATTTTGAGTAAGTAATCTCAGTTACTTCACTGGGGGATCATAATTCTCACCTGCTCAACCTCTCAAGACCCCTGTACTCACCCACTGTGTGGAGATGGTCACCCTAATATGCTGTAGGATTAAACTACAGTTGCATTTTCTTCTGCAGAATAAACCTGTCTTATTCTCTTTTGTACCTGCTCTACCATACCACATCTGTGCTAATTGCATTATTTCAGTGGTCTCAGGAGTCCTTTAGAAAACAAGAAGTGCCGATGTTAGTGGGACAAAGGCATTTATGCTTTATTGGCCAGCATTTTCCACAGGCATATTGCTAAAGCTGAACGAACAGGCCAGCCCTAAATGCACACAAATCTGCAATCAGCAGCTTAGAGCTGCCAGACTTGGCTCTGCCTTGAGCAGGAGGCAAGGGGAGGTTTGCAGGGTCTCCCCACATGCCGGGCTGCTCCCCTGCATTCCACAGCAAGCCCAGATGTCTCAGAAGGGCCCTCATTGATGAACAGTCACAGCCTTTGCACATCACATCGATCAAGGGCTTTACATCGGTAATGGGGTGATCCTAAGTAGACTGCTCCTCTCCCTGTAACCTCCTGATCACTTCCTGTGAGATGGACCCTCCTGGAGGCTTTGAAACCAGCAGATGAACACCATGGTGTGAGTGTTCACATCCAAAAGGTTATATGAGGAACACAGCTCCCTGGTACAAGGCTTCCTTTCAGCTGTGACAAGAAAGCAATACCGAGAATCCATATTTTCCTTTAGCACTTCGCCTAAAAAATAATACTTAATTCCTATATAACACTTCTCAGACTTCTAAGTGTTTTTCAAAAGGGATCAGTGACAGATGGGGAAGAGGAAGCAAATGCCATCACCAGGATCACTGAAGTCTCCTGTTTCATCTCTAACCACCGGATCCTAGTCCTTACACAGGTAGGAGGACTTCTGTAAGACTATGGGGGACCTGGTGCTCTTTTAGGCCTGTTTTCTGGTGCTCTGAACAGTCCCAGACTGTGCCCAGTACAAGGAACCAGGAAATGACAGTAACACTGTTTGTGCTCAGTATAAGGGCGTAGAAACATTACAGGAACACACAAATCTTTAATTCTCTTTAGCATCTTATAATCATCTATATATTTACTCCCTAACTAGCCTTCTTCAGAGAACATCATTCTTACCCTTCTGTGGATGAGAACTGGCAGCTTTCCTCCTCCAGAAGGGCTACTGATGGAGACATAGTCTGGAAAGGGGCTCGTGCTCACTCTCCCACAGCCCAGGCAAGCAGCCATCCTCTCTCCAGCTCTTCCTGCCTAACAGAGTAAGCAAACTCATGAACAGCTGCCTGCAGAAAATCTCTCAGCATCTATAGAACAGGCATCACTATTTGCCTCTTAAAGTAGTAGTAGAAAGCTAATTAGAATGGCAAGTAAAGTGTACAAAAGGAAAGAAAAAAGAAGAGAAAGGAGTGAAAATGGAGTTTCGTTTTACCATACAGATAGACAAAGAGGTAAAACTTGGATAGCAGCAGAGGAGTTTGAAAAAGCTTTTTGTGCATTCAATCTATTGCCTCTACTCCTGGTGGAAAAGATCGCAAATATCACCTTACAGTGTTTATTGGTCTCTGTGAAGGTCTGCTCTGGTGGAGCTCTCACACTGGCTGCATACCCCATTGTATTGGCTTCTTGTTAACACTTACCAGCTGAAACAACATTACAGCAACACAGAGTCCAGAAGAGTGTATTTCACAATAGCACTAGAAGGCTGTGGGTAGGCGTAGGGGAAAACACACTTTTGTTTTTTTCCCCTTAAAAAAAGAAAAGGATGATAGTACAAACCCCAGTGAATGCAAATAATTTGAGGCAGACCTGCTGGTTGCCCAGAGGTAGCTCTTGACATGCAACAGTTTTGCAAAGGCTACAAATTAGTACTACAAATTAGTAAATTCTAATTACAGCAGGTGAAGTCCTTTCATAATGTACAAAGGACAAGACACGGGATGGATGAAACACCTACTTCTGCATATTTTCCTTGCAATTTCCCAGGTGTATTCCCTGTGAGCAAGGGTGTCTGATTGCCTGAGTACAGGAGAGGATGGTACCCTGGAAATCAACAATGGAACAGCCTTTGACATTGTTTTATCACATCCTAGTAATAAAAGATAAAGTTACATGGAAAAGCATGGAGAAATTCTACTGTGTTCAGTCCACAAAATCATGAACTACCCACTGTCAATAGGAGAAATGGTCTTCAGTTTTCTCTGATGCTGTAACCTAAGTTATAGCTTATGAGAGTTCAAATATCCACTATTGGCAGTGCCTGAGCAGGCTGTCTGCTGCAGGCTTGTGGATTAAGTAACGGTACAAAGACTTCCAGGTAAACACTAACAAGAGAAAATGATCTGGGTCCATCTGAGCACTGGCGCAGGAACACGTATGTGTCATGCAGTACCTTCTGCATGGTGGTGTTATGTGCTACCATGAGGCCTCAGGAAAACGCAGTCAGCAAAATGAACTCTCGGGTCTTGTGAAGGCAATTAACTGAATGAAGAAGTGTATAATGGAACACAGAAAAAGCACATAATGATTTCTTTGCATGTTTCTTCCAGGGAACAGGATCCATAACAAATGCAGCCTTACACACAAACAAAACATAATCACATATTCTTAAGATGGAGGAGTTGCAGTCTATCTGAGTTTTGCTAATACTAACCAGACAACAAAAGCACTTGGTAAAAAGTCACAAATACATATTTCCTGTAAACCTGTTATTTGTCCTTGATTTAAAACACATAGTTAGTCTCTTACACGTGCTTTCTTGGATCAGGGACAAGATGTCCTTTTGAAGAAAAAATGAGACACACTAAAGATCCACAGAAGGGAAGGGAATGTGGTGGGTTTACCCAAGGAGCGTCCTAAGGATCACGATGCCTATAAGACTGCATTCTCTGTCATCCCTCCTTTCAGACTTACAAACACCCAGCAAGGCCATCTTAGAATGAGCAGTGTGGCCAGCTGAGAAAGCAGCCATATGAAAGCCTCTGTATACATCCCACATTACCAGTGGCAGGGAAAACAGAGAGTGAATATAGAAAACTGCAAATTTGGTTCAGTTCAGAGTAAAAAGGGGTGTGCTACTGATCCTTCCCAGGTTCCTTTCTCTTCCAAATGTTTCCCAATTACACATATTTCCCAATTATATAGAATTCTTCCTTAAAGTACTACAAATGTTTTATTATGGGTTCTGGAAACTGACCGTAAAGGAATTACTTGACATTATTTCCTTAAATTAAATGAAAAAATATTTCATTCCTTAAATGAAACATAGGTTCTTCATGGATTCTACTCTTCCATAAACACATCTAAGCTGATTTCATTGCTCTTGAATAAGATAACACAAACTGTATTTCTGGTTTAACCCTAATCAGAGTTAATAAACAAAATAAGAAGAGAGAACTGGAATGGTCTCTGGGTCACTGATCTGAGTCCTTTGCTACTGATTTCAGTGTTATGTTTTCCCTTTTGTTAACTCATCAGACTCTGAAAATTGCCATGTCTTAGACAGACTTGATGGCTTTCCCCCCTCAAATAAAAGTCACTTCCTCAAGGTAGTTCCAAGACCAAGACAGGATAAAATCCAAGCATCCTCAGTCTCAGTCACTCTCTCTGTGACTGAGCCAAAACCAAAACATGTCCCAAATAATGTTGAAGGTGGATCATGTTCATACGTTATATAGGGAAAGAAAATTGTATTTTCATTCTCTAAGTCACTGGAATTGTCATGAGAGAACAATGACCAAGATAAAAGGTCAGCAAAGACAAATAAAGAAACAACTCCACCTCTTCCTGAAAAGATGTGAAAATAATGTTAACTGGAGAAAGCTTTGTTTTGCTTTTGCTTCCTCTAAAATACAGGGAATGTTAATGAATTACACTGTTAACTGGAACATAATCTTGTCTGTAAGGGATCAGGGGAAATTTAGATTTGGGACTATCAGATAATGAGAGGCAACTGGGAGTTTCTGGAAGAGTTGAGAAATTGGCATATGAAAATAATAATTATAGATTTTACAGTATTTACTGACAAATACTATGGAAAAAACCTCTTTATTTTTAACTTTGAACCTTGGTAGAAAGGGAATTAGGATACCTGGTGTTAAAATCTCCTCAAATCCTCAAAGCTTTAACTGAAGATCTAATGTTTTAGCTGGTACACTGGAATTTGCTTAGCTGATACAAATAATATTTCCAGGAAAATTTGTACATTATATTCCCAGATGTCAGCCAGGTGATACAAGGATATTTTGGCTTGGAAGTTTCTTTTCTCCTTTTCTGTTTTGCTTAAGAAGAAAAGAATTGCTTGTATGTTGTTTACAAAGATTTCAGCATGATGACTGCTATTTTAGCCACTAACACAAACAACCTTGACAATCAGAATGCATTTTTTTTCACCCTTCTTCATCCAGACAAGTAAGCAGTCATCAATTACAATCCCACACATGAAATACAAATTTAGCAGTACAGAAATGAAAACTAAAGCAATTTGTACCTTTACTATTCCAAGGGGATTCATTCTTGCTCTGTTTACTATGAAAGATTTCCTCTCTTGAAGTCAAAATTACATCAATGTCACCAACCTTAAGTTGAATCATAGCAGGAAGATGATATACTGGCATCCCTGGCATAATCTCCTTATTATTGAGCTTTCTATTTACCATGTGTTTTAAAACAATGCTCAAGCATTTGTTTTCCTTAGGTTGCAGTCAAGTTTGATTTATTTGAGTTGATATCATCAAATTTAACACTAAAAAGTGCACTTTAGAAAACCTCATTTTTAATTGATGTCCATTGAACAAATTAACTTTATCAGCAAAATATGTAAAATGTTTTTTACCCGCCACATAATATTTCTTAACAATAGCTGAGTCATGACATAATGATCTGAAATACAAAAGCATACGCATGTCTGTGGAAACATAGGTTTCTGTGAACAGCTTGGAAAACAGAAAGACATTTCTGACTGAACAATCCTATTTCACTTCCAGCTCTTATTCTTCTTTTGTCTCGGAAACAACCAGAATATTAATATGGGTGTTCATTCTGCTACTGCACTGGTCTGTCATTTTCTCTATTTATAAAATTATTGCTCCCAGTAACATAGCATCTCCCACACCTGGATGTACACACACACACACACACACAGAGGTATACACAGACACATATGTACACAGACACAGGCTGATCACGGCACATTCTAAATTAGCAGGGTAAGTAAAGGAATAGAGCTCTGTGTCTTGCTGGCTTTTGCTGGAAACCATGCCACATGAAATGTAATAGAAAAGCTCTAAGTGGTGCACCTCAATCCCCTGCATACCTGAAGGTACTCTGTGTCTTCACTGCTGGAGTGCACACGCGAGTGTATGGGCACAGTTACACCGAGTTCTCAACACTTCCCGATGTCCAAGACAAAAACTTGATCACCTTGCTGCCCAACCCTTAATACACTTCTGTAACTCCTAACCAACTCCAGCATGGTGAATGAAGCCACTCAGGCTTTAGGCTTACTTAAATGAAGGTTGCAGAGGCACCTGAGCACCCTCTTTCCCACAAACCTCTTCAAGCCTATTCCACTGCCCCTCTTCTCTTTTAAAACTCTCCTCCTGGTGATGATTGAAAACGTAAGTGACTAAACACCAATTCTGCTGATCGGTGTTACCCCTTATTTCCCTTCTTTTTGGTCTGCTCCATCTATTACCTCTTGTCTTCCACTCAAACTGCTTGTAACAGGGATCACCTTTGGGCTGGTCTGACACAAGCCAAACGCAATGTGGCTCTGCAACATCCCTAGGCTACCTGGGCACTAAGGGCCATGCTCATCCTTCTTTATTATAGGGTGTAATGTAGATGCCTAATTTGGGAATGTGTTCACACTGCTATCTGCATTGAAGTGAAAACAGCATTTTGTCAAGACATCTAAGCCTCAGTAATATCTGGAGAGGCTTTAAAGTTCTTCTCTCACTCCTTGGTCTAGAGAAGAAATCTAGAGCAGATACGCCTCACACAGCATCATAAACTAGTTGAAATACTCTGGGCTTATGTAACAAATATAAAAACCTCCATGCACCATATCACAATCCACAATAAACACCCTCCCTGTGCAGGGCTCTGTTATACTAGCACAGCAACACTTATTTGTGTGATGGGCTGGCATGGAGTTATCCTCATTTTCCTTGAACATGAGGCCAGAATTTAAATCCAAAGCCTGATGGGCTTTTGCATACAGTATTTCAAATTGGTCTGCTTGTATGTGGAAGTCAAAATAACTGCATCAGTTCCTAGGATATTTGGCTGAACCTGATGTCTCTATTTTTGAGCATATGGTTTATTGAATTGTAATACTTTTCAAGATAATTTCAACTGCCCTATTCTGAAGGATTTGTATTCTCAAGTAGAACATGCACAAGAATAAAGATTTTGATTGCAGCTTTAATATCAAAGTAATATGTTTCAATTGACTAAGCAGGCCACTAACAATTTAGATAAAGGGATGCAATATAACAATTAATGAGCTATACACAAATTCCTCATTGTTCATTAACCCTTCAGAAGCTGCGTATTTGCATATAGGCCATGTCTTCCCTTCACTTTGTCCACACTCCAAAAAATGGTAGAGTACTCAAAATATGTTGCCAAGAGGTTGTTTTAATGTATGGTAAGTGATATGCACACACATTATGAAATAATATGTACAAAGCACTGGTAATGGTCCTAACAGAGGTAATGGAATTTAGTGTAATTTCTACAGGGTAAAATTTTAGTTAATATCCATTACAAAATCAGCTATCTCAGGCAGAGCTGGGTTTGCAAGATCAGTCAGCCTGGAGCAAAAGTCTACTTGAAAGAGCAGCAGGATAGGAAAGCTTCCAGGGAACTGGTTGACCACACCCTTATTCTCAAATTCAACCCCAGCCAAATGCAAAACAACCCAAGGCCTACTCTGTTTGTTCAGGCAATATTTTCCTTTAGCAGCATGGCAAAACACCTCACACTCTTGTTGCACATGTTGCAGCAACTGGTATGATCTGAAGAGGTCCAGATCCAGCAGTCATATGGTTTCATGAAAACCACCACTTTTCTCATGTAGTTCTTTGACTTTGCGGTAAAAAGGCTGGAATGATGAACCCTGAAAAGTGACATAAAAATCCAAATTATTTCTTCCCTTTTGTTTTCTTGACTCTGCCAAGTCTTCTTCAAGACTTGGAGTGGGAGCATTAGATTTGGTCACCACAGCTGCTTCTCCCCTTTTGGATGTTCTCATTTCTCCCTCTTCTTTTGGCTCAATTTGCATATTTGCTTGATTGTTTGGCAGAGTAGTTTAGG
This sequence comes from Pomatostomus ruficeps, assembly GCA_013400735.1. NCBI lineage: Eukaryota > Metazoa > Chordata > Aves > Passeriformes > Timaliidae > Pomatostomus > Pomatostomus ruficeps. The sequence goes on along the minus strand of VYZT01006179.1, from coordinate 91,917 downwards.
TTGGAAACGGTATATATATACACAGACATATATTAGCTGGAGTAAATAAGAGTATTTCTATTGATGACAAGGGATATATAGCACAGTAAGCTACAGCTTAGAACTTTTCATTACTGAATTTGATATTCAGGAGACCTACATACAAATGACAAAAAATTATCGTTCTTGTTTTACAAATGGGGAGCAGAGATGTGAGGTATATTAAAGAGGTTTTCCCAAGGACACACTGCAAGTCTTTAACTGAGCCAGAGCTCAAGCAAAGGGCTCCTGGAGGCCATCCCAGCATCCCATCCTCCTGGCAACTGAAAACACTAAAAGGTCATAAAAGTGTCTGAGACAACTGAGTGCATCATGTTCGTAATTCATTGACTTGAGCTTTGTTTTCATTCATAAACTCATCAAAGATCAGAGCCCCTGGAGTGAGTTATAGTCCCGTCTCCACTGAAAAGCTGTTTGTTAATCTCAGACAGACCTTTGCCTTTATGGCTATGCAGTGGGTACAGTTAATATACTTTCATTTCCCTTTTTATTGTTAGCTCAGATATTAAAGATGTCAGCTGTATTCCCAGCTCTACCAATAGGCTGGGGTTAAACCATGACAACAAGGAATACCTGTACAGACCAGTATCCCACCTGTATGGTAAATGGATTACCTTTTCCCCAGTGCTTGCGCGAATGTACCTCCAAACCCATGGCAGGTGGCAGTTAGAGGCCCTTCAAATTAAATGAATTTTGGGTCAACTCCACTCCTCTTAGTCCTGAATCACCAGCCTATGTATTGGACCAATATTACTTGATATTCATATACAGATATGAAATAGCCTCTTGTAGCTCTTCATCTGAGTTTAAGCAAGTCGGGAGTGGAGGAGTCTGCACAGCAGGAGCTACTCTTCTCTTCCCCATGGAGCAGAACAGTCCAAGAAGAGATGCTGTGTGGCTGTGGCTTCCTCACAGCTCATGGACAAGGTAGCAATCCTTATGCAAACTCAAGGTTCACCCCAGGCAATTTTTTTAAATTTTTACTCAGACAGAGAAGGAAAGGTTGGCATTCGCAAAGGACAAGACTCCCTTGCCCTAAGTAGCACTTAGTGACTAGTCTCTGCTACAGTAAAGGTACAGAATATATCCTTAAAAATAAGTACTTTCTCATAAAATATAAGATCCTCAACATCTTGAATTAAAAGCATTTCTAATTGTTATTTAAGAAAATTAATGCACAAGGATTACATTATCACATGAGATTGTGGTCATGTAGATTCCTGTGGCTTTGTGATATGTGTGCTCGGTAGCTTTTTCAGATGTTTCATATAACATTTGTATGTATAGCACAAATTTAATTATTACCGAGGCTCACCAGTACCATGAAATTATAAATTTTAATTTCAAAACGTTTGTATGCAACTAAACAAATTCAAGGTGGACAGTAACAATATACAAGGTACAAGCAAATAGAAAAGGAGACAGACAAAAAATAACCCATCATTTTAGAGCTGGAGCTCTTGACTACTTTGGAAAAAAGATTTCAGAAAAAAATCCTACTCTGCATTTCCTCCCCTGGTACATCAAAGTTAAAAATCAAATCAATACCATCTTAGTATTAGATGGTGGTGACAGCATGCGGACATCAGTGTTGTAATTAAAAAGCCATTCAGCTCAGTTGGTAAAATGTAATTTTAGCTGTAGTCACTGGCTGTTTCTAAGCAATCTATTTACCCAAAAACGTCCTCAGGCATGGACTGAAGAGTGTGAAATGATCGAATTTTAGTTATCCTCATACATAACAAATTTCAATTATAATTCCTACTGTAAAAAATGTTATAATAATATTACACTGAAGTCCCTATGCTAACTGACACCAGGGATAGAAGAGGAGGAAGAAACTTTCTCTGCTTTACCACTTCCATTAGTCTCATTTTACATGGGACTTCTTCCCTGAACCTGCAGAAGGGCTAATATCCCAGCTGGTGGCTGAGGCAACACCATGCGCTGCTCTGGTCCATGGCCCACACCAAGAGACTCGTGTGGAAAACTGCTGTGACAAGGACAGTCAGAGGAATGTCCCTCACTGCTTAAAGACTCACAGAGCTCTGGCTTCAGATGCTGCTCAGAGGAAAAGCTTAGGGCCATTCATTAAAGTAGCAGCTAAATTAATGGTAAGCAAAACTAAGGAAAATGCACATAGCATTTAACTTTCTAAGCTAAAGCTATCAACCAATTAAACCAAACAACATGCCTGAATTAAATATTAAGCTTATTTACAGATAAGAAAACTGAGGCAGAAAATCAAAAGGCCAGTTTCAAGGATAGTACTTCAAAACTGCTCTACAAATAGCAATTCTTTTGGGTTAACTTATTTCTTTCTAAAATGCCGTGTGCCTATAAGCAACTTTGTCACAGCCGTAAATCATTTTATATTCTACTGCACATTATTAAATCCACAGAGATGGACCTGTCCTCAATGCCACAGGTGTGCCTGCATCCCCAACCCCATCCATATCCACATCCCCTTCACTGTCTGCACACCTGCTTGCTTCTCTGACTGCTTGGCCAGCTCCCAAGACCCTTTTCCTTTGATCACCCTGCCATGGACTTATCCTGGAGGGAGCCAACTTGATGGTTAAAAGCAAGTGCTGCTTCAGAACCCCTGAACCGTCCTTCTTATTGGCAGTCCAGGGGCAATAGGATACTCTTCCCCATCAACAAAAACTGTTACACCAACACATGAAAGTGAGGGTGTACAGGCTTTTGGAATGGTTTATAAGCATGTTTATAAACATCTTCCAGAGTCTGACAAGACTTGTAGACCTCAGGAGGTCTGTGGCTGTGTTAGGTAGTTGCTGTAGCCAAGGGTTTCACATTTCACCTCCACGTACCCCAAGTGGGGCATGATGCAGGCCAGGAGTCTGGTTCTGAAAGCCAGAGCTTATCAGTCTGATGAAACCAGAATCTGTCGGAGACTTGGAGATCCAGCAGGCCCCCAAATCACAGGTTGGACTGGTTGGCACAGGGAATATAAGTGCAGTAGTAAAAGCAATAATTTTGGGTAAATATGGAATAAGTTTCTTTTTTTTCTTTTTCGGGAAGGGCAGAAATAAAAGTAGAAGCAGAGATATAATATATTTGCTTAATTCTGTGCTAGACCTTACAGGAAAAATATGAGATGTTCAGATAAAAAGACAAATCACACTGCAATATGCAGTGCAAATGTATATGCAACTTGTCATTTCTTACTCTCTATTCCTGTCATAGTATCTATTCTCTCACCTTTGCTCAGTGGCACTAGCAAAAGCAGTGGTGGGCAGCTAGAAACATCATATGTATTACAAGGCAGATGGTTTGAAGTACAGCTACTTCACTTGTAGTGTCAGATAAAAAGTTTAGAACCATTTTCCTGACTCGCAGTTTCATCAGCACCCTCAGACTCGAGGCAATGAGTTAAATGGGCCAAGTCTTACAGAACAGGGGTTTCTGTCCCTTTGGGCTGCTGTAGGATGTAGGTTATTGTATGCTGCATGTTAAAAAGTGAAAACATAAATTGGAGAGTGTGCCCTAATCTGGCATGCAGATGACTCCTACTCCTGCAGCAAGGAGGAGGCAAGCAGCAGCAAGAAAGCAAATTTTCTTAGTTTCTCACATCCTCTCTCTGCAGAACTCTTTACTCCTTGTGGGGAGTTGCTGCACTGTAGCATCCTTCAAAGGAAGGTCAGCTTGCAGAAACACACATACAATTACTGGTCTGTCTCTGCTGCTTCTCTTTAGCTAGTCAAGCCAAGTCCCTAAAAACCCTATTACACCTGACATTTTTTTCCCCATCCTCGAAGATTGCCACAGCTGCTCTATTTCCTTTCTTCCATATATGTTTCCTTCTTATGACAGCTCAGAAGGTTTACCAAAATGGGGGATCTTTTCCTATGTCTGTTGCAGTTTACCATGGCCAAGCTCAGTGAAACCTGAGAAGAAACATTCTCAAATAAATGGGAAAAAAAAAAAATTCACAATTTTGTCACTGTTTGCATGGCCAGGTAAAAATTTAGGGGCAAGCTTCTTGGATTTTAGTGCAGCTGCTGACATGAAGAAGTGACTAGGGACTGGGGCCCTCTGATTTGCATCGGGGGAAAATGAACCCAGAGAAGAGAGGACGTATTCACACAACACACACACACATCCCGAGGGAAGGGTGAAATGATGGAGGAATACAATGATGTTTTCTGAAGCATGGTAAATGGGAGAGAAAAGGACAGAGAAGGGTTAGAGAGAGCTCACAAGGATGACTGAGAGGCAAACAGACCACCCTGGTGGCTTTTGGGGAGGGCAAAAAGCCTCCCTCAGCCTTTGGTGTAGCACAGTGTCCAACCTGTCAAACTGCCTTATTTTGGGGTACACATCTCACTTTATTCCTGCAAGGCAGCAAGGACAAGGGGAGTCCTGGAATGCTCCAAACATCCCTTTTTGCTGTCCTCTGAGAATATCCATTAGCTTCCCATCTGCATTGCTTCATGGGGTCTTGAAGGCACAAACTTATCTGTGCAACATTTATTTTTAGGTTTTTAAAAGATTCTAGCTTACTGTATTGACATTCAGTGATCACTATTTCTCCGTGCTGTCAATAGTTAAAACAACATTAATTGACATTGGATTTATATTCCTGGTATGTTTCTGGAGCAATTCATTAAAATGTCCAGGCTTACTGCCATAAAAACCAAATATGGACTAAATAGATCTCATATACACTCTTATAGGACCCCTGCAATCCACTGGAAGGGCTCCTCACCACAAAGTGACCAGTACCTTACTCATTACCCACGCGTGCCTATTTATTCAAAATTAAGAGCAAAATACGTTCCTTACCCTTTCCTAGACGCCTTCTTCATTGCTGTATACAACATTCAGCTGAACAAGCTGTTAGGTGGGAAAAGGAGTAGGAGGTGACCAGCTTTCCCTTCATCCTTTCAACTAGTGAGAAAAACAGCACACAGTAACTGTATCAGGGGGAGCACGTATTTTTTAGTAGCCTGCAGGCTAAACATCCCTCCTCCATCTACCTGTCTATCTTCCCAATGCATGTTGCACTGTCACTCCCAGAGTGCTCAGAATATGCAGAAAGAGCTCCCAGGAAAGCCTGAGGATCAGAACTCAACCTGGCTCTTCCAGGATAGTTAGATGAATATCAGTACTTCCTTTTTCTGCCCATAAATATGAGCAAAGAGGTAATTTTATCACTGCAATAGACAATGCAGTATTTCTCAAGACTGAAGGATCCTAAGCTATCAAATACCTAAACTACAGATTGCTGATACTCAGGAGAGTGCAACAGGGTTTTGTACTGTTTTTATACTGCTCCCTAGATATCCCCTTCTGGCCACTGTTGGGCACAGGCTACTCAGTAAGGTGACTCTTTGGTCAGACTTGTCGCAAGGAAGTTCCCTAAGATCTTAAATTATTTCCAGACTTCTGAAACACCTTAGTATGGGGGAGCCTTCTATGACAAGCCTTGCAGCATGATGAGGATATGGTCTAATGTGCTCACAGAGTCCAAAGTCTGGTGCCTAGGACACAGAGTACCTGTATTAATAACTTCAGTACACCTTGGATGCATCTATATGGGTGAATCAAACATGTCCAGGACTGTTTTCTGGCCAACTGGCCTGGAACAGCTTGAATCCATATATACACAGACTGCCTAATGGGAATGGTCTCTGGACTGACCTAACTTCTGTAGCATGTCCAGGAATTGGGAGAGCACTAGTAGGACTGGTCAAAACTGTGCCAAGGACCCTTCTAGCAATTTAATGGTTCAGACAATCAAGTTTCAGTGCCAGAGGATTTTCATTCAAGTTGTTTAATTTACTTAGATAGCATTAGCCCTAGGGAATCCAAAAGTCTGAGTTCATTGATAGCCTTCTATATATCATCTACTGTTATTAGCAAGAGTAATAGCACTTTCTTGATTGATGTACATATCTTCCTTACACCAGCTTTGAAATGATCTGCTCTGAAGGAGCAATCAGGAGTGGCAAGTTTCCAGGTAGTCCCACTACTGCCCGTCAGACTAGGTCTGAAGCTCTATTGTCTCACAGTCCTTGCCAGTTGGACAGGCCTAAAAGAACCAAATGGAATTGTTCATAGAAAGAAATAGGTCAGCAAGGCTTCACAGCTTTTCCTCCTTTATACTTTGGCTCAGAGCATGGGTGTCCACATGTTTGCAGTGACCTGCTTGTGGCTGGCACCCTGGCGATCTTTCCTCTGGGGTGCCTGATCCTGCCCTGGAAGTAGTGCTGGTTGCAGAGAGCAGAGGGATGTTGGGATGAACTAGGACAGCTATGGAAGCTGTATTTTTTGACACTAGAATTCCTTTGGCTTTTAGAGAGATGAAAATCTCACAAAAAAGGCATAATGAAACACCCTATGAAATGGGAATTTTTACCATGGAGCTAGCAAGAACATGGCTCTGCACTGAGTTTCTATCTCTGTTCTTTAACAGCTGACTGTGTGCTGTTTTACTATTCTTTTAGCAGATGGCAAAGGCACATAATCTGAAACAGCAGGACTTCTCTCTGAAACAAATACAAACATTTCCTGCAGAACACAACATGATGTAAACCCAGCGGCCAGAGTGGTTTTCTGATGACGTGTTCCCAGGCCCTCTGACTAAGTAGTATTTGCAGACAGGCAGCTCTTGATTCCCAGATCATGGCAAGTAGTGGGAAGCCTCCATGGCAGAGTCACTATGTGAGGAGTGCTCTGCTCCAGGAACTCTACTGTGGGTCCCATCTGAAGCATGCCATCAGGGTCAGCTCCGCATTTCAGACTGGTCCAGGTCTCACAGAAGTAAGATGGGAATCTTTTCAGTTGAGTTTGGGGCAGTAGTATCAGGCAGGCTCTCATTCCCAGGAATGCATGAACAGAAAGCCTCCAAGTCATGGTGGGAGCTCAGGAAATCACCGGATCTTCATTTTTTCCATTATAATTGAGACAGTTTAGAGATAGCGTGCCCTGTTCTTGTCAATCTCATGTTTTCATCTTTTCCCCAGCTTTGGCTAAGCACTGACAGCATCCAGCTCAGGAGCAGAAGCTGGACTCGCACTCTGATGTAGGATAGTTGCATAATGTCATGCGTTCTCTTCTGTTCTCCTCCCTCACCTCACTGGGGATCTCTTGTGATAAAAACAGCAAAAGGCTCTTGATTTATTTTGCTGACTAGAACATTTCATTATATTGATTCAGCTCATGAAAGCCCCACAAGGAAATGGAAAATAGCCCATTATTTTTAATTTCCAATTGGAAAAGTTACAACACATTTCTCTTTATGATGTGTATATTTTTTTAATCTAAGTCATCAAATTTGGCACTTATTTTTAGAACAGTCTATTTCCATCATTAAGGAAAGACTAAGGTTTGAACTTGTGTTTCTCTATATCACGAGCTGCTGAAGTTCAAAGAGATTATTCATATACATTTTGCACTGAGTTGGTGAGGAGGTGAAACTGCCAAATATCCTGAACTTCTCTATTTTGGGAAAAATAGTGGGCTAGGATGATCTTATAAAATATATTCACGGCTTAAATTGAACAATTTAACACTCTGAAGCTTAAGTAAAAAATTAATAGAAGGCAAATCTTTGAAGTGGTGGCATGTGTGTAAGCCTCTTGTCCCCTGCAGCCAAAAAAAAAGTCATCAAGGCTTCAGACAAGCAGCATTAAGCATTCGAATTCTCCTCAAAAATATTCGTGATGTAGAGGAATTACTTCTTTCTGATATTAGAGAAAAGTTGCTAAAATGTGTTTATTTTGCCTCTCTCTGTATAATATCCTTTGGAATATGTGCTTTGCATGACTTCTGCCTCATGGGAGATTCATCTTTTGTGGTGTAATCATATACCCCCATGCACATTCACACGTGTACATATATATTTATATACACACACACACAAAGAACAAATAAACTAGATGGCCAGAAATTCTTGGCATGCTCTCTGTTATTTCTGTGTTGCTCTTGCTTGAAGCAAATTTAACATTTTACTCGACTTGAAAACTTAGTAAGGTAGATGGATTAAGGAAAAAAAAAGCCAAAGGTTGAAAGGATGAATAGCTTAGGGATTAAAGCATCAGGCACTTACAGTACTGCTGGCACTGAATGCAAGGAATCAGTCCTACAAACCTCAATAGGGTGAGGAATGAAACTCAAACACACCCAGTTTGGTCAGCCCCGAAAACCTAACCGAACAAAGACATCTCAAACCTGCAGCTTGGGTTAAAGAGTTAAGACACTAATCCAGTACAAAGGGCTTTATTCAGACTGTTTACCCTTTTGTATGTATGTATATACAATCAAAACTAATTTTTTTTTCAGACCCTGATGTGAACCAGTGCTCTATACAAATCTGTGGGGAAAAAGTCCAGCAAGTTATTTCACTGACAAAAGTAGCCTTTATGTTGCTTCAAAAGTGGCCTTTACTCTTTGCAAAGTTCCTTTAGAATAAGGTCTGTGAGGAATTTTGTGGAAAACGGAGTTACTTTACAGTATTTTCTCTGCATTGACTCTTTAAACATACTAAATCTGTGCTTTGTTAACTCAGCATTCAAATGTAGAGAAATCCAAAGAGCAGGTCAACTTTCTGTCCCTAACGACAGCTTTCCCTCTCAACCGGCCAATGGCCTGGTCACACAACCTAACCTCCTGCCCTGGAAGATTTATCATCAGCTTTGCATATGTCCGTGTCGCTTTGAACTAAATGGGGCTGCTCAGTGTGCCCCAAAATCTAGTGCCCTGTGTATGCCTGTGCTTGACTGAACCCCAAAGAACTATTAGTGCTGAAAGCTAATTGTAGGTGTATCCAAAATCTAGCGTAGCACGGGTCTTTCTGTCTCGATTAGAGCTGCAGGCTCTTCACGGAATGAGCCACCTTTTATTCTCTGTAGATTTCAGAGCACCAGCACTTTAACTTCAAATGGGGCCTTTAGGTGTGACCATGATATGGATAAATAAAACACAATATGAAATGGTGCCACCAAAAAAAATGAAAGATATGAAAGGTAATAAATAAAGCTAATTTAACCCATCTGAAAACAACTGATTAAACCAGCAATCAGATCAGAAATAAGGTAAAAATTGGAAATCTTTCCATAAACATTTTCTACCTTTCTCAGAGGAGCAGTGCAGAGATGATGTATCACTCATCCCTACACAAACCTTGCTTTGATTTATTACTTCTTAAATAATAAAAAGACAACCTCTGTGATTTTTGTTGCAAAGTGTTTTTGCAACACTTCTCAAGAGAAATCCATGCCTATACTAACAGACCTTACATATATCTCCTTAAGTGGTAAAAACACAAGCTTCCAAGGCTTTCTAGAAGCTAGATAAGGAACAAATAACATGGATCCAAACCTTCTGCTTCTTCTCTGTGGATATTAAGTATATTGCTGTGAATATAGAGCTGAAAGACTATTCAGATGCAAGAAGGCAATACTCAATTTCTCCTCCCAAAGACAGTTTCTTTGTCAGAATTAGAGGAATTCTAAAGGGCTTTTCACTTGCACAAAAAGCCGCCTGCCAGCAATGATCATGGTTAAACAAAAAGCATGTCCAATAGAGCAAGCCACTCGTGACTATCATTTGCAACCCAGGTACTGGAAGCAAATGCTGGCTGCATACTTTGATCTAAATATACCCCAATTAAGGTTTGACTGATTATCTGTGCTCACAGAGTGGAGGTAGGCAAATTTAACAAATGGCAATGAGGAAACTTGGGTTTATGGAGTAATTTAACAAAGGCAACATAATGGCAATAACATAGGAGCATCAGACCACCTGCTCCTCATCTGGGTTCACTTTCTCATGGACCTGTCACACTGTAGAGCTCCTCATACAAATAAAACAAGAAATAAGTAATTCTTCTGGAGAGCAATTGTTAAACCACCAGTCCTGAAATACACCATGATGGAAACTGATATTAAGTGACACTTTTTAAACCTGTTTGAGGAGATCAAAGGTCTCATTGATTACAGCAGAGGTTTTAACCAAAAGCAGAGTGAAAACAACCAACATTTCTCACTTTGAGAATTATACATGGAATTTGCCAAAAAACTGTAAGTGCAGGAGAATATGAAAACAGCCTTCAGTAAATAATGGAGAACATTAGCTTTTATTTAAGCTCTTTTATATCACAATTTAATGTATTTGTCAGACATTCAGACCTTTGTTTTTTGGGTAAGTTATATTTCTAATTTTTTTTATTCTTGTGTTGGCTTTTTTGGCATTATTGACATATTTATTTAATCTCTACTGAGAAACACAGAGTGAAATTGTAAGAAGTACCATAACACATCTTAAAAAAAATTTGTTTGTGCCATGAGATTGATACCAATGGATCTAGAACATAAAACTGCAATATGAATTACCTTTCTTCTTTTGGTGGATGAGAGGAAAGAGGCTAAAACATAATGGAATTGTGGTATAACTAGACAGAAGGCTCTGAAAACACTATTAGCAGGAGGTTATTTTACATATGTGAAGGAAAAAATGGGGGAAAAAAATCAGTCACTAACAGTTGCTTCAAAGACTGAAAGACTGTTGAAATGGGATATTTTCCCAGAACACTTGGACCCTAAGGGACTAATTTTACTTTCAGGTGACCTATGGATGTGAGTCAGCACCTTGGGTAAGCATTTGAAAACAGATGCCCATGCACCATTTGTTTCTTGCCTCTTGCCGCTGATATAAATGACAATTAATATGCACATCTGAACATGCATACTCACTGTGGGACTGCAGACACTAGAGACCTTTGCTTCATTGTCATAATGTGTTTTTTCCCATGAGTAAATTTACTGCTAATTCTTTCAGCTCTCACAACTGAGCATTGTTAAAAGTAGAAAAGAAAAAAAAAAGAAAAAATATTACTCAGACACGGTGAGAAATCTTAAAGTTTTGATTAAAAAGATGTTGACACAGATGTTGAGAGAGTCTACAGACTGGATTTCCTGGACAGAGTAAGCAGAGTAAGGATTTAATTCACCTCACTTCAGAAGGCTTAAACATAGATATCCTAATCACTCTGTTCTTACTTCAGTGAGGGTAGAGAAAAAAAAATGTTTTCAGTGAACCATTCACCTTAAGTTTTTTAGCTACACTGCTCAAATTGCCTCTAGAGGGGCCTATTTTCCACCATTACAGTGAAAGTCTAAATTGAGGAGCTTCAGTTGAGATGACTAACTCGTAGGCATCGGCTTTAGGGTAGATCTTCTCTTCCAAATATCCATGGAGCTTTCTTGCATGTCAGGCAAGCTCTAGTTGGTGCATGCTGAGGTACTGAATGCATCAGAGAAGCCTGGACATGAAGGTAAAGCAGATGGCTCCCAAACTTACCAACAAATTATGAGGAAAAATAAAAAAAGGGATCTGTTTGGAATGGACCTGGCTGTGAGAGGCTCAGATCTGGATCAAGATCTGGACTTTGGGATACAACAGCCACTGGAAAATCTGGATCAGGGTTGTCACTGCTCTGCCTGTGTTCACAAAAATCTCAGTTCAGTGCTTGGCACTTAGCACCACATGCAGCGAAATGCCTACGCACTGTGGGACCAGCTCAGGGTCACGTGTCAGTATAAACTCACAATTTCTTCTGTTTATCAGGTACTGTCACAACTGGAACATTACATTAAGGCAGCAGAGATTTGGGGTGTGTGTCTGTTAATCTTACTTTACTGTGAAAATGTTCATAATAGTCTTTTTACTATCAAGATGTAATGCTGCCGATTAAATTACAAATGACACGCTACATCAATTCTTATTAGAGATGCTCAGGTCTCTGAGTATGTACACTCACGTGGCTGATACTCTTCTTGCCCATTTCTCATACCGTTCAACCCGGTAATTAACAGCAAATATTTCAGAGCAGACTTGAAATAGTCACGCATCTCACTGCCAATCAAGGGCTTTATTTTTTTGGAAATCTTTATGTGATGTCAGGGGTCAGAGGTTTTTAACCCTCCTTCCCCTGGTGAACTATTACAATCCTCTGTTGGATTCTGCCGGGAAAGGAACATATCCTATTATGCTCCTATCAATTCTTCATCTTGTAGCATCACTTCACAATTCACAGATATGATATCATTAAGGCTGAAATTCTACTGTATGTTGAACCCTTTGTTTATTTCACTAAGACCTGAAAGATCTTGGGACTAGTCTTCAGATATGACGAGACCTGTCAAAAATGAATTCACCAGTTTTTCTGTACTATCAATATTTTATTATTTAATGATAGTTTAAGGCTGTACTAGATACAGTTTGTTTATATTTAGTCTGAAAAAGGAGATTATCTTTTGCAAACAGTTGTCTTTCATCCTTTTTACCCAAAACACAAATACATGTAGCTGAAAACTGAAAATGTTTCAGTTTTTAATGGAATAGTTAAAATTTTTTATTATGATAGGGAAGAACTTTCTGTGGGGAAAAAAAAAAGAAGTTATGAAATTATCAGGTTGTTCAGTGAAAAAAATCCACTTTGGCAGAAAATTCTTGGCCAGGCTATTTCTTTACAACCACTGGAGCCCAACACATGTACTCTATGAAAAGTTTATAAGTCCTGGATAATGTCTATAGGTAGATAAACCTAGAAATGTGACATGGTAGTTACTGAGTGGCACCTCAACTATTCTGGTTTTATGGCTGATTTTTTTTTAAAAAAGATACTTTAATAATAATAATAATAATAATAATAATAATAATAATAATAATAATAATAATAATAATAATAATAATAATAACCACCCTCCCTTCTTTTTTTCCCACCAAGTTACAATATGATGAGAACACAACATTCCCCTCAGTATAATTCTCCAGCACAAACTTGGCAAAAATTTTCAAGCAGTGCTGTGACAGCAGAGCTGAGAAAAATGAAACAGATAAAATTTTTGACAAAAGCAATGTGACTCTTAATAGAATAATAAACAGAAGCCACCAAAGCATTTTGACCAATAAAAAAGTGGCTTACTTGTATAAAATTGACTTACATATAAGAGTGGATTTTTAGTATGATGCTGCAGAGGCACAGGGGCACTGACATAGTCCTAGAGTCGCGTTTTAATAAGTGAAGTGTTAGGGGGCTGGGCAACCCATGGGGGTGATACAGAACCACTTGCTTCCAGGTCACTGCTTTGCATCTGGCCTTGGCTGATGCCAGCTGAGAGCTGTAATGCTTTGATGCCTTCTTGGTGGCCTTAAAAACTTCTCCCCTTCTGAGTTCAGCATGAGTGGGTGCTTGCTGCACTGGCAAGCCCTGTCAGGGGGGCAAAAGCAGTATGGGGAATGTGAGGCTGGGCTGGGTGGTCTGTGCACAGTGGGAGGGTATGGGTAGGGCACGTTGCTCCTGTGCCTGTAAGACCATGCATCGTCTGCCATGCTGGTGCAGCTGTGTTGGCAAAGAAGCTCCCTGCAGAACACCAGTCTTGAGGACATAAAGTGCTTTATTCTGCATGGCTGTTCTCATTCCTGAAAAGTTTTCAGTGAGTGAGCCCATCCTAAAAAATTTTTGGGTTAGAGTAGGTCATTCTTATGCCATTTTATGTCTATTCCCCCACCTCCCATACCGTGCACCACCTGCGAGCCCAAAAACAAACTCACAAAACAGCATAACATTTTCTAGCTATTTATTTATTTGCTACACTTACTTTCTAATGGAGTGTGTGCAACATCATATTTAAAACATGACCTCAGAAACTTAAAAACACATCCGTTTCTCCCAAAGAATATACAGCTGCCAGAGAAAAGGGGACATTCAGTAAACTGCATGTCACTATCAGCTATTGATAGCCAGTGATTTGTTCTGAATCCAAAGGCTAAACCAACCCTCATGCTGCTGTATGTCAGATGCAATTGGTCCAAAGTCAAAGTTTTACAGCTCAGACAGGGCGCACTTTATCCTTCAGGCTGCTACTTAAGATAGCCATGACCCTGAGGAGAACCAGTCAACAAAACAGACAGACAAGAGGATGTGATTTGTATGCATCCCTGAGCCTGCTCAAATCACCTCTGACCTTCAGGTCAGGCTGCAAATGACAGCAGAGTGCATGCACCTGATCAGACAGCACATTCTCATTAGAAAGCCTGGGAAAAGGGGGCAGCTACGCTGTGTTTACTCATAGACCAAATGCAATCTACCCAGGAAATGAGAAGAAAAAAGATCAATTTAGCTCAACAGAAGGATGTGAGCAACATGTAAGTATGTTATGAAATTCCATATCAAACTGCTTATTCTTATAAACCCAGATGGGAGCTCTCTGCCTCGGTGAGTCACCAAGAAGACAGGTTAGCAACAAAAAATGGGTATTTATTTGCTGCAAAATACCATACCATGAGTCTTTGCTGGGGTGCAAAACCTCTAATAGACTGAGATCCACAATCAAAGGCATTTATAGGCTTGATTTGCTGCTGGTACTAGTTGATCATCAGTGCAGCTTGCTGATTTGCTAGTTGTATAGTCATTGTTGCTAATTTACAACAGCATATGTGAATTTACCCAGTAGAGAGGGCTGGATTTATCCAGCAGTAGGGCAGTGTTTACATGGAAATTCAGGCTTTCCTAAATTTGGTTGTTTGGATATGGCAGTGTGTCAAGTTATCAGAGAGATCAAACCCATGGTTTTTTTGCCAGACTTCTGGAGGTAATCTGTGCTGAGGTTTTAATTTAGGACAATTTCCAGCACATTTGGAGCAAGTCTGTGATTTGAAGTGTGAGTGTGTTTGGTGACTGTGTTACTTTGTGCAGAGACTAAGGACCACTCTTCATTGGTTTTCCAAGTTAACATTACATTTCTTATAAATTTCATCTGGCATTAGACTGAAGGCTGCAGTGCTGCCACGATCCATCTATGCTAAACAGGCCTGCCAACAGCAGTGAGGGACCTGTGGCACGGGTACACGGCATCACTCGTGCAGACTCTAAGGAGATGTGACTTGTGCCTCCACTTGTCAGGGGCTGCAAGGCCTTGGCGTCAGGTCAGACCTGGGGCTGTATGGGGAAAGTGCTGCCCACCTCTTGCCTCGGCCCGAATGGAGCTTTGTGTGCAACTTGTCTGACTCAGCCATTTCTGCATCCAGCCCTTCCGTGTCTCCTTCCTGCTCAGTCCCACTTCTCTGCCCAGGCAGGAGACATGGCACTGATTGTGCCAGGCAAGAATTCCTGTGTGGTCTGATCGCAAACCGACCACAGCTCGGAAGCTAAATCCCTCCTGTGCAATCCTGGACAACAGCAAATTTATAGAGTCCTTCTGGAGCCAATCTCTCTCTAGGACACACTAGAAGCATACTACTGATAGGCGTCCTGAGTGTCCAACATGTGAAGTTGCTGGCGAAGTGGTCAGCACCATGACCTGTAACTACTCTCTTCTGAGAATAAAACTGAATGGTTTTATCCAGTAATGAATAATGCTCCTTGCTAGACATGAGATTTTGCCATAAACATGAGATGGGAAACCAGGCTGAAACAGAATTTAAGGCTGGTCCTTTGCTTGGGTTGAGTAGGGATTCAGTGTGTGAAGGTTAGTTATTTTGCATTTTCCACACTGATCCACACATTTATGACAGATTTTAACTGTGACATTCAGATTCATGTTTTCCTCTGGTGATATCCATGTCAGCAGAAAGTAAAGGAATCCTACACAGTGGGGTATTTTAGTATCATTTCTGTGAATTAAATAAGTGCCTTTTTTAAAGCTCTCAGTGTATACAATATCTGGTGACAGACATATTCTGGAGAGGAGCCATCTGTACTTTTACATGGGTGTCAAACTACCCATATTATGACATTAATGTTGTTTTCAGGCTTGCTAGACAATCACTGAGGCCTGTGAGTATATTGCCTCTTGATTGCAAGGCATTTCAGCATCCTCAGCTGGAGAAGACAGAGAATGCCTCCGACATGCTACCCTGTGCAGAAGAAGAAACAAAAAAAGTGTCCCTGTGAGTACCATGAACAGTCACAGCAGTCTGGATTCCTAGTAAAATCCTTTCCAGTGCGCTGGCCACAGTTCTAGGGAGAAGAATAAAAATAGACTTTGTTGCTGGAATAAAATAAGAACAGAGGAACAACAGAACAGCTGTACTGAACGAGACCAAAGGTCCTTCTGCTCCTGTCCCTGACAGTGTCTTGTAATAACTGCTTAGGGAAAGACTATAAGGAGAACAGCACGGAGTGACCCTTCTCATGGCAGAGTCTCTCTGCTTTCAGTTATCTATAATTTAGGAATTTCCTGACACAGATGTGGTTATCCACTGGACTTTTATGTTCTGGCTTTGTGTAGTTGCTTTTTGAGCCTGTTTGGCTTCCATATCCTCTTCTAGGGAGGAGTTACATGGTACAAGGAGCCCAAGTAAGCCGTATGTGAAGGGATACTTTTTTGTTTGTCTTAAAATTGCACCTACTAATTTCATTTGGTGGTTCTCAATTACCAGACCAAGAGAAATTGTAAGATTCTGATAGGACTAGGAAGAAAACTCATGAAGCCAGAAAATCTCCCCATCGTTTGTCTTTGTTGTGGTTTCTCCTGCTTTACAAGTAACGCAGTTGTTGGTGAGCTGCAGCATGCTAATAGCAGCATATGGAAAGTACAAGAAATGACAGCAGAGTCTGGAAGGAAATGAATTTTGGTATTGTATGTGCACCTGTAGGTGTGTGGGCAAGACATGGGACAAGAGATTTTGAATGCTCACTGCAATGTGTCTCTCACAAACTGCATAGCCATGTTCAAAAGCAATGAAAAGCCAGGCATTTTACATGGATCTTTTTCCCAAAAGAAGAAGAATGTGGCCAAATACTTTTGTTTCATCTGTGGTAATAATTTCATTGTGGGTTGTTTCTCTGCTTTGTCACCCATACAATTTAACTAATTACATCCCAGCTATGATCCCTGCACAATAGTAACATGTATAATGGAGAGGACATCGATTATGGAGAGTTAGGCAAAGCACGGCAGTCGCTGTTTTCTTCAAGTTTCAGCAATGACTACAAGTAGAGTGGTTTATGTTTTTGTGAACCACTGAGCTTCCCGAGTTTTCCGGACAAACTGCTCAATTCATATGTAAATAAAATATATCATATCCTATAAGAAAAGAGCAGTTGATAAAAAGGATCTAGTGCTGTGGGTCTTTATGACCAAGAGAGGGAAGAATTTCTTTGTGTCACTACAAAATGTTACTCTGCCCCCTGAAAGGAAGGAGACAGAAGGCTAGCTCTATGCAAAAGCCTGACTGCATGTGACTGACCCAGCAGGAGAAGGGCTGGCTCTCTTTCTCTGGCTCCTTCTGTTGTGAGACACGGATCCTATGTATGTGCCGGATGCCTCTGCCTGATTTCTTGGGGGTATTCAGGCCCAGTGATACATTTTAGAACAAGAAGGGGAATGAACAGATCAAAAATGTAAAGCACAAGCTGTTTCTCTTGAACTTTGTTGCTCTGCTGAAAGCGGAGCATAGCAAGTACATGTGCATTTCACTTCTTTTGCGTTACACACCAATAGTGACTCCTGCTCTTGTTACAATAAAAGATTTCATCCTTTTCATTTTTCCTTTTAAACGGCAGTTCTTATTTAAAATTATCTTGTCCCTTCTGAAATGTGCGTTTTTCAGGGTGAGTGAGCCTAGAACAGCTTGAGGAAAAAATACAGTCCTTCCAACTTGGACTGCATCTCATCAAAGTGTTTTTCCCCTTAGGATTTTATGGAATGTTACCTCACTTTATGACAGTTCACATCACAGTGTAAATGCTGAACATTTCTGTAAGTGAGGCAATGCACTGTGAAATGTCAGGCAAACGATAAAATCAATAATCTGCAAGTTACCAAAGAGAAACAAAATTCATGGATGTCAGTAGTTTTTGGGTCAAAGGCAGACGCTCCAGAATGGAGCAGTTTGGAATGGCCAAACACTTTTGGGCTGTTTTTGTTTAAGTTTCACACTCAAAAAGCACTGAAAAATGACACCAGTCTGAGCAACTAGGAGCATCTTTACATACACTTCCTCTACCTTTTATTCTTTTAGCTGAGAAGGTGAGATTGAAAAATTACTTGTTTTCTTTTGTATCATCTTTTTATGCCCTGGATGTATGTTCTGTAACAAAGTTAACTTGTATTCTTAACAAGCACAGAAAGAAACCTTTGAACAATACCTACCTGAGATCAATGGTATATTTCTTTTCCACTCAGATCTGACTGCAAAATCAAAAAATGAGGATTGGGATTCTGCTGGAACTAAAACACGTTAAAAAAGGATTTTAGCCAAGAAAGAAAAACACCCATAGAAGTGTTCTGTGCAAGTCTGAAAATGGAAAATGTCAGAGTAAGCATCTTTTTGTGTTATCTTTTCATAAATTAAATATTTGAAACCAAAATTGATTTTTAACGTATCAGCACTGAAAGACTTTTAGCATAGTTGTTCAGTTCTGGCTTTCAGTTTTTAATTGAAAAAACAACATTTTTATGAAAATCTCCTCACAATCTCCCCTGAACAATTATAGCTACTTTTCAGACAGCTCTATTTAATTTCTTAGATGGCCATGTCCAGGAAAGAAATCCTATTGGAACTTCCCATATTCACTTGAAACTTTAAAATATTTGAGGGGAAATGCACTTAACACTGGGATTAAAGCAGTGTTCTGGGTCACAGAACAAGTGAAATAAAGCCGAGTGTTGATATGTTTACTGAGCTGTGCTTATTTATGTGCAGGCTTTTGAAAATAGAATACCATTGGAAAACTTTTAGGATAGGTATAGCAGTTACTGAAATATCTGTAGATACACTTACAGATGTACGGCTGGAAACATAGTGCTTCCAAAAAAAAAAAAAAAGAAAAGTGCAAAGGATGGATATGAATGCTTTCAACAACCCAAACCAAAAAATTCTCTGGCAAAGCCAGGCAAGTGAAAACATCCCGATACGGCGATGTACAGTGAAGGCTAAATGGTCAATCGCCGTGGCTAAAAGTTATCAAGATAATTATTACTAACGCCTTGACTGGGGAAAGTAAGCACCGCCACGGAAGCTGTTCAGCTTTGCATCCCTCCTGGCTTTGGGAGAGCTCCTCCGGCCAGGCGTTATTTTATTGATAGAAAAGGCTTTGGGCTTTCCAGGCGGCGCACCTGCGGTACTGCCGCTCCTCGGGGAATCGTTCCGGGCGAGGAGAGGGACCGGGCACACACGACCCTGCCGACATCAAAAGTCCCCACTCTGCCTCGTCCCCCTCAGCGGCGGGTCCCTCCCTCCCTTCTCCTCCTCTCTTCTCCCCTCTCTCCGGGCGGCTGCCCGCGGCCTGGGGAACCTCTCACTTTTTGTCCTCTCCCGACCCTTCTGGACCACATTCTATGTTTCTTATGCAGGCCATCTGCTCGCCGGGGAAGGGAAAGCGGCTGCTGCGGCTGCCGGCCCTGTGGCCCCCTCCTGGCACTTCTCTGCCCAACGACGATGCTTCTCCCGGCGGCCCCGGCCCGGCTCGGCCCGCGCAGGCTGGCGCTGGCCAGGCGGGATTTTATTTCCGCTTAAATATAGCCGGCGAGGGCTAGGTTTGTGTTGGTGGCCTCCCCCTGCTCCCCCGGAGTGGTACGGCCGCCTTGTTACTGACAGAAGTCTTTCTAAAGACCTGCTCAAGCCTCACTAAGCAGCTGTGAGTTAGGTCATTTTCCCAGGAGTTTTACATGTGGAAAACCGGGCATTAGGAAGGCCTCAGAAAAGGACACCATCTGGCCCCAGTGAAAAAAAGGATCATGACACTTTCTGTGGTACCAACAGGCCCTGATGAACCATAAAGGAATTCAAACCTCGACTGTGATCCGATGGTGACTGGTCCAACAATCCCGCCCGTGACAGCCTCCCCCATTCAGCCCTGCAGTTATCTCATAGCACAATGGACTTTTGTGCCAGGCTGTTTACCGGGGGCGTCGTCAAATCCAGTCGGATTTCTGGGCTCGGCTTCAGCGCCCCTGCTCTTTGCTGCAACATGTAACACGCATCGGGAGAGATAAGGACACAAAGAAGGCGGCTTTTTTTTTTTTTTTTTTTTTT